>JAFBJU010000713.1:252274-331783 GCA_016785305.1 Colistium nudipinnis | reverse complement strand
TTATTTATGACACTCTTATCCATAAAAAAAATTACGTGGCGATCAAAAATTGTAACCCTGGATTGGTGATGTCACAATATATATAACAACTACGATTTTTTTTTCATTTTTCCGTTTGGGTACGTGCCTTTGCACTGGATTTACACTTCGTTTTGTGTCAAAAGAAAAATCACACAATCACGTAATGTTGTTGGGGTGACTGTGGCCCCGTGAGTGTGAAGGCTTGTCCCATTGTCTCCATCATCTGCCGCAAAAATGCAATGACCATGTTCATCATGTTGCATCAGTTTCTGGCAAGTGAGTAGAAAATAAAGTTTGTCCTCCCATCTCTTAAATGTACCGAAAATCCTTTACGCCGCAATCAAATCAAATCACCTTTGCAAATCATGTCGTGGTGCCCTGTGAAAATCCAGCGAAAAAAAAACAAAAAAAAAAATGTTGAAAGAGATCCAACATTTAAATGGTGCCCGACGTCTGACAGAGGAATATTAAACACTCACGACAGTAACCCCTTCGACAGCGGAGGCTGAGTGAGGCATTATAACCGAGGCCGCAGCGACATCGGCAAAACGAAGTCGTAGCGGTAGCGTTTATTCAGATTTAAAACATTTTTCTTTTTCTACTTTTAATTCAAAGGGCTCCCAGGAAGAGCAACACCCGCCGCTGTCGTGACGCCCAAATACTCTGGGCTGCTTGCGGTTGGCAGTTACTCGTGGCAGAAAGGCCAAAATCTCAGAGGACACCTTTCTTTCTGCCCACTCCGCTGTCTGCTAAATTGTGATACCCCAAAGCTGCGGCACTCCAGCCACTGCACACTGTGCGGATGCGTGGCCAACCAATTATTTGCGTTTTTCCTTTTCTTTTTTTCTTTGTTTTCACGAGACACTAACATGTCATTTCACCTCCCAAAAGGAGACAATGAGTCAATTACAATTTACGTCCTTGGTATTGCGAAATTGCTTATTTTTATTTTTTTTTGTCTTTCCAGGCTTTTTTTTTTTTGGTTTATTTCTTATGGTCAAAACCCCAAAAATCGGGAGATGCTGTGAGAAAGTGGTCCACATTTTCGCCCACACGTCCCCTGACACTATTGACTTAGTAGCGCTGCTGTTGACGGTATAGAAATCGCATTTGTATGACGGATACCCGGCTGGCACCTCATATTCGCTCATGCCCACTGGCCAGGACAGCTGCTCGGCCGAGTTAGCCCGTGAGACGCTGACCCGGCCGCTGAGGGGCGATGGCTTTCGACACAAGTGGCCTTTTTTTCCTGGCCCTGTTTGGCCCCGCCGCCGTCTGACTGGGCGCGCGGGCCATGTCTCACCTTCTCGCCTCGTCGCGTGCCAGCGTGCCATCCGCAGCGGGCAAGTGCCCGGCAGGTCAGCAGGTTTGGCTGCTCCCCCTTTCTGTGATTCAGTGCTGCGGCGCGGTTTTTCTCCAAATCAGAGTGTGTGTGTGTGTGTGTGTGTTTGTGCTTGTGCACCCCTTGAGGGTCAGCGAGCGGAGAGTCCCCGGCCCCCCCCCCCCCCCCCTTGTGTTTGTTTCCTCTCTGCCAGTCTCAGTATTCATGTCTCAGCGTGCTTTTCCTCCGAAGCCCTCCTGGCCTCCTTTCCTGCCTCCCTTTTACGCCATCATTTTTGTTTTCGTTTCCTGTTTCCTTTTCCCTTTCTCTCCATCCCCGCTCCACTGTTTCCATCCTCTCTTCATTTGGCTGTGCTTCTCCTGCATTCTTCATCTGTCGCCCTGTTTATTCACACCCACTCTCTTCCCCCGCCGTCATCTCTGCCTTTTGGTCTTTTGTGCTTTCTGATCTGCTTTTATCCGAGCTGTCTACATGGTGTGCTGACAGAGACATAGACTCACACGGGGGCACACACACGCGCACACACACACATAACGCGTGTCACCCCCATTCACAAACACGCACACAGACACCTTTATCATCGTGAGGGTGTGCGGAACCCTAACCTTAACCCCTAGCCCCGACCGCAACCGTAGAGATGCCCCATTCGTTACTTTTTCAACTTCAAAGTTGTTCACAAAGAAGAATCTTAACACGCACCCAGCCGCGCCTACACAAACGCAGTCATACTCTGTGGCTTGAGCAGGAAAATGGTTGTTTTGTTTCCGGATGAGTCACTCCATACATTGTTCCCTCCCTCTGCTGTGAAACAACAGCCTTCAAAAGCTAAAACCATGGCAACAGCCTCTGCAGCGGTGACGATGGGATCGCACACCACATCAGTTCAGGAGCCACACAGGTTCGAAGATTACATTTCGATTATCGGCTCCCTATGCGCACGCTATTGTGACGAAACAGTGGGCTCGTGTGACGGAGATTGTGCGTTCACTTTTAACGAAGCACTTTCATTCACATTTCGAAAGATAAGGATTCAACCTACAGCGGACGGGATCGCCGCAGAGGCAGGTAGAAAGGGGCCCGTACAAGCAAAATCCTGCTTTATTTTGGATTCTCGTAGTACATTTTTCTTTTTTGGGCATTCCTCGCTTTTTTGGTGCCATAGCCAAATTACGGGTCATTTTGTCTGAGTCATAAACTGTGGACGCTAATGGGAAGCCATTCCACACGCTCCACCCAACATCACTTCACCCCATCTTTAAGTACCCCCCCCCCCCCAGAGACCCTGCTCTCGAGATGTGTATAAGAGACAGCCCACACACACACACACACACACCACTAAAGGAGTTGCAGCTACTGCATTATCATTAAATCCCTGTTGGGGAATTGTAAGAGTTTAAAGTGAAGTAT
The DNA here is from genome assembly GCA_016785305.1 of Colistium nudipinnis. Classification (NCBI taxonomy): domain Eukaryota; kingdom Metazoa; phylum Chordata; class Actinopteri; order Pleuronectiformes; family Rhombosoleidae; genus Colistium; species Colistium nudipinnis. The sequence continues at coordinate 329,013 of JAFBJU010000713.1, read as the reverse complement.
TTGTCCTTCTGTCGAATCTGCACATCAGAGCACATCTACATGGAATCAATTGACAAGGTTAATTGGGGGAACACTCGGAGGGGTTTTCTGAACAGAAAGAGATTTTCTGGTTCAGAGCACTCATTACTTCTAACAAATACACTTTTCTGGAATTAAAGCTCGAAATCTTTTTTGTTTTTCTTTTTTTTCTGGCTGTAGAGGCAGTTTATAATCCTAATGGCCTTATAGAAATCCATTGCACTTTAACGCTCTTGTTTGTTCAGGGCACTATTGACGGTTTAGAGTGGTGTCTTTTGTTTACTAAAATCCATCATGATATTTATATACATAGTATCGCAGTGCTTGTGAGTCTGATTCACTTATTCATCTGTTACATTTGATGCAAGCATGTGTCGTGCATATTGTTGTAATGTTTAAGTAGGCACCTTAAAGGCGAAACTGACCCGTACAGTTAATGTCTGTGCGAGTAAGAGCTGTTGCATGAGGAGAGTGGTTTAATGAGGTTATTTCCAACCTGTACCTCATAACTAATGTATGAAAGATGACGATACATGAACAACAGTCCGGCATTTTGGTCCAGTTTTAGTTTGCTGAGAAAAAGAAGTACAAAAATTGACCAGCCTCCCCTTTCAGTTATTCTTTTTTTTCGGAATTAATAATAACACAGAGGGAAGCATATTTTTCATTTTGGACTTGGCGCTTGGTAGTTTGTTGATTAACAAAAGGCATCATGTTTTGTAAGAGACACTTTCATGTCAGGTTTCCACCGGTTTGAAAAGTGTGCGCTTGAAACGGAAAGTGCGAGAGGAGGGAGGAAAGCAGAGCGGAGATGGCGGGGCGCCGAAGAAAGGAGCCTTATGATTGCTCTCGCCGGGCTCTGACCTCATGCATTGGTAAACAGGTGTAGCGCCGGTCCTCCGCAACACACAAAGAGGCACCCATGGCACTTTGCCATTTTGTTTCCCGCCACGGGCGACGTACGCGCAACGTGAGTCATTTGAGTACACCATGAAATCTCATTTCATGCGGGAGCCATTTAGAAATTAGATTCCCCCCGTTGACAGGTGAACTGGTCAACAAGGTAATGCGTGGCCTTGCATGTCTGCCTCACGCACTCACACACGCAGGACCCCTGATATATTAGACCCCGACAGACTGATCCTTGCACGGGCCCTTTAGGAGACGCACACGCTCACACAAACACGTTGAGTGCCTTCTAAATGATGTGCCATCTTTACACATGCCAGACACAGGCAAATAAAACATTTAAAAAACACGCCCATTAACCAATGATGTATTTCAATGATATAGTTTATATTATTTAGAAATACATACAATTCACATGTCATGATTTGAAGATGTGATTGTTTATTATTATTATTATTGTTGTTATTATTATTATTATTATTATTATTATTATTGTTATTATTATTCCGATTATTATCAGATTATTATTAATAATATATTATTATTGTCATTCAAGGTCGCAGTTGGAGGTTTTTTTTTGTTATGCTGTGAAATATTGTTGCTCACATAATAAGGTCCGCATTTACTTTGCATACAGTGAAGTGGATGACAGACAGACATGGACATATTTACTCCATAAAGGCCGAGAGGTGTGTGTGTGGGCGGTAATTTGGTCGATCATGTGTCGAGGAGTTCATGAAAGAGGTAAAACCTAATTAACGAAAGACTTTTTACACTTCGTCAGAGGTTGAAATAGTAGCGGGTGGAGATAGACCCGGTCACATTTGCAGAGTTTTTATGTCCCTGAGCAATACACTGGTTTTCGCCAGAGACCCTGCTCTCGAGTTTCTACCTCCCAGTGGAGCAGGGACGGACAAAGCTGTCACCATTTAGGTAGGTTTTCACACACAGTCCGGGAGAGGCATATTTGGCCTGCCGCTCCCTGACTGTGTGTGAAAACCTAAAGGGGATCTCATGGCTCTTCCCCGTTCGTCCCTTAAATCGACTACGAGGGTGTTTAATGAATCTAGGTTCTGTGATCGAGCTCGAGTAAACGGTTTGCGTTGAAATCGCAGCTTTAGACAATTACTGAGCTCAAGAGTTGTTTTTTTTCTGCTGGAGCGAGCAGGAGCATTTTATTCAAACAAGATCCCCCCCCCCCCCCCCTGAAGCCCCCCCCCCCCCCCCCCCTTTGCTCCTTTAGTCTTCATTAAAACAGTTCATTAACCTGAGCTGGTGCTTTGCTTTGGATGCCACCAACCTGCCTGGTAATTACCTGAAAGTGTCCACATTTACACAGGAAATGACAGATTCGCTGTTATGTAGCGTGGGGCTGTGCCATTAAGTGGCGCTTTGTGTATTGCTGACTAGTGCTCCTCGGAAACAAACATGAACTTGCCTCTAATTTGCAATTTTACATAGATGTGCTCGAGACGGGGTTTGGCCCAACACCGTGGGAGAAAACGCACTTAAGAGAGGTGGAAACATCAGTTTTTGAAACACACATTTGAAAAAAAAAAATTTGTGTACCGCCGCAGCCTGACACACATCGTTCTTCTCCTCCGTATGTGCACGGTATGCGGACAGCTTGCATCACTATAATGACGGTTGGTTGACATCCAGTACCAAGTCTCTGCTGATGACCCCCCCCCCCTTGAAATAGGCATTAGAGACCTGAATGTCAGCATCACTTGGTAAAAGCTGTCATTTCTGCGTCAGTGTCCGCTTGAAATTGGAAAGTGGGCCTGGAACAGAGGACGCTAGAGTCCTCAACTCCTCGCTTCTATACTTTCATTTGGGCTTTAGTTCCACAGAAAGGGATGACATTCCAACATGTCTCTAAGGTCTTCTTATTCATCCAGAGTTTTTTTTTTCCCCCCTCTCCATGCATGTCACCTTTGTTCTCTTACATCCATTCATGCCGGTTGGCTCGGCCCTTCTCATCTTCCAAAGGCTGGGATTCTTCTGCCCTGCTTTCTTCCACCATGGAATCCAAAGGCACCGTAAACCGGACATTTTTCGCCAACAATCTCTCTCGGCAAATGCCCATTAATATGGACATTCTGCCACCGATCCGAAAAGGGACGCGAGAGTGAGGTCCTCACCATCGTCGAGTGACGCAATAAGTCGCTTTGAGAGGAGGTCAAAAGGAGTTAAGAACACCAACGAGGTGTTCCTGAGGTTCCGAGGTGTCCCTCAGAGTAAGGAATTCAAAGTGTCAGCCAGCTTGTTGTTTGCTCAGTTTCATCGCCATGCTTTTCATTGTGTTTAAGAACGTGGGCTCCGGTCATATCTGACAGTGACTCGCGGGGGCCAATCACAGCCAAGTTTGTTAATGTGACGTAGTAATTGAGGCGCAGCAGTGAGTGTATGAAACCAACCTTCCCCCACCTTTCTGTTTGGAGTTATTTTTTGTTGTTGTTGTTTAATCCTTGTGTGCGACGCGCTGGAGTAAAGGTAAACGCCAGCAAAGCCTCTTATTGCCTCTAAAGCCCTCTTGCAAAATATATTATGTGTACGGTATATCGTTCTTTAGTGTGTTACGTCACTTTATTTTTCATTAACCTCCCGTCTCTTTTCTGGGCGCCGTTGGATCTATTTAAATGCTGAAAGAGGTCAGACACCAGGCGAAAGGGAGTGTCGCCGTCACTTCCTCCTACCAAGCCGCTGCACCTCTCCCCCTTTTTGCCCCCACTGCCCGATGCCCGCCGCACGAGGGTGAGGCTGCTTGTGAACCGAAGTCGCAAAGCCCCAATGCAAGAGTCAATTAAAAACAATTCATCTGTCCGCAACGTAGAATTTCTCACGGGTGATGAGCACGTTTGAGGATCGTCTGTGTCCTTAAACGGTGGGTGTGACCTTCTTAATTCACAGCCCACCATGGAAGACTTCCACCTATACTTGATCGCATGTGCAACACTAACCTCGATGATGGTTTAAATTCACATGGGAACATACACTTGAGCAGGACAGTAATCATGTCTTGGGTTACGTTCGGGTTAAGGTACGAGATTGAAATGGGTAAATAGCTTCGGTTTCTACTTCCTGGAATGTCGGCATGAAATCAGTGTAAAGTCAAAAAAGGTTCTCTACCTTTTTGTTTGTCTTGTTTTGTCGTCGTCCTTACCTGTCTCTTTGGTTCTTTCATTCCTTCTTCCTCCCTTCTTTTTCTCACTCCATGCATGACAGGTCCCCAAAGTGTCAGTCATGATTTATGGTTTAAAGGCTAGTTAGACTTGAGAGTACGAATCAATATAGAACACGCACACGCACACACGCGCACACACGCACACACAGGCTGATTGTATAGATCTCTTGGGGCTACGAAAGTATTATTAAATAGCTACTCTTCTCCGGTTTATCGAACATTTTGCAGACATAAGTGTTGTGCGTGTGTGCGCGCGTGCGTGCGTATGTTTGTGCTGAAAGCACTTTGGAGTTGTTAAGTCTGAATTGTGATAGGTTCTTTCCCTCTATTTTCCTGCAGACAGACAGCGGAAAGAAGTTTGAACAGTTTTCCTTTTTCTCTTCACTGAATGGTCAGGACACTTCCTGTGGTTTTCTTCTTCTTTGGATACGCCGTGTGTGTGGGATTGTGCGTGTGTGTGTGTGTCACTTTTACGTGCTGCCTGTGGTTTACTTCATTAGTCTTAAATCTGTGGGATATCCACAGTGAACGGCCCCTGTGTCTCTGCTTCAAAATGACAGAACCCGCTGCCAAGGTCCAGATCTGGCTCTTTTCAAAGTGAAACTGTCAGCAGCACAGGAAAGGGCGACTCCCCCATGCAAGACATTTTTTCACAAGCATATACATGTATTGATAACGGTTATTTTTTTAATAAATACAAACAAATATTATTTTGGACTCTTGGAAACAGCCGAGTATTTCTGTAACCATTTGGCCTATTTTGGGGAGGTGGAAAGAATGGTTGCACATTCAGCGTAACATTAATCTGTGAACGAACAGAGTGATAGGACTATTACTGCACAGCACTATGGGGGGGGGGGGGAAGCGGTTAAAATTGCAGTGGAAGCGGTTAATAAGGTGCTGTTGATTTGGCTGGTTGGTCTCTAATGTGGAAGCTGGGAGACTGAACTACCACCGCAGCCCAGTGCACATACCACGCATTTAATGTAAAAGACGGTTAGTAAATTTGATTAAAGAAATAGCCATGTAATTTCTACCAAGTAGTAAAAATCAATGAGGCGCTCAGTTCCCGCTTATATACTGTTATGGGGATGGAGACAAAATGAATCAGCTCCATTCGAGGTAAAACTGTCATTATTAAAGAGCCCCTTTATGTCCACGTGAGGAGTACCTCCAATTGCCATTCTCCTATCTCGGCGTGAACGACGGTGATGTCCTGACGTGGTGTTCCCACGGGAATGATAGCCCATTGTCGGAGGCGCAGAGCAGAGAGAGAGAGAAAGCACCATCTTTTCTTGCCCATTAACTGATTTGGCATATTTTCCTTTATTCGTGGCAATTGAACACAACCAGAGCTGGGATTGCGGGCATTTCAGATGTTGAGGGCCATGCAGTCACGAGACACATGTTTCCCCTGCCTCAGCTGGCACCCCGTGGATGGGGGAATAATCAGAACGAGGCAGGTGCATAATTATGTACCCACGGGAATATGGTTCATAGGATTTATGGGATTCTGATGTAAATAAACAAACCCCATGGTCAGAGCATTCACGTAGAATGTTCTTCAATCCAAGTTTCGGCTTTGTTATACTATATTATCGAACCATATTTTGTTTGATTTAGAAAGGAAACTGTGTATTAGCAGTACTACATCTTCATATTTGATGTTTTTTTCAATTTACTTTTTAATACCTTTGACGATATAGTTAGATTGGAGTTCTCAGACCAAATTGCTGAGGAAGAAAATAACTTGAACACGCATGCCTGCACACATGCACAAAATCTACTCCCCCTCATTATTCCAGAGAGTTGATTAAGTGGGGATTATTATGGTGTGCAGTAACCTTGACAATTTAGATTGGGGTCATTCAGTTCAGTGTGTAGAAAAAAAAAGATTTGATCGGCTGCGGAAAACTCAATCCACACATCCCACTGCTAGATTTATGGAAGATTATTCGTTTGTATTTTTTGTAGAAATATGGTTCCCATTCTGTGTAACCATGTACTCAATATAGATGGGCTCTTGATTCGGTGAAAGGCTACCTGAGGCTTCAAATACTAAAAATCTGTGTACCGTAGGACGGAATTTTCTGAGCAAGAGGATTGCCATAAAAAAATGGCAAAATTGTGGAAAGTGCAGTCATAGTCATTGTAATATCGAACACAGGTTTGACAGTTGTAGTGGTGGTTGGACATTCCAGATGTGAACTTTTATTGTGTAAAATCATTCCACAAATGAAGGAGGCTGATGGCATGAGTCTTGGTCTACAAACATTCCGTGTTTAAAATGGGAGTTTAACACACACGAGGCTTAGGGCTAGTCCTACTTTGACAGACCCGAGAGAGATACGGAATCAGAATTTCCCTCCCATGGGCACTTCTGTCTCGATCCGAAGAATAATATGAAACGTACATTTCCCACGATACTAGAGGCTAAGGGTGGCTTTCATCGCTCTCTTACCCTGTTTTGTGCAGCTACCGTGCCTTTTTGGTCGTACCGCTTTACCTCCTCCGGATACGAAGCTCAGCTCCAACACCGGGGGGGGGGGGGGGTTCCGTTTCAGCTGAACCAGGAAATGCCCTCTCGCCGTCTTTCATCACCGACTTTAACTGCAGTGGAGTCAAGTGAAGCGAGGCGGAGGACTCGAAGACCTGTCCGCTGAAACCAGCACGACAGACAAGGACGGGAACACTGAGCCGAAGCAACTGGCTACCGCCACCCGGCTCCCACCAGCCATGGCTGCGTTCGGTGGGCTTGTCCGTGTGCGTTTGTGAAGACCGACCCAGGAACCTTCGGACGTTTCCTCAGATCAGTTCCCGCCAATAAATGGGGCCTGCCGCACGGGGTTGTGCAGAGAAGTGGTCTTTAGCCGTATCATAAACTGAAACTCTGTGATCAGAACCACCAATAATAAATAAAAAAAAAGAGGGGGGGGGCTCATAACTGATGCCTGATTTGAATGGCCTGATTTAGGAAAGACGTCTATCCTTATCAAGGATTTATCTATAAATATGAGAATGACGTGGCAGCTTCTGCGCTGAACTACCTTGCTCTTAAGTCCTGAAATTGACGCATTGTATCTTTTGCATGCATTTCATGCACATTTTTGGAGTTTTGTCATGGTCTGAATACGTCTTTACTTACTTCTTCTTAAAATGCAGAAGACGACGTACCGCTTGAAAGTAAATGTCTCACAGGGGAGGCGAAGGGCCGGAAATCGAACCTGCATTTTTTCTTCTTCTTTTTTTTTTTTTTTCCAGCATTCAGTCGGTTGTTTGAAATTAGACGAGAAATTGAGTTGGGCCTTTCGAGCACATATGCAACATATCAGTTTGTTTTTTTCATACGGACTTTCATTAGGCAGGGGAAGTATATTCTCCTGTGTTTGGGGGAAAGGAAACATAATTTAATCAGCCAATTTTCCTGTGGCATTTACTGCAGACTTGTGATTGATTAGGTTCTGATGGTTACGAGGAAACCATCAACTTTGACAGTGTATGCATTTTTAGCAGCATTATGATGCTGACATTTAGCATTTAAATGAAAAAGCAGCCGGTGGTTGGGATTTGAGAGTGGCAAGGAGGCATACGTTCAGGGCCTCACTGCATTATTTAACAAGTCATTTGAAGGAGTAACTGTACTATTTTATTGAAGAATAAAATGGGGGAAATAGGAAGAAAGGGTTACAAGGGAATGACTTCTCCTCAGTAAGTATTACCAATATTTACCTACCTCGTAGTTATTGTAATCCACTAATGAACGACCTCGTTAAGCATATTAAGAAATGAGGAATATTATTTTTCTGGAGGATGTCTTTTGGCCCAAAATAAATAGGACCACAAAATAATCTGATTTTGCGAAAAAGATGTGGAATTACCCTGTGCGAGTATTTTCATATAATTCGAGTGACGCTTCCAAAAAATACATCTGCCTGCGCAGAAGCGGTATGCACTCACGATACTCAATGTACCATGTTTACATGTGCAGCGTACCCGTGCGCATGACGCGTGTCAGAACACCACACCAAGTTGGACAGTCAGACTGATATTTGAACAGTTGGCGTCCGAGTCAGACACTTAGGGAGTCGGCCAACCAAACGGACTGCCTCGTTTCTGCTTTGAGTCTGACTGTCAGTCAGAGAGCTCTCTGCCTTCCAGTGGGTGCGTGTAGAACATCAAAAGGTTGGAGCCTCACACTGAGTGCCGAGTGCGAAGGCTCTATGAGCAGAGTAATGCGCTTAAACTGTGAGATATTTCAATCGGTTAGCAGCCTGCAGCCTGATGGGAAACACGTTATGAATATGAAACGCTGCTTAAATACGAGTGCTTCCACTGGCTTTACATGGGAACGTGAAATGTGTTCACCACCGCCCCGTGTGACCCGACAACCCGTCCCAGAACTCTCGGCCTGAGACATTGAAAACAAATAAGGGTCATAAGAGTGATGACTCCTGAGTTCAGAATTCACATTTCTCATGTCGTAAAATCCAAATGGGCGTCTTTGAGTGAAATGTTTTGGTTTGTTCAAGCATCGGCATATTATTTCACGCTGAGGGGCCACCGACATGCGGGGAATATATATTCATGTCTTCCGTTACAAAAATGATGAATTTAATAGTTGTATAATTTCCCAGTTAAACACGGCCATAGCCATTCTGCTGTTCGTGTATCTGTGTGTATAACATGATTCTATACTTCCCCTCCGCATTAGTTTGTGAAAGAGGAAGTTGTTGATTGGAATAATTTCAGCACAGTGCAATTGTCAGACTCTTGTGAATTTTCACCGTGGCACAGCTCTCATGCCCACAAATCCCCAGCAGCAATTAACGTGTCGAATGATAACAGTGTTGCTGATGGTAATTAGAAAATATTAACTAGTGCAACACAGGCTCCGAATGTTTGTTTTTTTTCGGTCCTGGGAACAGACTGAACCGTAAAATGGCCAGTTGGGACACCTGAGCACTGTTTATAATAAAAAAAAATCCAAGACACGCGTAATAATTGTGAACAAAACAGCAACAGCAAAGCATAGCACCGCTTAACCGAGAAAAAGTAACATGGTTCAAGTTTAAAAAATATAGATAACGGCGTCAAATACTCCAGCACTGGTTGGCCTGAAGACCTCCTCGAGATCACTCAACCACTAACAGCCACCTAGACTGACAGCTTGATATAAAAAAGCACCTCCTCTCCCCCCCACTCACTCACGTCCATCCTGTCGACCCCCGTCCTCCTCCTCCTCCCGCCTCTCTGTCCCCTCTCGCGTCGTATCATCAGGACTGACGTGAGACCCCGGGGGTTCCTGAACAGTTGCCTGGCCCAAGGCTTTTATGTCCTCCCGGCTGAAAGTTTCTTTGGCTGGGCACGGCAGATTTTTACGAGATGAAATAAGTGCGAAATGTATTTCGTCGCTGTGTTTAAACAGAAAGGGATTCAGGCGAGAATCTTTAGAGCGACGTGGGGGACATTTTCCCACTCACTTTGTTCAAATAGCAAATGTGGTCTCACCTGTCGGAGCGCCCCACGGGCCTGTCGGTGCTAAGCTGCGATATTGCTATCTCATTGGGGATAGCGATGTTTAAGGGGAAATCAATAAGATGGAAATATAGTTACGTCATATTACGCACGCCCTCCCTTTTCCGGAATCCTGCCATCGTCATCGACGGTCTGCTCGGTCCTCGGCGCAAAATTGTTTTCTCCTACTTCCTGTCCATCCGACCTTATAATAGCGATGCTCCAAGGTGCGAGCCTATCTGGCTGTTGATGATAGAAAGAAATGTGGAAATGTGAAGATGGGCTGGGCTAGTTTACCGCGCGTCATGCCCCAAAACACAGCGTAGAATAATTAAGAGACCAGGTACAACTTTTTTCTTTTCTTTTTCTTTTTTGTCAGCCATTAAATGAACGCATCTTAAAATGCGCTTTCACCGCATCCTTTAATGCGTTTTTATATAGTTAAAGTAAATCCCAAAGACATTACAAGGTTTAGAGAAAGGTACCTTGTTTTTCCTCTAACTGAGAGGGATATGGAGAGAGAGTTGAAACGGTGGAGAGGCCATTTCTTCTCCTGAGCACATTCGTTACACAGTGTTTTCTCTATCCTGTCCTCTGGACATCACTTCTCTTTCCCCTAAAAGCGATTATCCCTCCATTTTCCATTATATACACGACACAAAGCCGTCACTTCCACACACACACACACACACACACGCACACACACACTCACCGTGTCTGTGCGCTCACACAGAAGAAACCTCCAATGGCGACCGCCGCTGGCTGTAGATATAGAGGATCTGCCATGTCTACGGGTATTTTTTTTTATCAATACTGTTGTCAATGTCTATTGTAAAAGAATGATTTGGAACCTGAGGCCACACAGGACAAAGTAGCCTTCCAATCATTTTCTTCAAAAATATGTAGCCGCTTATGCCGTGCATGATTTAATTGCTTATGTGTGGGGTCAGCAGGATGAATAACCTTCGTTGAAATAGAACATCTCTCAGCCTGGATACGGGAAACATTTTCAGGACATATACTCAGGACCGTCCTGTTAATCTACGACTTCTATTTTTGTCCCGAGGTTATTTTTGCCGGATCTATCCCATCAACCCAACGCCCCGATACAAGCTCAATATTTCCACCCGCTTTTGCCACAACTTGGCAAAAAGCAGCAGTAAGTGCGGCCACTGGTCCGTCCACGTGACACGGCGACTCTGCAGCTGGTGGGGTAACGGCTGATGTTCTCGCTACCGGTGGAGCGTGGACGTGACCTCGGATCATTGCGCATCTCCAGAGTCCACGTTTTGGGGAGCATTTTCCTGCCTCCTGCTCATTTCAGAGGTCGCAGTGAAAGCTTTTTACAACACGCTACGGGGGGGGGGGGGGGGGGGGCGGGATTTGTATTCTTGTACATTTACTCAAACACTTAGATTATTTGTCATTGTCATCAGTTACCTGATGCCATACAAATAAATATATTCCGACTAAATGTACTTTTAGTCAAAGTATGTGTCCGAAACCGCTGTGAAGCTAGGACCTATGCATAACCTAAGATATTTAGCCGATTGATCAGACCGATCGATTACAGTTGCATCCGGCTGATCAATCACTTCCTGGTGGCCACTTTTCAAAGACGCCGGCACGGATCGATACGGGCCTGACGGATGAGTGCGCTCGTCCCTAATTTCAAGCAGGGTGCAGGCCGCGCTGCGCTCTCTTCGCTCTTGGTGGTCGACTGAATAACAATGTTCGGGGTTGCTTCTTGTTTGCCGGGATCGGCCTCGCTGCGCTGTCTCTGCCTGTTTCATGAATTTTCCGGTAGATCTCAATTATTTGAAAGACGTGGTGTTTTTTTTTTTTGGCCCTTTGGATGATCTGATTGGAGGCATAGAAATGTCCACCAGCATGCAGTTGAATTGCAGTACAAAACATATGGTTTCTTGTTAAATACTACGGACGGATGATGTGACTCACCCCCGTTGGACAAAATGCTTTTGAATCTCATCACTTTTTCTCACACCAGCCGCCTGTGTTTACCGGTATACAGTACACTCCGATATTGGCGGTGCTGTCAGAGGGCCTGCCAAAAAATAAAGAGTTAAGTATTGATTTTCATCTCAAATGTGAGACTATAATACTAAATCCATAAGGCAGCGAAAGAAAAGTTGTCCTCTTTTTTCAAACTCTGTTCTGGCTATGTGGAGTATGTGGCTGGAGAAAAACCTAAAGCCATATTCATTATTGTTGCCATGACAGCCAGAAAATGATGAGGTCCAGGAGATGTTAGCTTCGGTGGAAAAGAAAGGTACGGTAGTCTTTATAATGTAGGCTGTGTCGCGTTTCGCCCCCTCCATAGAAGGGCCCGCACGAAGACACCACATGCCAAAAAGACATTAAGAGAGTTGCGGGCCTGGGATGGACAGCAGGAAAAAGGAGGCGTCCGAAATTGCTGAAGAGAAAATCAGGACGATCACTTTCACAGCGAGGGGAAAATTGATTGAGCTCCGGCGGAGAAGAAACAAGAAGAAGGGAGTGAGCGAGATTGATGTCAGCCAATCCATAGGTGGCCAGTGAGCCGGTTCCCAGGAAGCTCTTGTCCGGAGGCAAACGTCGATCTTGATCGCGTAAATAAACACGTCCCGGTTTATGCAAGCATCGTCAGCAAATAAGTGATAAGGGTGAGGAGGAAATGTCCTTGGAAGTGTCACGGCCGGTGGAGGTGGGAAAATCCCGGAAACGATTGTTTCCTCAACGTGGCTCTGGGGGTCAGTGACTAACATCAGGTGCGGTATTGTCTTAAAGACGAGCGTAATACAGCCACGAGCCCCTCGCTGCATCGCATCTTGTGGATGATTGGGTGTCCGTTTCCCCCTCTTTGTCATCGTTACCATTTCATGAACGGGTTAGGTGGACCAAGCACTTGTGGCGCCACTCCTCTTGGAATCCCCCCCGTAATTCAATGCATTACAGGCTTCCCTTAGTCCTCAAGTGTCTGCACTTTGAATCCCTTTTCAGTGGAGGCCTGTAGTGGGTTGAAGTGGCAGACTGGTGGTTGGGGTGTTTTTCCGTTTCCGACGTGCTACTGATGGTAGGACAGGGGCGAGCTTTGAGAAATACATTAAACAATTGCTCTGCTTCTTTGAATGAACAAAAAAAAAAAAGGGACTGATTTGAATCAGGCCCGTGGTTAACTCGCTCGTCTCGTTTCAAAGTGCTCATCTGCACCGAATGGAGCCAACAGTTCAGAGGAGGAACTCCACAGAACCATTAGTTCCAAGAAAGAGCAATTTCCCATGGTTTCATCATCTGGAGGATAATCCCAGAGTGGGGCACGCATACAGCAGTTTTTAAGTGCACCCTTATGATTTTTAAAACATGGAAATCAGAAAGAGCAACACTGTGTGTGAGGTGGTGGGAGGTGAGCAGGGCGAGAGAACAAGTTATTGAAATTCTCGGAGAACAGGGAGAATGTGGAACGTCCACTTTTAACCTTTTTTCGGTGGGGTATTGTTGCAACACTTGTTGCCCCACTGGTGTTTTTGGATAACGGAGAAATAAAAAAATCGATCCAGTCTTTCCGTACAGGGCTTGGTCGTATACACAAACTGGGTTTATTATGCATAACCTTAATTGAGCCATAAATCTCAGCGAGATGTCAGTCGCGCTATAAAAATGTCCCTCGAGGTTTTTACGTGTAAGGTGAAATAAACCGAAAGAAAACAAACTGTCACCGTTTCCCTTTTTCCCAATGTTCCTCTCTATCTGTGAACTATAGAGCCCAACGGGAAATGAACAATTACGCCGTTGATTCCTTTCCTCAGACTGACCACAGGCTGCAGGAAGAAATCAATGGCTCAAATGAAAGCAATCTTTCAAATGCGTGGCCGCGTGGTTTGCGTGGCCATATACATACAAGGGAGACGAGTAACGCAGTGCTGGATGTGTGTTGGAGGTCAACGGGCTTGCCCTTTAGAAGTTTGCTCGCGTCTGGACCTCTGTAGAGATCGGAATGTTAGTGTTGACCCCCCTCCACACAAATGTCCACCCGAGCTGTGTTTGTTTCTTTTTTTGAGACTGTGCGTTTGGCCCGTTGACCAGCAACAGAAAGAAAGATCTCCTTTATAATGATATACTGAGCTGGATCATATTAATGATGTCTCTTTTCTCTGTCCCCCTTTTTTTTTTTCTTTCCTGCCATCTTTCCGCACTGACCCCTTCTCCAACAAAGGTAAGAGAGCCACAAGTCTGCATGAGTGAGTGTGTAGGTGTGTGCATGTTAGTGTATGCGTGTGTGTGTGTGTGTGAGTTTATATTACTGATATTGGCCGTGGTTATTAGTTCTGCCTTTTAAGCAGATGACCCCGTTGCAATGCATAAGCGGCGCACTCTCTCTCGTATGTGCTTTTATTAAGTTACGTGTTCTCAATAATTTACTTTAAAATGTATTATTAAAATTGAATGTACAGGCTTAGCAAAGAGGGCCACGTAAGGTCATATCCCGTATGGGTGTTTCCTTCTCTTTAAAGAAGACATTATCTTTTGCCTCAGTAGAGAGATTAGAGATGAGATAGACTGCATCGACCCCCGAGGAGAAGCGCTTTCACTACGGCAGCAAATAATAAGGCGAGCAGCGGATAGAAATACAATAACATAATAAAAGCTCACCTTTTGATGGCTTCATCGTGCTAATGTAGAAACTATCACGGGCAAGAGGGATTTTTTTTTTTTTATTATTATTTATTTTATTTTTTTATGACTGCAGATTAGCTTCTGGCAGATTTAGAAGCACAGGCACAGCGTAATACCCTGCTGTTTATTCAGATAAACACGGAACAACACAGGTAAGTTTATGGCCCAAAGTCAGACAGAAACAACCCCATATGAATAAGAGCACAGCCCAACTCAGACCTGACTGAAGTTTAAATGGGAGGAAAAAAAAAAAATGGTAAAATGTTGCATGTCAGTTCTGCTCTCCGAGACTAAAGTGTTTGGTGCCCCACGTGTCCCAGGAAAGGGCAGTTGCCCTCAAGGAACCTATTTTGCAGTGACTTTGTTACACATTTTCTTTGTTTGTTTGTTACTATTTTTTTTTTTTTTTTTTTATTATTGCCGTCAACTAAACAAGACATTTACACATTTGTACTTTTGTGTACATGCTGTGTTAAGCCGTGTCATGTTTTACTGCGGCAACCATTGGAAATGCAACCTCAAATTGTTGGCTGTATGTTTTTCCGGCTGCTGTGACAAGAATGGTTATCTTGTGTCCTCAGTGGAATATCTTTTTCAGCTTTCCAGTGTGCAACCTTAAAAAAAATAAATAAAATAGCCTCGTTAAATATGTTGCTGTTATTTGGAGTGTGGCTGGAAAATGGGTTGTTCGTGGAACGGAGTGGACGTATAGTATTTACGCCCGCAGCGCGAGTCAAAAATAGCCGTGGAATGGTTGAGAAAATAGCCAGAGGAAGTGCTAAATCTACATTTTGACATCTCTCTCCTGACTACTCATTTAGATGCATGGGTGCCAACACATCGCACTGGGCATATACACTATTCACACATGCCCACCCACGCGCACACATAGACCTTATTAAGTCAAATCACAGACTGAGAGCCATCGCCACATTTTACACTGAGCTAGTTAGTTAGATAGATAATTGGTTGGTTGGTTGGTGAGGCAACATGGCAGACACCAAGGTCCGCTGTCAGTAACACTTGGACTTTATTGACGTTTTTCTCGCCGTTAAACAGCCTGCCTCGTAGCCAGTCAGCCCACGCAGTGTGCGAATCCGGATTATTCAGCTCATTAATAATTTCGAGAGACGCTACGTCGGTGGGTGTCCACGGCTGAGAGGCTCGGCGGTGATGTGCGTGTCGCCTCTCGTGAGGTGGTACCCTTGCGGCGGTTTTGACGATGGGAGTGATGGAGGGGCACAACGTGTCAGTAGAGAGGGAGAAGGAGTAAGAAATGAGATCAGGAGGATCAGTGGTGGTAGAGGCGGAGAGACGTATCGTCTGAGCGTTACTCTATGATTTGGAGAAGACGTAGGTACACAAACACACACGCGCCCCGCATACACTCACGCATAGCCAGTGCTGCGAGCAATCATCTCTTCATCCATCATGTGTATTATAACCGATCCATCACAGTCCGCACGCGCGCCTGTCACCGCCTGCGTGGACGGCGTCACTCTCACACGGACGCATATTTGCATGGATCAGAGATCAGACATGGTGTGCAACACAAATGCGCTCACCTACTGTATAACCAGATATTCATCGGTTGTTGTTTTGTTTAGTTTTTTTTTTGTTTTTTTTTATCTCGCATGACTAGACCTATTTCTTCAGAGAAATGAGAAATGCCAGGCAGGAGAGTGAGATCTTTTTTTTTTTTTTTAGATAGGAGATGATCATTTCTTGACCAAGAGGAAATTGCCATTGTACAGCGTCCCCCCCCCCCTCCCCTTCCCCTTCCCCTTCATAGTGAGATTTCATCTTTGATACTGGTGCAGTAAGAGAAAATCCATCACGAGTTATTGATGGGAATGGGTTTTGGTTCTAATTCCAATGATATTTCACATCGATGTAACATTTGGAGTCTTCACTATTTATTTCCCCATTGAAGTGAAACCCCGTCGTAGACCGCCTTGGTCATTGGCGACGACTCCCATACCTCAGATCCTCCTCTGACAGTCAGAGAAGCAGAAAACAGTATGGCTCCATGAAATGAGCCGTGTCTACTAAGTGGGTGACTTTACCGATAGATGACATGGGGCTTTCTTTATTTTTTTCCGTCGAGAACACCACCGCAGTTGCGACTTTTGAGGCAGTTGCCACGTGTCCGTCGCACAAAGGCCGACTGGGGTGCCGAACTCGGTCCTGGCTTCTCTGGGAACCACGTCTTCTTCGCATCAGGTGTCAAGAGTTCAGATCGCTTGTTGTGTTCCGATCAGCGCCGGCGCCCATTGGATTTCTCTCAGCCCGTCTTCGGCCCGTGGTTAGGAACCAGACCCTTTGGTCGTTATTTTCCCAGAAGCCGACCTCTGCTCTTGCAAAAAAAATCAGCAAGTCGGAAAGGCGCGCAGACTGCAAAGCGTCCCTCAGACGTGCGGCTTCCCCAGAGTGAAATCTTTCGCACGCACTCCCAGTCTCAATGTCAAATTTCTCAGCGGCATATGGTACGTTTTCAGCATCAGGTCACGGGGGCACCTCAAAAAATCTCAAAATGATTAAAAAGTCGCAGACATATACCGGTCAGAACAAAAGAGGCACACACCCACGGAATGATGTCTCCCTCGGGCTTCAGAAGACTCTACTTTAAGTCCGCAGAGACCTACCGTAGCCTTCATCATCACTGACACTTGGATAAACTTTACCGGTTGGTAGAACAAATGTCCTCACCTGAAAGTTTTTCAAAAGCCGGAGTTTTAGCACGCACGCGCTCCTGCACGCGCGCGCACACAGATCCAATCACTCCTTCTCCGGAGCGGAATGGCTGCGCACAGTAAAACCTCTGTTGTGGGCTGAAACACCAGGATTTCTATCACACGTGTATCATAGCCAGATCTGTCATCATCGCGTGTGTGTCTGTGTGTGTCTGTGCGTGTGTGAGCGTAGACTTCAGCCATGAGCACCGATCCAGATTGCTTATCTACTAAATCCAACAGCTTGACCGCTTTTTTGCTGTGGCGGCACGGCGCAGACGCGCTCGCTGTCGCGCGGCCTGCTCGCGGACACACACTCACACTCCACACGACACACACACACACAGAGACACTGACACACAGAGCGGCTCTGCCCAGCATACCAGTGCATCAACCGTGCCATCAGCTGAGCTCAGATCTGGCTGGCCATTCCCGAATACTTTGAAGTGCCAGTGTGTGTGTGTGTCTGCGCGCGTGTGTGTGTGTGAGAAAGAGAGGGTTAAACGTAATGATTGTAACTTAACTAGGAAGCTATGGTTATTGTCATCCTTTGCCAGTTTTACTCACACCTCCGCGCCCCGAGGTACGGCCTTCGTCCCCTCGTTCTCTCAGTAATCAGCTTAAGGGTTAGGGCTGGGGTTTTTTTGTTTTTTTTTGCACGTCCTTTGTCGAAAAACACATTTTTCCTTGGCCGGTTGAAAAGTCAGGCGTTTCAGCCCAGAGTTTGTGCCCGGGGCTCGTCGATGACAAATCAACGACCGATTCCGAGCCAGTATGTACCACTGAGATCTCGGGGGTCAGAAGACGATGAGGAGGGAAAAAGCGCCACGTCCGCTCCGGAGGGTCAGAGGCATTGCTGATCGACGGGAGAATTTCGCAGCGGCTTTTGGTTTTTTCAGTTTGTTATTTATTTATTTTTTTGGCAAAGCACAAAGGGTGCCATCTATTGCTGCTTGACCAGCTCCACATTGGACTCCGGCTGTTCCTGTGGCCTCGCACCGCTGCCCCCGTCTGCACCTCTCGCGCGTCACCCGGCGGAACCGATGGCAAGGCAGGTGACCGTCTGGCCTCCCGCGCTCCCGGCGACTGTCTTCGGAGCTCGCAAACAATCCATAACTCCACAGTGGGATTAGTGTCTCTTTTTTTCATTTTTTTTATTTTTTTGCTATAAGCCGCTGATTATTATCCTTTCAGCTAATGTTTCTC
The DNA here is from genome assembly GCA_016785305.1 of Colistium nudipinnis. NCBI lineage: Eukaryota > Metazoa > Chordata > Actinopteri > Pleuronectiformes > Rhombosoleidae > Colistium > Colistium nudipinnis. The sequence continues at coordinate 310,773 of JAFBJU010000713.1, read as the reverse complement.
TTGAGTCTCAAGTAGAAAACACTGTATCTCACGGCTGCTACTGCACCGTCGTCCTCTTTTATAACGAACCATAAAAGAATAGGGAAGGATTATTTTTTAATTTTGGTTTCTTCATCATTAAGACAATGATCTCATTTCTGCTGGGCTCCGCATGGTGACAGAGAATGCATTGTTATCCCCTGTTGAACCCAGATGCTCGTAGACCAGTCGTGAGCATTTATTAGTTACGAATGCATGCAAACAACGTTTTCGAATTCAACCTCGCGTTTGTCTGTTGGTGCGCTCAGAAATCGTCACCGAAAAGAAGTGTGTGAATGTTGGCCAATTGCGTGTTTATGTATCTATTTTGTCAATGCTATTCTCTCCCTACGATTATGAATATTTCATGTTTTTCTCGCGTGAAACCTAGCGAAAAGGACAACTTGTCTTTCAAACGTGAGTGTCGTGTTGGTTTTCACCGAAAATAGTGCAGCGATTAATGCTTGAGTTCATTTAGAGAATGTCCTTAGAAACGTATTATTATTGTTGTTATTGGAAACTCTCTGGAGCTACTTGTGTCCGTATCATCCTAAACGGGTTCAACGTCTAAAGAGTCAGTGTCCTTTCATAAGCCATTCAATATTTCTGGCTTCCGACTGACATTGAACATAATTCACTGGAAAAAAAGACCCCATTTTTGAAGTCGAGTTTTTTAAGTTTTTCTTCACCCGTAGCTCCGAAGTCATGGTGTCAGTCAGCCGTGGCTGGACTCAACCGCGCTGGCCTGACACGAGCCGAATGCTGAGTACTGATCTCACAGAAGGAGAAAATGGGATAAAGGATGTTCGGGGGTTGTCGGTGGCTCTGTCTTCTCATCCGGCGTCGGTGCTGCCAAAGTCACTTTTTTTTTTTTTTTTTTTTTAACGACAAGAACAGCAGTATCGGTGACACCAGAGGAAATCCATTTCGCTCAATTCTCCTCTCCAACTCCACTCCGAGCTTGCAGTCCTTCTCTGGCCGCGTTATGTCTGTCTTTCGGTCGCGCTGCTTTTCGCGGCGCGACCCCCAACACGAATCGGGGCCTCACCTGACTCGGGATGCCGCCCCGACCCTGGCAACGCGCCGCGTTCGTCTCTCTGCCGTCCTGCGCCGCCCTGCTGGCTGACCTCCCTTCATGCGCCGTGCTGCCGCGTCTTGTTTTGAGCCAGCCCGAAAGGGCACGTGTGTCACTCTGCTGCTCGTCAGCCTCCGCTGACTACAGATGGCCTCCAGAATCCGAGTCGACATCGAATCAAATTCCGACTCTGCGCCCACCCACTTGGACTCATGTTCCCTCGCAGCCACTCTGTCCTGCAGAGAGAATGTGGTCTGGCATCGGCGCTTCTGCGCACGAGGGCCCCACGTCTCTCATTGGCCCACTAACTCTTTGTTCATCTTTTGACCTTTTGACAGCTGTTTTCTTTTCCAAAATCGGCTCTGCTCCCAGCCCCCGCAATTTAGTAGCCCGGACGACTACCCATTCAACTGATTCACTGTGCCCCGTTGAAAAGATTTCACCCTCCCATGTCCCATATCGTACTGGAGCGTTCCTGTTCCCTTCGGTTTTAAGTCCCTTTTCCATAAATGCTTCTGCCGAGTGAGCGCATGTAAACATTAACATTGCTCCTTGCCATCGTCTCAAACACATCTTTGCTATTTCGACCAGCAGCAAGAAGGTGGCTGGTCCTATAGGTCTTTTCGTGTCGCAAAAATGAAGATGGTGTTTGAAAAGCGCGGCGACGCGCGGCGGCCTCCATTGGCATGCAGTGAGGTGCATTTTGGGTGTACCGCTCCGGCCCCCGCTTCCCTTCCTCCTTGTGCCGTCTGCCTCCCTTTTGAGGTGCGTGGCGGGGCAGAGCCACGGCCCATGAAACAGCCAACAGCGGTTAAACAAAAAGAAAAAAAGACAATTCCCACAAATTCCACTCGAACGGAGAACACGAGGAAGTAAATGGACTCGACGTATTCCGTTTGTTTCCGGGAGGAAAAGCAAAGTGAGGGAGGGGGGCGCGTGCTCTGACAGAAAACGCAGGCGGCTGCAACAGCGCCCGGGTATGCGTAAATACTTTGGACCGGCTTCTGGGGTTATTAACTGCTGAACTTGCTTTTAACAGGGGCAGAAATGTCGGAGCTCCGCTGTACGACACAGAATTTGATCGATAGAGATAGTGGTAGTGTAGCCAGGAGAGCGCAACGGGAGCATCAGCACTTGGTAAAAGGTTTGCGTGTGTGCGTGCGTGTGTGTCAAAGACAGAGAGAGAGAGAGAGAGAGAGAGAGAGAGAGAGAGAGAGAGAGAGAGAGAGAGAGAGAGAGAGAGAGAGAGAGAGAGAGAGAGAGAGAGATCGAGCTTGCGAGAGTAAAGCAAATGCCCTCAGGCTGTGAACAGTGCACTTACCTTGCCTCTGCACTGATACACCTCTGTAGTCCCCAGTGAATGGCAACACACACACACGCCGGCACGCACGCACGCACGCACGCACGCACGCGCTCCCTCAGTCTCTTTTTCCCCTCTCTCTCATCCCTGCTCAATGTTAGTTTCTCCGTTTTTTTTATGAGTAGACAGTGTGTCCGCCCATAAACTGAGCTCAGCCGCTCTTGCCTAAAAAAAATTAAAATGGTGTGATTGTATGCATTTTTGTGAGCTTGTGTACTTTTTTGTTTGGCAGGCATATGTGTGTTGCGTGTTGTCTTACATAAAGGGCCGCGTGGGCTATCTGCCTCTTTACCGCAAGGTCAAACCGGAGGGAGGTTTTTTAAGAGGCGCGCTCGGAGAGAATGTGGAGATTCCGTCAAAACCGTGAAACCGGTTTTCTGGAAGAAAGCTGAACTCTCGTGAAGGTGATACTGAAGTCGTGGACCTCAGCACTTGTCGATAGGAACCCCCCCCATACATTTACAGGGCTATGTATCTAAAGTATTTCAATGCATTGTGTTGAATTTTAATTCAATTCAATTTATGACGGAGAAATATTGATACCATAGCGCCGCGTTCAAAATGATTGCACATAACATCTCGCTCGAGAGCTCCATTCAGCATATTATTCTTCTTTTTTTAATGGGCCATTCTTTCATTTGGTGTATTTATCATCCATCAAGGAGCACTTTATTTGAGTGATACTTAAGCATTAACCATAATGTTGCCTTTGTGTTGCGAAGTGATGGGCAAAACCCAGAAGGCCGAAACTATCCAAATAGTCCATGTCCTACCGGCATGCATTTTGGCTTCGGCAAATGAATGACTGCCGTGGTTATCGTTCGATTGTCCCTATTTTGATGCAGCAGGACATGCGTGTGTCCTGGTATTGACATGTGTCCACTGAGTGTGTCAGCGTTCGAGGTTGATTTTCGGACCATTCCAAGTGGTACAACCGCCCAGATGCCTGTCCAATATGATATATACTCTGTTCAGTCTAGGGTCTGCTTCAAGTAGTAGTAGTAAAAGGTTTTGACTTTGAAAATGGTTGACATCGGTGAAGTTAATGTGAATCCACACTGCAGACTTACACACTCTCTCTCTCACACACGCACACGCACACGCACACACACACCACAAGCACAGCATGTCGAGTTCTTCTTAAGCATAGTTAGTGTCACTGCTTATACACCAGAGCCGCTACTTTAAAAGCATCAGCAGTTTTTTTTGGCTTGAATGTGTGTGTGTGTGCGCGCGTGTGTGCATGTGTGTGTCTGAATTCGCATGAGCATTTTTTCCGGCATGTGTCTGTGGTCTGTTTGAGAACCAGCCAAATGAATCCGCAAGGCGAAGCCACTCCCCTGGCCTTTACAGCGAGACCTCTTTTAAAAACATTAACGCCTCGCAGACACTTGAACATCCATAATTTAAGACGCGCCCGCCCGCACGCACGCGCGCACACGCACACACACACACACACACACACCCAGGGCCAGAGATTGAAGGTTTAAACTCCCCCGTCAAATGGTATTGTGAAATAAAAGCGGTAAAGGCCAAGTGGGCGGGAGAGGAAGCAGCAGTGAGCGAGAGGGAGAGACATTTTAATCAGGGCCGTGTTTACGAACAATTCGGTGTGGATCAAGGGTTATAGATTACGTTTATGTGAACTTTACTATAAGCCACTGTTCCAATGGCTTTCGTCATTCTCAAAAAAATGTCCATTTATCTGAACTGATTGGACAATTAGTGAGTGCTGAAGGGACCTGTAGGCCTCAGTCGTCCCCAATGTCGTACTTTCTTTATTCACGCATACGTGACCTCGATTGGATTTTTTTATATATATATATATTTTTTTTTGAGGGTCAAGCCGTCGTTGATCATTCTCAGAAATTGGAAACTTTTTGCTGTTATTTTTAATCATAGATGGTGGATTTTGGATGTCCCTCCCTCTTTTGGATCACACCTCGACCAAATGGCCAGAAATATAGCAACATTTCGTCTTTAGGATACTTGGGCTTGTTCTTTACTCATTTTGCACCCAATCTCCTTGCGTTTGAATCAATTGAGAAGGACATGGACAGAAAAGTAGTGCACGTTAAGCTGGTGGCACGAGCCATGTGCCTCGATTTGTCAGAATAGCGAAATAAAAACTCTACTCCCTGAACTAACCAGGGCGACAACAAAAAAACACTAGGCAGTAGAGATGTGATCCTAAGCTGCAGTGTTTTAGATGACAGTGGCCTGAACCGGATAAATGTCTGGCTTTGGAGGAAAAACTCAACTGAGCACGAGCTGCCCGGCTGAATTTATACAAGTGCTGCTCTTATCTTGACGACCACCCGAAGGTTTATGGCACAGTTTGGCCCGTTTCTCGCGCCCATTCACGCAGCTTTTCCTCCACCACACGTCACGGGCAGCTGTCAGGGCCAGTTTAGGCTCCGGTGGAAACCGGGGCACCGGGGGAATCGAACCACTGAGCTTCTGGTTTATAGACAACCAATCTACACTCAATTCTTTTTGCAATCTAGTGCCTGTGTAGGAAAGCGGTTCTCTTCGTTGTTTTCGTGGCTTTTCAGCGGTGCTTTCTTAAAATGTCTTCCGTCATTTCTCATTTTAGCACCACTTACCGGTTCGAGTATTATTTACCAATGGATTGGGTGGTTCTGGGTGTCGTTGGACGCCACCGTTGTTGCCAATTGCATTTATCTCTGCTCGCCTCTTTTCTCACAATTCAGAATGATGCACGTGAAATTGTGCGAAAATGACTGCTCCTATTATTCATGGCTTATCATTTTGAAGCGTCGATTGCCACCTTGGAATCTTGGCGCGCGGACTTGATCGGTTCGCAGCTCGTGCCACTGACGGCCTTCCGCTTTAGAGCTATCCTGAGCCAGTGGTTGGCACTGGAGTGGAGGGGTGCCACATTAGTCGGCAGGCACGACCCAGCCGGGAGGTCTCCCGCTCATGACACCGGGCTCTCCTGTATACCATTATTGGACCCAGTCTGGCCAGGGGGGGTGGGATTGCCGCGCGTAAAGAGTGGCACAGTTCCGTGTGCCACGTGACGGAAGCGCGCTCATTCATTAGCCGCACCCATCCCGCGAGCACGCGGACAGAGCCCTTTCAGCCTACGCGTGCTCAGCAAAGACAGATTTGATTTGAACACAAAATAGAATGAGCAGCCAGTCAACCGTCGCATCCGTACGGAGATATTCGCTTGAAAGGGCTAAAAAACAAATATACCGGAGCAATAGCGCTTTTTAAATCCCCCCCCCCCCTTTCTTTTGAGAGGAGTAAAAAAAAAATAAGAAGTCACCGAGCGAAAAATGTTTTAATTTCCCCGTAGTGGAACAAAAAAAATATTATGTTCTCAATTTAGTTATTGAGCATTCAGACATTATAAAATATTAAAGGCAGCACATGCAGACCTGCAGTAATAGCAGTCATAAAAGAATGTGGCTCGCCTCAGTGCACCTTTTGTGATGTAAAATGTGTATTGTAAACTCATTCCTAGAACAATGAGTGTCATTTGAATTCCATTTGATATGGTCAGGCCGGACTTATTCTATTCCAAGGACACTTCTCAAAGGAAGTGTCTTTGCCTTAAGTCCCAGGCTCAGAGTAAAGACTTCCACAAATACAATATGAGGATCCCTGAAAATCGCTTCAATGCAAACCACTTCTACGAGCCAAGTGCAACTCCATCAACAGCCCCGGGACAAACTCTCCACCTGTGGACAAAATGGCCGTGTTTCAATGCGGTGCATTTGGAGCCAAGTGACCCCTCACACATCACACAACACTGGGGGGGGGGGATTGTGGTAAACGACTCCATTAAAAAGAGACTACATTTAACGTCAGTTGGAGTGAGGAAAATGTTTTCCCGGCGCCTGCATTCGGGGACGACTTTGAGCAAGCTTTGGTGACATTAAACCACGGAGAATTGAAAACGCAGACAATTCAATCGCGGTGTCCCCGATGCGGATTGAGAATTAGTGTCACGTCATTTGCGCCAGTGATGAAGGAAAAAAAAACGCGGAATTGTCGAGACCGCTGCTCGCAAGGATAAGCAAATCTTTTTCTCCGTAGCGCAACCATGCCCTATAAGCGTCAAAGACATGTTTGGGTTATTCTCAGTCAGGAGCTCGCGTTCTGGTTCCCACCCTCTGACGGGATGGGCATTTTCACAACCCCTAATCCTAATGATCTGCCTGTTGAGAGCGAGTGAGTGACGAGTGGAATTAGGATGAGATAAACCGGCACGGCGTGTAGACGGCCTTCTCTAAAAGGGGAGACGTACAAAAAAAAAAAAGGACTGACAGAGAGAACAGTTTGTCATGGCGAACCAGTGGGAACCTGCTCTCGCCTGCCCCGCAAAGCTCGTCGATCCTTTGTGTCCCTCAGCTGCGTCCAGGCCTCTCGTTTATAGTTCGAACACACGGGCGCGCAAAAAAACGGCATGGTCTTGTAAATGCGTGCGTTCACAGGATCTCCGCCGGGGTCGAGAAGCCCCGGACTGGGGTGGCTTCGTTTCAGCCGGTGCCAGCCGTCTCTGAGTGGCACAGCCGGAATGCTGGGGGGATGTTTTAACGAAAGGACGCCGAAGCTGTGACGCGACACCCGCGCGGTCAAATGGGCTTTCGTGCACAGCCACGTTCATGTTCGAAGCCAAATTGCCCGCGGCTGCACTCAATAATACTCTTTAATAATATGACTTTCAGCGTTTCTCGGCCATATATTTTTGACTCTCGTGTGACTTCTTTTACTTTGCTCCCAAAACCCCTAGCCATTGGACTGGGTTGAATTCTGAATCTGTATTTCTCCCTTGTCTCCTGTCAGCTTGCCTGTTCCTTTCCCCTGTCTTTCTCCTGAGTTATCTTTCAGACAGTCTTTTTTTCTCCCTGTCTTTCTCTCTCTCTCTCTCTCTCTCTCTTCCCCTTTGCCTCTATTTTTCCTAATCACAGCTTCTCCTCGCTCATTTTCTCCCTGTCTCTCTTACTTTTGTTCCCCCCGCATAGTCCATTCTCTTTATGACTTCAGTCTACCGAGCCCTTTTCCCATCATGTTTTCGTCCCCCTGTCCGTCTTTGTCAAGTCTTCGTGGAGAGAGGGATGGAGTTTAGTGAGCCGGACCTCCGGGGTCAGGGATTGTCAGGCCTGCCAATCAGGGCCCAAAGATGTCTTACTAAGTGCACCAATCAGCCAGAACCATGGAACAGATAACTGGTTTTATTGTGACTTTATTGTGACTCCACCATTCGTCGTAACACCAGCCTGTTCCCATCCGGATTTATTCATCCCAGAGGAAGAGTGGAAACTCGTGCAGTAGACGTAAAAGACCAGGTCGAATTAAAGACGCGTCGTTAAGATTCACCTTCTCGAAATTTGTCATGGTGCCTTGCGACCACTGTCAAATTACTACGCTGTCGAGTGAGCAGTAGTGCGTCCCCAATGCATTGAAGTGAAAGTTGTAATTCCTCCTCCATCGGTGATATGTGGATCCAAGGTATAAAAAAAAAACAAAAAAAAAACATGAATTGTTCCTTGACCTGCTGTCACCGGAAAGGATTGGGATTATTTGAATTTCTATTCTCAGTTGTCTTTGTCGTACATAGTTAATTGAATCTGTGTTTATACTCCGTTCTGTGAGGTAAAGTGTGCGAGTAGTTACCGCTCCCAATTGACATGTTGTAAAAAGTAGTCAGGGGGAATAAATGTCTGATATGGTAAATATCCTCTGGCATCTGTCGGCGAGACAGATTGTTGAAACACAAGCCAAACGGAGCTTTTGTCTGATTTATTTTTTCGTAATTTCCGCTCTGACAACACCACACACCGAACGTAGAGGAACAGATGGGCTGGTTTGTTCCTCATGCCCCTCTTTGTTGTTTTCCACTCCTAAAAAGACCTAAAAACACCCCAAATATTATCTCTTTATAGCAACAAAAAGTGCTTATCCAGGATGATTGTGTCTTTTGATCACCGGGACTTCAGAGTCATTGAAAAAAAAACACAGCGTGAAATCGCACGGAATGCATTCATGAGGCAGACAGGAACTCCTGAAAAAAAATTGCGATCAAGGAGAAAGTGCACAGAAATAAATCCTTGTCGTCACAGTGCTCCCCCTACGTTGTTGTTTTTTTTGTTGTTTTTTTTTTTTACGACAATCTAATATATAAAGGTCCTTGTTGTGGCCCTTTTGTGCGTTTCTGTAACATCTTTTGTGATATAGTAATGGCGATAAGGGTTTTTCTCTCTTGCTCTGGTAAATGTGTGTTTTGGGGATAAGGTGTCGGTTAAGAAACTAAAGGGACCTTTCTCACTTACACAACTTGGGAAAGCGAGAGTAGTTGTTACTGGAGCCATGCCTCCTGGTTCTAATCACTAATAATGAGTTACAGGACAGGACGCTTCGTGGCCCGTTGACTCTTTGGCTCGTCTTTGTTCTATTGACTGGCTGATTTGCCGGCTGATTTGGAAAATCCAGCCAGCAGTGTGAGACATGTACTCGCAGTTTACTGTCTGGTTTGCTTTCCCCCCTGTGACTAATCTGATCTATATTGGGTGAGGGTTTGATTGTTGGCAGATTGTTTCTCTTGCACTTGTTGGCAGGCTAGTTCGGCGGATGAGCCTCTTCCATCAAGTGTTCCTAAGACACAGCAGCCAAGACAAAGGGCTGATTTGCTTAGGCGTCCGCAAGTTGTACGGTACGACAAAGACTGCAATACAGCGCACGAAATTCATCTTATAGCCCCAGTGAGTGATGAAACGTCGAGAGTGTATTGGTTTAAACAGCTGGTTATCGTGACGAGTGCTGTCAGAAGTTGTGGCTGATTCTCAGATGTAAAAAAACGAAAAAAAACAAAACCTCGTCTGGAGATTAAAAATGTAATCATGCATCTAGTTTAGAAAAGTGAATTCACTATGTAGGTCTACATCGTGCTTTATTTCATGTCTGTGGCAGCAGCGCTGACGACAACGTGTTCTTGGTTATGAGAACTGTCCCCCCTTTGATTATCCGACTATGTCATGATTGCACACACCCAATGTACACATTGGCATCAAATAATGTAAAAGGCCAACGCTAGAGTGCGTTCCTGATTAGGTCTGTTATGGTATTAATAACCTATGTGGATGCTGTGCACAAAAAAAACCAAAAACAAAAAGAGTAACTTGAAGCGGAAGGGAAAAAAAGTGCCTTATAAAAAGGAGTTTGACTAACTCGAAGGAGGTGAAACGACAATGCATGATTTAAACTCTTCCCGAGGAGTCGTCATTTTTTTCTTTTGGAGTAGCCCCACGTGTCAGCTGGCCCACGTTAATGATAGGCCGGGGCAGGAAAGGCTAGACTTGCCAAAAATGTAGCGCATGACTCACCACCACCGTCATCTCCTCTCCGAGACGGCCATTCCCCAGTGAATAAACGTTCCTTGGTAAACAAGCTATATTTCATGCTGAACGAATGCAATTCGGAGGGGGAATGGTGTTTTTTTTTTTGTGTTCTTTTTCACCTGTGGTGAAGGATTCATCAGTTTCAGATCCGATTCAGGGCTTTTATCCTTCTAAAGCCGCGAGTAAATGTCATCTTCTTTGCAACTTTACGCAGCCGGGATTTTATTCACTCCGACCTTTGGCACTCTAAAAGTACATTGAACTTAGTTTGCCACTTTTATGGCGTAGTCTATCACCCGGATTTGCGGATATGAAAGAGGGGTCTCATGCACTCCGAGAAAGGCTGAGAGGGATTCCAAAGAGGATCCAATTTAACATTGATTGTACGGAAGCTTTTATTTCAGCGATTTTCTATTGCTTGCTTGACCTAACCAGGGTTGTGGCACCATACTTACCCAAAGTCAATCAGCTTTTCCCTCTTTCCCTATTGTGGAATTTTTCGGGATTACTGCCTTTCCTTCCTCTTCAGGTCTGATTATACCTCAGTGTTGGCATCGACCACACACTCATGTCAATTTGAAGTTTGGATCAGTCTCTGGCCTCAGTTAAATGCTCGATTTGGTTCTAAATTGCATGAAGGGGGTTTGGTACGCTTCCGGACTTAATGACTGGGGCATTCAAGTATGCACGTTGAGACGAGATTTGCAACAACGATACCACTTAGTTCAAATGGACAGAATACTTTATTTTTCCATGAAAAAAACAAAACAGATCTGTCCAAAGTACATTGTGGAATGAAATAAAGGGACTTGGCTCTCAGAGTTGACACATGAAACATTTTATATGCAAGAATAGAAGTTTACAAAAATCCTCCTTTTCCAGCGCTTTGCCAATGCATCCCTTGACATAACGTAATCTCTGCAAAGTTTCTCGCAGTATTCTGTCTTGTTAGTTCTTAACTCGGTGTACTTCGAACGGAACTAAAAGCATTTCTAAATAGCTTTATGTAAATCTGAGTCCTATGTGTAGGCTTCAACCTACACATAGGGATGCATATTCATTCCCAATCAAAAAATAACCTGTGATCACTGTTTTTCCGTGCAAGTGCACCCTGACCTGTTGAAACATATGCGTTTCAAATGAAACGCCTAAGACTTGCGCGGATAACGGATATAGTGAAAGATATTTTCTGCCACGTAGAGCAATATATATATTATTACATACCAGCCAAACATCAGTGTTGTTCCTTTGGTGGCATGACAGGTGTTGTCAATATTCAGTTATGTGACCTGTTGTCGCTGCAACGTTCCTGCCAAGATGGAAGTATCCGGCTGAACACAATCGAGCAGGAGAGGTGGAGAATAAGAGGTTTATTTTCGGACCGGCCTGTGTGCGCGTGTTGGCGTGTGTGGGTGCGTTTGTGCATGTGCCTGCGTGTGTTAAAATTGCAAGCCTCTGGTAGCTAGTTGTCTCCATATCAATTAACCTTTGTGAACTGTCTGCCAGCTCTGCGCTCCTTTCTCGATCTTCTGACACACACGCACATGCACGCACCCACACACTCACACACACTATCTGTGTGACATTTGGCAGAGAGGTACACTGAAGTGTGTGTGTGTGTGTGTGTGTGTGTGTGTGTGTGTGTGTGTGTGTGTGCGTGCGCACAGGCTCGTGTGCATGTCTATCTTTTATCATCTATTTAAGTGTGTGCGTTGCATAAAGCGGTACCTTTCCTCGCTGCCGACTTAATGCACTAACCTACACCTCCGGCAGTTATACGCAGGCCTATAGGGTGGCCTGCATTGCCCACACCTTGAACAGAACTTGGATTTATATTTGGTGAGGCTGCGGAATAGAAAGAAGGAAACCCAAAACACTGAAATAGAGAAGGAAGTGCGCAGAGAGAATAGCGGCAATGTTTCCTGCAAATCAAAAATGCCAATAATCATGTTGTGTCCATATTTTTTTTCTACTGCATACTCGTAGCTTCTGTAAAGGAACAGTTTGTTTGATTTATTTCGCTGTGTTCATTTTTCTTTTTGAAATGAATATGCATCATCGAACCTCGTTCACATTAGCAATGAGCACAGCGAGACTACTGATGAACTCCGACTGTGCGGATGCAACAGGCTTTTGAATCCAGCAGTTGGCAGCAGAGCCTGGCATCGCCGCGCTCCTCTGTGCTCGGCGCGCCTCTGCTCCGCTCCCAATCTGAGAAAGCCGGCAGATTGTCGATGGAGCGCTCTCCTCCGTCTGTCTCTCGTCTAGACAATCGTCAGCTGGCAGACTCTCGATATCCGAAGCCCACGGTCCTTGTCTCCCGCTTCCACGCGCGCAATGTGTGTATTTGGCGTCGTCCCCTGCGCCTCTGCCTTGGTTTCCTATGAGAAAGCCGGCAGATTGTCGATGGAGCGCTCTCCTCCGTCTGTCTCTCGTCTAGACAATCGTCAGCTGGCAGACTCTCGATATCCGAAGCCCACGGTCCTTGTCTCCCGCTTCCACGCGCGCAATGTGTGTATTTGCCGTCGTCCCCTGCGCCTCTGTGTTGGTTTCCTAGGGGATGGAAATCCGGACGCGCGCCCCCGCCCCCCCTCCCCCCTCCCTTTTTTTTCATCCCAGCGTCTTTGCAGATCATTAATACGCCCTTCCACTAAGCAAATCATTTGTTTACAAGGCGGAACAGGTGTCGCGGCCGCTTCCTGCCAACTGAAGGAGGCGCAGCTGTGCGTACTCACCCCGACTCATCTGCTGCGAATCCGAATCCCATTTTGATGTGGGACGATGGCAGGGGAACCTTTCTTCAGGATTCTGTTTCGACAGTAACCTTTCCCGCCGCAGCGTCGCGTAAACACGCAGTTGAGGCGGACGGCTGCCTCGGGTGTGTTGTGGATTTTATCTCCTTCTGTTTGATACCCCAATTTGTAAATCCAATTTACCCAGAGCTCGTGAAACATCGGAGGAGATCGTACGCCACAATTAGCCGCGCTCCTCGCAGTGTCCGCTCCGACCACGTCCCGGGCCACTGGATTCCCCCATACAGGCCGAGACCAACGCAAAGCTGTTGGGTGGTGGGTTATGACAGTGACAATACCCCCCGTTCACAGCGGATCTTCTGGGCATCAGAGGTTGAGAAAAAAAAAAAAGTATCCTTCAAGAGCGGTCACAGGCACATGGGTTTGGACACATACGATGAGCGGGGGGGGGGCGATTGGACCTTTGGAGGAATGTTGAAAACTGAGCTCATGTCAAGATTGAACCGGGCCTGTGGCAGATTATTTGGACACCGCTCATCCATCCCCCCCTTTACCTGCCCAGCCTCTCCATCCTCAGCTCTGCAGAGGACGAGGGGCCCATTACCGAGCCGCGGTGACAACGGGCTCCATCCCGGAGAGCGATGTCGACAGCCGCGGCACTCCCGCGCGGACGTCCTCTCCGTGCCCGCACGGAGCACCGCGCTGATCAACTCTCTCCAGCCCGCGCCTCACCGAAGAGGTCATGTGCCAGCCTGCTTTAAAAGCCCCACCGTCCATCAAACCATCCACTTAAAACTGGCGATCGCGGACCAGTCGCTCTGACCTCTGGAGTCCTGAAGACATTTGAGCGCCTTGTTTTTTTGCCACACCTCAGATCCGTCACACAGACACGCACGCCTGGACCCCCGTGCGGTAAATATGGCTATCAATCTCACTCTCCATTGCCTGGACTGCCCAGGGGCCTACGGCTCTGTGGTCACTGAGGACACGGCTATTCGAAATGATTCCACTCTCTGGTCGCTTGGAGTCCACGGGCAGCGATATCTATTCAACGTGTTTGTCGCACACCAAAACACCAATGCAAATTCCAGGGTGGTGAAACAGTTGTCATCAAATAAGTTTTAAATCTGCACCTCAAAACAGCGTCATGATAATGAGAGCTTGCACAGGGGGTGAGGTCTTTGTCCATGGTTTTGGTAGATCTACGTCTGGCCTGTCTCAGCCAACACAGAGATCCTAATGCGCAATCGGGCAGTCGGGCGAAAAGCCGCAGCTGGCCACACAATGTCGCACAGAGGCGGCACATCTGTTGCACAAGCAACCCTTGCATGGTGAGAATGAGGAGAATGTCATACGTCTTGGATTAAAAAAAAACACGTTAAAGAAAACAAGGTTGGCTGGGAATTACTCCCTCAAATGGGGTGTTATTCATCTTCAAAAAGCAGATAATGTCATATCTTGAAGCGCTGTGATGTTTTTTTTTTTAAACAGCAGAGCACAGCATCTCTGTGCAGCAACACACTTGTGGGCCACCTAGGCAAACACGCACACGCACAAATCCAGGTTCCAGGCTATAGGAGTGGTAATAACCCCCACAGGAAATGAAGCTATGGATTATGCCTGACCCCAAGTCGACCTTTCTCATGGACCGCGTTGGCCCCACTCTTATTCTGTTCTCTTTTTAGCCTTAGACCGTGGAAACCCTGGCATCATCCCCGACCTTATCGTCTTTTCTCCACCACCAGAGGGAATATAAGAAAAGCAGGAGGAGGGAGAGTGCGGTGAGGGAGAGGGTGAAAGAGCAAGATAGAGGGAGACACCCAGCCAAACAATCATGCCCTGGCAACAATTGGCAAACAATAGCCCTGTTAATACCAGCGAGTCATTATCTGGCCCCTCTGGCTAGCCGCCATTTGATTGGCTAACTGTGCTCACAAGGTGCCCAGAGTGCTTCGCGGTTCGATGATCCCCTCTAATTTCCTCCTCTCTTTTCCCCGCATAATTTCTCTCCCGTGAGCTCCATTCTTTCTGTATCTTTGATGCAATTTAATGGTCTCCCTGCTCCCCGGCGTTCCCCTTCCACCCTTTGTTTGTCGAATTAGGCGGCCAATAGGGCGTGACACGAGGCCAGGGGGATTTGTGGGTAACGGAGTTGATTGTCCTATAGTTTTGCTACGATGCGGATGTTTGCATGTCATGCGTTTCTCAGGGTGAAATATTTTCTTCTCCTTAAGTGGCGGAATCCGGCCGCAGATGAGACGTCGTGGCCTTCTCAAAGCGACCCGTTTTTTTCCACAGATCATTTTATTTCGCCAGCACATTACTACATAATTGCCCTAACAAATGACAATGGGAAGTAATTATCTCTAAGCTGAATTGAGAAAAGTGGCTGTTTAGGATATTAACCTTTTAAAAAATGGGGGGGGGTGATCGCAGCTTAGTTCAATGAAATATATGAAATCCATTTTGTTTGAAATCAAATTAAGCCGTTTAAGGTGTAGAGACGTTTTGATGATGAAACGGTCCCCGAGGATAATATTGCACTAATGCAATAGCACACAATACAAATGGCGGGCCTGATGAAGTCAGTCATGAAGGACCAATTGATACAGAGAAATGAAGGGAAGGAGAGAGGATTACTTGGATCCTCCCCAGTGTCCACAGTGACATTTTCTTTTTGGCCTCCACTGTTTGCCAACCCGTCGGTGGTGCCCTGCACCCACACGCACGCGCGCGCGCACGCACGCACCTCAGTTTTGTCAGAGCCCGTCTGCATCCTGTTGTGACTCGCTCTTCCTCCTCGATCCTCTCCTCTCTTCCTCCCCTTCACTTGTCTTTTGTCATTTTGTTGGACGGCCATCTTTAAACCCCGACCTCACTTTTCCCTGCGCACCGGTCACCTTGGCAGACATTTGCGCCCCGAGGCGTACCCATCCTCTGTCACCACCGCGCCGTTAGCCATCGTGAAAAGCTAGCGATAGACGCCAGACGCTCCCCTGCATAAGGATACTTATTTCAACAGAAGCCATCAAAGCCAGCAGTAGTTGACCTGTTTGTGGATAGTGTGTAAAAAAAAAAAAAGAGAGAGGCGGGGGTAAAAAGTAAAAGCGTGGGCACTTGCAAGTAGGCCAACCGTGCGCCAAGTTTGTTTTTTTTTTCAGTACCACCAGATAGATGTGAGACGGCGACGAGCAACACTGACACAGTGACACGGATTGTTTGCTTGAAGTTAGTACTTCTGCAAACAATAAAATTCCTCCGAGGACGGTGGATTGCTTTGGTTTTTTTTCTTCTTCTGCCCCTTAGAACGAGGTTGTTTGTCGACTCCACTTGAAAATAAAACACTGTGCAGAAATCTCCAGTTTCCCGGCAGGGTCATCTGTGCCGTGTGTCACTGTAAAAGTACAGCCCTTCATTTAATTCTATAAATGACATTTTCCCCCATAGAAGATAACTATGCAGCCGTCGACGGGTGAAACCGGGACTCGTAGTGGCTCCTTCTCACCGGGGAGCTGTAATACAGAAAAACGTTTAGAAAAAGAAAAAAAAAATCAGACTTCCATTCAGTTCCTTTATCTCGGCCCCGGTTGATTTGCTAAAGTAATCGCTCTCCAAGGCCCGAGAAAGATAAATAAATCTCTTTCTCTTCCAGCCACACACACACAAGCATGTCATGCACACACATGTGCTTTCGGGTGTGTGCGCACAGACAGACGTGAAGAATTATACCCAATAGCTCAAGTAGCTAAAAGGAAAAGTACTTGAGCATCAAGTCATTGAGGCAACCCAGGTTTTAGTAGTACACATCTCTTGAGTGTATCCAACATGTACTAGATTCATTTGAAATACTTCTTAAAAATGTGACTCTGTTTATTTTGTCCTTTTTTCTGGGCTGCATAATTAGGCCGTATTTTTTGCAATCATCTTTGGATTTCCGCCGCCTACCCTAATTTGTAATTGGAAAAACAAGACAAGTAATGGGAGCAATCAAATGAGAGTAATCATGGAAATGTACCATTATTATATTACCGTATATAATTCGGAAAGGAAAAACACAGAGACGAAAAGCAAACTGCTGTGGAGTAGCTGCAAGTAACAGCTGGTGATATGGCCATAATTGTTCATTTAAAACCGATTAAGAGAAATCAATACAGAACCTGCAGCTCCTAACAATCAATGCGGGGTCTGAGTGGAGAATGGGGAAGATTGTTTGTTTGTGTGGGTAAGAGACAGAGTGTCTGTGCCGTCCCCGCCTGTGTGTTCTCACATCGATCGCCTTGCCGGAGTGTGTGCATGCTAAAAGTGTGGCTGCCGTTGAGTCCTTCCAGGCTCTGGACTTGTATTTATCCGATTCCGGTTCGATATGATTTAATTGTACTGTGCCGTCGATTACCCGTTCATCTTCTCGTTCTCTGTCCCCTCCTTAATTATAGCTAACTTTCCGAAACGTTTATGTCCCCACGGCACACACACATACAGTATTCTGTACCCGATTGGAAGACCACTCCTTTCATCCACTCAGCACACAACTGTTAAACCATGAACTCATCAACATTTACAAAACATTTTTCATTTTTTTTATTTATGTTTCGTTCCTTCATTGCGAGAGGTATTCTCTGTGGAGCCCTATCAACTCTGGTTCACAGTAATTGCACGAAGCTTATGTTGATACACACACTCTCTCACACACACACACACACACACACACACACAAACGGCAAGAAATGACAATGTTTACAGATTACCAAAAAACATTTGCGCTTTGTGTGCGAGGTGTAGTCAACATTAATCACCCGCCGCATGAGCATATATTACTTTTTGAGTGTGTCTGTGTTCGAGTGGACCTTGCTTTTAATGTGTTTCTATTGTACAAAGGCCATTCATCATTCAGACCTTGTCACCGTGTCAGACACACACACACAAACACACACACACACACACTACACTCACAAAGGCACACACTGAAGCTAATATATTAGAGTGGGTTATTGCATTATGCAACTAGCATTTATAATAGTTGGCAATACACTGGCACACCTTGGCCATTGTCTCCAGCATTTCCCCAAGACCCATAATCACAATCTGATTACCATTTATTCACCTTTGTCCGTGTATGTGTGTGGCAACTTGAGTGTCTGTGTGTGGGTTCATGTATATGCTAATGAGTTGGAGGCCTACTGGCTGCGGCGCAGAGATGAAGAGTATAAATAAATACATTTACATTTATAAAATGAATATGCGCGTGTGTGTCAGTTTCCATCTGCACTGATAGATTGATTCAGTAGACATGCAGGTCGAACCACCAACGAAAGACAAAAGGTGCACCTTGACAGACGGAGAGAAAGCTGTTTCTCTCCCAGAAGGAGATGACTGTTTTATTTACTGTTGCTAGGCAACCACCACACCACTTGTCCTTGGCCTGAGTGTGGTTTGTTGTGAAGTAAGCTCACCGATTTGTATTTGGCTTGTGTGTGTGCGCGCTCGCGCGTGTGTGTTTGTGGTTTTCCCAAATAATGAAAAAACATGATAAAGGGGATAAAGGCGTATGAAACCCTCAGAAAGTAGGGAAATCTCAATAGAGTTCCACCAGCTGCTCCAGGAGCTTGGCCTGGATGACGGTGGATTGGATTAGGGTTTATTTTAGGGTGAGTGCTGTAGTGAGTGACATTCTGCTGTCACTCACTGAAGGCTAAAAAAAAAAGGAATCGTTTATTATCAATCAATGTACATACATTTTAGCTGACTTTTGTCTTTGCTAAAAACCCAAATTGTGCTCATTTTTGTTCCCCCCATTCCCCTGAAAAATAGGCCTACTGTGACTATTTTCGTTTTTATTTGCTACTCTTTTCTCCTCCCTTCTGCAAATGCAACACCTGCTTTGTGCCTGCAGCCGCCACTTACATAACGTATTTTTCACGCCGTTGAGCCTAATCATCGCTTCACATCTCGATATAATATGTGCCAGAATGTAGACCCCGCTCTGCTTCATGCATTGACATTTACAGGTAATATACTGAGTTATAGCAATAATTACATAGATGCGTAAAACACACACACACACACCCACACACTGCAGGGTGCTGATGGGGGACATTATTATACCATTAACTGCGGTAGGTTTACTACTGAGGGAAAAAAAACACAGTGTGAACACATTTCACACTGCTTGTCAAATGACATTCAACCATGCGACAAAGCTACCTTAGGCAGTTGTTTGTTGTTCATTTCTCAAGCTTTAAATACCATTTTTCTGCACATTTCTGCACATCCATCATTGGTTATATTTTAGGACCTGATCTTTTTTTTCTCTCTCCTGTTCTCGCTCGCACACGCGGTGTCCCATACGTCTCATATAAAAGGTCTGACTCATATATGTTTGGTTTTTAACTGATATCCTCCGCTGTCACTGCATCACAACGCTGTGATCATAGCTTATCAGTCAATGGGCCATAAGACACTAAACAGAAGGGGATGGGAAGGAGGGCAGGTGGCGAGAAAGCAGAAGTATGTTCAAAGATCGGTTGGATGCTATAAACCAGCCAGGAGATAGACCGCCGGAAACGGAACAGGAGGAAAGGAAAACCAGATAAGCTGTACAAATGTGCAGATAACAGGGAAAATGGAGCGGGAGGATGACAGAGAAGTAATGTACGTGTGAGAAAGCAACAGAGGCAGTCGGATAAGAAAAAAGGTGCAGTGCAAATGAGTAATTTGAGCTTTGGCGAAGACGCAGTGTGTGATTGTGTTTACCTGAAACCAGACACTTTAAGCCCGCGAGTCCCGTGAAAGGCCAACACATTTAGTCTCCTTCCGCTATCTCTCCATCTTCTTTCTCCGCCCCGCACAGAGCACTCGGAAGCAATGATTTTGAATGGATACCCATACATTCTTTGAGAGTGAAACAGATGAGGAAGATAAAATAAAAAAAAAATAAGAAAAAAAGAAAGAACTAGTTAGCACATTCTCGGGTGTTGTGAATGGCCTTATCCCCAACATGAATAACTCCCAGCTAATTGAGGTTCGAGCGAATTGCTGGGTAGGCCTCCAATAAACAGAAATGAGGGTCCGGCTCACCGGCAGTGCATCTTATCTAGTACTTATCTATACTTACCGGTGCGAGTAATGCAATGCAGAGAAGAAAAAAAAGGTTTATCAGGCACCCCGTAACCCCGGATTGCAGCCCGGGATGGTGGTGGGGGCTTGTTTTGGTGAAATCTCTCAAGGCAAGCGGAATGCATTATTCCGGCACTGCTCGAAAAACTGAATTCCGCCTCGCAAATACCAGTTCGCACTTTTATCAGAAGGCTCCTAAATGCTTCCACTTTCACTATAAAAAAAAAGCCTCCACGTCAGATCACATTAAGCATGTGGTGTGTTTCCTGTTTGATAATCATTGCATTCAGCCAACATGTTTCCCACAGAGAACTGTCATTTATGGTGTTGACAATATGAAACTGAACACAGCTCTTTAGATGTGCATCTGATGACACACACACACACACACACACACAAGTGATTACTAGCATTTGTAGTACTGTATTGTGTTCTTTGTAGCATCGCTGCTTTGAGTCAGAGCTTCATTTGTGTGGGTTCTGCAGTTTCACTAAGCATTGCTGAGATCTCCCACCAAGATATATGAATGCTGCACAATTGCTTCCCCTGCCCCAATGCCAGAGATGTGCCCGGAAAATTCATGTAACACTCGCTTTACGGTGGTCTGTAATGAAATAGGAAATGGTGCTGTAAATACTTGTTAAAGGGCACCGAGCCAAAGGATTTCAAATGAGATTGGGAGTGAAAATAATGCAGCAAGCTCAGAGTAGGAGTACATCATTTCACATTTTTGTCACACTGAGCATTTATAGCGCAATAATTCCGCAGCGTTGTACAAGCCTAATGTACAGATACTTTGCACCTATGGCAGCGGTATGCTATGTCCTGGCTCCCTCTGTGCTGTGGCGTACTCTGTGCACAGTTCAAGTTCCGCTTTGTCCGTGTGTGTGTGTGTGTGTGTGTGTGTGTGTCTGCATGTAGGGGTTTAGAATGACAAGTTATTTATAAGCTATCATTTCCCTTACAAAAGGCACAACAATAGTGTCTGCAGGCTGCAACTGCATACGTTTCATTGCATACTTAAACTATATCATATCTCCTCACAATTAAGAAAAGGTAAAAAAAAAAAAGTGAAAGGTTCCCGCAGGGCGAGTCGCACCGGAAGTCACTGTATGAGCAAAACAGATGATTTCTCTCCGTCAGTACTAATTGGGTCTGTTGCTAACGAAGACAAATGTGAATGATTTGTCGTGTGAACGGGTGCCATGACCGAACTGGAGTGGATGTCTCTCGAAACATTCTTCTTTTCAGTATATCACTAATTACTTGTTTTCTCCTCGGCTGTAACCTTGATTACGGTTAATCACGTCATCCCTGAGTTATATTATTCCGCGCTGCCAAATCCTTCACAGCATTCAATATTTTCTCCTGTAACGCACTTGGAAAGGAAACAGGAGGAACATGAACTCTGCTCATAATTAACGCTCATTAGTAGATAGGGTTTTCGAACACCAAAAAATATGAATGAACTTTGTAGATATGTGTTGCATTTTAGGGGTGAATAATTCAACAAAATATGTGTTTTTTGGGGATTGATTCGGTGCAATAACTAAACCCCTGTGTTAAAAGCAGTGCTTGTTCAAATGAATGAGCCTGTGAAGTGCCTGGTGGAGGTTGTACGACATGAGCTCACTGACAACTCCGCTGAAATGCTTTACCCGAATATGTCCAAGAGCACCTCATTTCAAACCACTTTCAGTTATGGACCTTGAATCACACCGCACGCACAATCAGAAAATATAATCTGCAACCATTGGCAACTGGGTCAAGAGGAATGGTGGCTGCTAATGAGAGCCATCCAATCGCTGTTAGCTCTGATCACGGAGGCGGGCTTTGAGTCGTGACAGGGCCAATGAGGGCACCCGTCTGGCCATGACCTCATGAATATGAATGAACCATACAATGTTAAGGCCTCTTTGATAGGCTACATGCAAATTGTTCTGACGGTGCTGTCTGAAGTGATTTCGACTGCAAAGTGTTAGGATCTGAGAATAGATGAGGAGAGGTGTGAGAGAGAGAGAGAGAGAGACTGAGCGAGCACAGCGCACCACTGGAATATTAATGTGTCCTCCCATTGTCAGGAAAGGTCCTTGTTCAGGAGATTGTTAATGAACATTAACTGATCGAGGAACTAATTGTAATGTAGACACAGATGATTACATGAACACAATCTTATGCCACATCTGCTGACCCATTACTCTATATAAAATTATGGGGTCCACCTCCATGCCCAACAGCAGTTTTACATAGAGATAAACCATTTCAAGTGTAATGAACACCAGGCAGCTTAATAATTCTATTCTATTATATTTTATTTTATTTTGTATATTTTATTATGTATATTTTATTATAATATTATATTATATTTTAATATAATATAATAGTATATTATATTATATTATATTATATTATATTATATTATATTATATTATATTATATTATATTATATTATATTATATTATATTATATTATATTATATTATATTATATTATATTAACACTGTTTACCAAGAATTTATCACATTTGCTGTAAAATAATAGTCGAATTTAGGTTGCACTGTGTGTAGCGAATACTTACGTTTCCTTTGTCTGCTGGGCAAATCTTCGACAAGGATTTACTTTTTAAGACAGCAGGGTTTTATTATTGTGTGAGTTTGTTTGCGTGTTTGTGGCTGTGCATGTGTGTGAGTTTGCGGGCAGCTATGTGTGGGGTAGTATGTATTTGTTGTGGGCCCATTTTGTTTTAACTGTGGGAAAAAAAACACTCATTCTGAAATCCTGCAAGTTTTCATCTATATGGCGTGTGTATGTATGTGTGTGTATGTATGTGTGTGTGTGTGTGTGTGTTCTCCTGAAGGTTTGCACGGGGGGACGAACCACTGCACTGCAGAAATTTCAGCATCTAAAAGCACCCCCTCGTGAGCCACATGCAGCCATCATTACTGAGAGCTCAGCTCGCTTCAGCCACCACCACTACATATGGGGCGGTAGACTATGTGCCTTATGAGGTCTTTTAACTTCACAATTGGTTGTCCCAGTTCTGTCAAGCCACCATGGAACAGAGTGTGCATACATTCACACATGTCTTTGTGTGAGCATGTGTGTGTATGCATTCTAGTGTAGTGCTGTGTATTTCTCTGAATGCAGATGTTTTTGTTCTGTGCAAAAGGTTTCTTTTTTTCCAGATAGAGTTGATCTAAGCCGTATGAGATTATCGTCTGAGACTGAATAACGTAGATAAGATAGAGACTGTCTAATCCACATCAAATTCTAAAAGTGAATGCCCAACAGTAAGGGTGGTCGATTTGCAGGTTATGTCACAAGTCACCTTATTTTGTAAAGAAATGAAAAATACATCTTTCTGATGTGACTGGGAAGTTCTTGAGAAGCGCGTGCATATACACAATCGTCACACCAAAGAATATGGTTTAAACCTGCACTCTTAACTCATCACTAATAGCCTGGAATTTAGGTTTTTATAAACCCGATCTCTGTTTGACACGGGACCAAGACCAGTGCGTTCGGGGTCCCTGATAACCCCCTTGTACCAAATTTCATCTCTCTAGCAGCGATCTTTCCCTAGGCCTAATTCCACACTTATAGTGGTTATAAGAATGGAATTAGGGTTAGGGTTTTGGTGAATGGTTGCTCCTACCGTAATGGGAGTTGGTCCTAGGGGGTTTTTAGGGATGCTGAACGCGATGGTCTTGGTCCTGTGTTGTTCGGACATTGCGAACTGGTCAAAGGTCAAAAAGCACAAAAGTGTCTCGCCGTTTCACCAACTTCCCAATGTCCGTTCAACAAGGCACCAAGACCAGTGCGTTCGGGGTCCCTGAAAACCCCCTAGTACCAAGTTTCATCTCTCTAGCAGCGATCTTTCACCAAAACCCTAACCCTAACTCCACACTATTAGGGGTTATAAGCCCGGAATTAGGGTTTTGGTAAACCCTTACCCTAACCCTAATTCCACACTTATAGTGGTTATAAGAATGGAATTAGAGTTAGGGTTTTGGTGAATGGTCGCTGCTACAGTATTGGGAGTTGGTCCTAGGGGGTTTCCAGGGATGCTGAACGCGATGGTCTTGGTCCCGTGTTGCTCGGACATTGGGAACTGGTCAAAGGTCAAAAAGCACAAAAGTGTCTCGCAGTTTCCCCAATTTCCCAATGTCCTTGCAAGACGGGACCAAGACCAGTGCGTTCGGGGTCCCTGAAAACCCCCTAGTACCAAGTTTCATCTCTCTAGCAGCGATCTTTCACCAAAACCCTAAACCTAACTCCACACTATTAGGGGGTTATAAGCCTGGAATTAGGGTTTGGTAAACCCTAACCCTCACCCTATTTCCACACTTATAGGGGTTATAAGAATGGAATTAGGTTCACGGTTTTGGTGAATGGTCTCTGCTAGAGTTATGGGGGTTGGTTTTAGGGGGTTTCCAGGGATGCCGGATGCGCTGGTCTTGGTTCTGTGTCGCTTCAACATTGGGAAGTAGGTCAAAGGTCAAAAAGCACAAAAGTGTCTCACAGTTTCACCAACTTCCCGATGTCTTTTCAACACGGGACCAAGACCAGTGCATTCAGGGTCCCTGAAAACCCCTCAGTACCAAGTTTTATCTTTCTCGCTGCGATCCTTCACCAAAACCTTCTTTTGATCGGAATATTGCTCTGTTACCGCCTAAATGAATAAGAACACGTGAAACAAGTCTGTATACACAACAGGGGTGTACTGCTCAACCACCAATGCAAACTGCAAACAAAATGTAACATGGTATCAAAACAGATCAGAATAAAATGAAACACATGATTCACCAACTTTAAGATGACAAACCATAAAAAGTTGTACTTCTGAAAACAAACTGCGCACGTATGCGCACGTATTCCATGTGAGCCAAACTGAACAAACTCAAATCAAACTGTACAGCAGTTGCGTAGTTTTTAAACGCCTGCGCTAAGTGACTGAAGATTACATCGTGCTCTGTAAGCCAGGGAGAGATCGGCGGTGGCTCTGTGCGTGCGCAATTCATGCCGTCTGAAAAACGGTCTCCGCTTGGCTCTGGCTGCAGCTTGGTCTGCTGCGCGAGGCTACTGTGAGACTGACCGCCTGTGAGCGCTTTGGGACGGCGGAGGGGCTCACGGCAGCACTTGCTGCTCGTTCAGGAGAACGTTACGTGCTTTTACGTCACCAACACACCAAAAAGTCTCCAATAAAAACAAAAGAAATCTCTGGTTGGTCACTTAGCCGCTTACAATGGTCAATCATGATACTGAGGATCTTCACAGGGACCTGAAAAAGACTCCACAGCAAAACCATGAAAGAGAAAACTAATATATGTACTGTAATACACCATGAAATTACCAAAATATGGCAAACATTAAGCAAACATTGCATAATTATATTATACAATACCAATTTTAATGTGCCAAGTTTATCAAAGCAAACCAAAAGTCATCTAGCCTTGTTCAGATTGCACCAGTCTTTAAAATACATTCGCAGAAAGATAAGTACATCCCTTCCCGGTTCAACTTTGTGTAATTAATGTTTTTGTTCAGAAACAGCTTTCCCAAAGTAACTTTCTAAAAAGTGAATCGACGTGAAAATTAGCATGCTAACACTAAGCTAGCGTTTAAACTATTAGACATATTTACAGCAGGTGATAGGTTAACTATTACCACCAGCCCCGTTTTTTGGATAACATTATCGATTTTTTTGATTACAGAGAGCTTTGTTTATCTATTATTTGCTTTATAAACTTTTCCACTCCCAAAACCCACAGCTTTCTCGACCGTGACCATCTCGGTCTTCACACATGGGAATTTGAATGTGCCCCACCCTTCATTACAGAAACGTGACATCCTGAGTTATCTCTGCTTAAGATGATAATTACACTGTATATTTCAGTTGATTCATGCAAATGACTAATATGATTCTAGTCATGGGACCCTTCTTTTACAAAACAAGAATTGCTCATTAAAGTGATAACTAAAAGATAATAATACAAAGAAATTCTGGGTTAACAGTGTGTGTTATGTTCAGGCAGCAAAGGCGATTTGGTCTAGGTACATATCAAGCTATTCTTGGGCTTTTTTTTCCCCTTTTCGTAATTAAAACGAACACGATTTGTCGCGAGCCAAAATGAGATTTTTAAAGCGATAGACAATTACTTAAGGTAAACACTGCACAGGTATCAAAGCAATAATCAAAGGCTGAGCAACTGTTGAGAAACAACACACACTCACACGCACACACACAGAGTGAGCCGGTAATTGAGTTGGTGCAGTCGCAACACACCACCATTCACTCACTGCTTTGCAAAAAAAAAAAAAAGTATAAAGAGAGACATCACAGGGGAGCATTTTCATGGTCTCTCACAAGATTGTTCTCTTGGTGTAATGAGCACTTAACACCAGACGGACACCGGGGGTCGAGAGTAACGGGCACAAGGCCAGCTGGAAGGATGGGCTGGTTTGACTTAGCATTGTCTTTCAGATCGTGAATCGGTAGCGGACGCTGGTGATGTATGCCAACTGACCCCCTAAGCATGTCATACGAGCGGAAAAAAAAACACACACAAAGATAGAATTGGCATCCTTGATACAGAGCACGCTTGAGAACCCAAAACACTGGTGTCGATTCTACATTCTATAGGGAACGACACGGAGGGTTTGTGTGCTCGAGAGAAATAGCATGTATTGAATGAACGACTGCATGCCTGGCCATTTCATGTGTAATGAAGTCGTTGTGTGTCTGAGTCGTTGGTAGGCTAAAATAGATAACAATACACATGGTGCCCAGCTCCTTGACTCCATCTCTCCCTCTGTCCGCAAACATATCATTTGGGTGAGGGACACTCTCAAACACAGTATTTCAGCCTCTTCAAATGAATACAACTACTACTTTGCCATACTCTGCCGGACAGGCGTCACAAATTGTAAGAAAAGAAAAAAAGCGGTTATTTGTTCTCCCGGCTTGTATTCTGTGGATTTTTTTTCCTTTTAAGAGTAAATAAGGGGCTATGGTTAAGAAAAAAAAAATCCTAAACATATGAGTCCGGATTGAAGGTTTGGCTAAGGGGCTTGAGAATACATAGTGTCAATGTGTGTCCTCAGCACAATGGAAAGTCAAGTGTATGTAAATGTGTGCGTGTGTGCTTGGCCTTTTTCTGCATTTTGGCTGTGAGCAGAAAATGGACTGGTTTGTTTCTGTCCGGACTGATAAGAGGAAGCCGCTTACATCCCTCTCTTATCCGTCTACTCAGAGCTAATATCCCCTTTTATTTTTTCCTCTCTTTTCCCTCGTAGTTCCAATTTGTGGATGTTGGGGCGGGCGAAGGAGCTCAGAAACTTAGCGACACTCCTTCTCTCTTTCTGGTCCTTCATCATGTTGTGTTGCTTTTTGTTTCACCTCCTCAGTGGGGTAAAAAAAAAAGGCTGTAAAAAATATCATGACAAAATATCCTTAGCAATATTCACACATTTTATACGCATGCATACCTGCACAGGCCTGAATGGATTTAGTCCACTTCAAAAAGGTGGGATGGGATCAAAATGTTTTTAATAACTTTTCTATCTCATTTCCTGTTTCATTCCCCCTCTTTACGGCCTCCCATGGGCTTGGATTATCTTTCCTGATGTATTTTTTGGAGACATCGATTGATTTCTGTGGTAACTTGGGATGTGCTGCCTGCATTTGAAGAGAAATAGATGTGTGTGTGGAGATGTGAAACACATTCTCACAGGGTTAACGCGTGCACACTCTAACCAGTATTTCCAAATAGGAACCAAAAAATGTACACAGCACCGTATGACCTCACAGCAGTGTCAGATAAGTGCAGCCACATGCCTCTGCCAAAATCCACAGCTGCATCCATCCGTTTTTATTTTTATGGTGAGCCATAGTATTGTTTTATTTAGTATACTGTATAGTATATTTTGCTTTTCCTAAAGCAAGTAGTAGTGCCAGACCAGCTCCTTCAAACAGTGCACTTTGTTGGTTTGTTCCACTTAACTTTCAGCTCTTTGCGGGATCACAATACATCAATGCAATGTATTTTAACAACCCATGTGGATAAAGGCCCCACCTTCGGGGAATCTTGGATGCACTCAACTCTGCAGCTCCTGCGTCATTGTCGTTCACTTTTCAATCTCTACCTGTATGCGAAGAGGCCAATAATCATTTCAATCAGCCAAAAATTAATTTCATGGACCTTTCTTCTGGAGATTGACAATTATGAGAAACAAATATGCCTCTGAGATTACAAATAAGGGGAAACCAGTGGACCGGAATGTTTCCGGAATTTATTGCTAAAGAAATTTAAAATTGTGTATTTGTACTAATGTCTTGAGTGGGTGTGAAATAATAGTTTATTTTTATAGAATAAATATGAATAGGTAACACAGGGGGATGCATGGGATCCTCTTGAATTGATTTCAGACAAGACAACTTTCTACATACAACTACATTAAAGCACACACGCTCAAGGAACTCAGTTACCCCTTTATTAGCAACACATTAAATCTGAAACAAGCCATACATTCTACTCTCACAAGCAAGTGTCCTTTATTGGAGAACATTAACAACGCATTTCAGACTAATGAGGTCTTGTACAACACCTTCACAGTGTGACCTCCCAAATAAACATTCACTGTTGATCATTTGTAACCTTCCTTACAGTCTCAATGAAAACATTCTAGATCTACATTATACATGTTATGGACTTTGTAATGGAAGGATTTATGGATGTGTGGTTTTATTGGATTGGATAACGTTCTTCAAGTGTACCTAATAAAGTGGCCACTGAGGGTGCAGATGCAGTAATGATGATAAAAATGACGCTTCTGCGCCATATTGTAAGTAAGAAGCAGTGTTAATGTTATCCCCAATGTCAGATTACACACACACACACACACACACACACAAACAATCACACCAACACACACTCAACCCCACGCACACTATGTATAGGTTTATTTTAAGATGGAAGATGACCGTATGGAGAGGGCAATGGGTCAGTGAATCACTGGAATGCAAGGTTATCTAGTTATTGTGCACTCTTCTTTATGAGTACCGGTACTCTCCTTTCTGTCTTGGAAACTGGAAATGGAAAAGCTCGGAGAGATTATAAAACAGGCCTGTAAATGGAAACCAGCAGCCTCTCAAGTTGAAAAAAAACGGGCACCAGCTATATCCTGAGGAACGTAGACGTGTGTGTGCGTGCATGTGTGCGCAAGAGTGGTTTACTTTGTTCACTGATTACACATCTATATTGGTTTTGCGATGTTGTACTGTGTTCCAGTGTTTCTACAAATATCTAACATTTCTCTCCGTTTTCTTTCTCTTTTTTTTTTCTCTCTCTCCCTCTCTCTCCCTCCCCTTCCTCCCTGTCAATTTGTCTTCTCGTTGCTTCCTGTGTTGACCTCAACAAGGTAAGTCCCAGGTCTCCAAGGTCTCTTACAACAGTTAGTTCAGGGTCATCACCTTGCCGGCACCTTGTCAGATTTGTACTATGACCCTGGAGACATTTCCCCTTCGCTCCCTGCATGGAAGCAAAGTCACCTTCGGCAGTGGGATTTCTTCTGGACTGCACAAAGCACTCACAGTCTCCCACGCGTCCCCAGTGGGTGCAAACATTTTATAGTCCCCGTTTGAGGTAATCACTTGGCAATAACTGCTTCAGCTGAGAACGGAGGCTTGTAATGTCTTCATTCCCTTGGAGGGAACAGACAGCGTGTGCCATGTGGTAACCATTTTAAATATGCTGATGCCACGGATGGTCAGGTTGGGTCTAATTTTAGCCATGAGTGTAGCTGTTTTTATTTTGTATTTTGTATTTTGTTTTTCGGCGAGCCAGGGGAGCAATTTGAATGCGGGAACTCAGAAGCTGTATTTATCAGCTTCTCAGTGACATTGATATCATTTTAAAAAATAGCCTTTCACTAAGGAGGATTGTGATTAAGCTTAACTCATTCACTCATCCCAGGCTGTTTTGTCTCCGAGTAGCTTATTTAAATCCGATGGATTGCCCAGCCAATCCGAAAGAAGACGTGTTTGTAAGCTGCCGTTTATTGTATTGTATTATTAACTTACAATAACACTTCAGTGTCACCTTGACATCTGCCTGTGAACCAGAACCCGCTCCACTCTGCTTTAACGCCCCGAAACCAAATCACTGCCGTGTTACAAAGGCACGGTTCCTCATCCTCCTTTAATCTTCCCCGTAGTGTGCTGTAGTTTTCTAAAGAGAGCGGATTTGTCCGTACGACCTACACTCGTTATGTCGGAACAATACAGCCTTGGGGTTTGAGTATCCGGAAGTGTGAACGCCACCCTCTTTCCTGCCTACGGTCCGACGGCTGTTGCATTTCAGCACTGAGACAGTGAGTGGCACTAAATGCGACACGAAAAGAGGATTTTCGCGCATTGCTCCCATGTCCTCCAGAATTGGGAATCCAGTGGGCTTTTAAAAAAAAATCAAGTCTCATACTCCCCTCTTTTATTGCGAGTGCTCTATTTATCTAGTTATCCTTTGGTTCAGATGTATTATTTTATATATCCCATTCATAACTGGACATTTGTACTATTTGATGCGTAGTGTTTTAAACAGAGGGCGTTTTGTCTCTGACTAAGCCAGCTATTACGCAGGGATGCAGGATGTCGCACAGGGAAAAAACATTTGGTTTCGCCGGCAATACATGGATTTCGTATATCTGACCTGTACGAGTTTAAAGGAACAGTGTTGATGGACAACAAACAAAAAATGGCAGGTGTAATCAGGCGACACTGCTGCTTAATCTTGCACGGGATGTGGAGAAGTGTGAATGTAAGCATACACACACACTACCACACGCACAAACACAAACACACACACAGTAATGAGCTGTCTTTCCCAATGGATCTTCCCCCCACTGCACTACAACTGATGTTCTGGCACCTTCTCTTTTCCTCTGATTATCTTGGAAGGAAGTGGCAAAAGGCCAAGAACCACCGTGTTTGTGTGTGTGTGTGCGTGTGTGTGTGAGTGTGTGGGCGCGCGCACGTGCACGTGTCGTTGGGGTCCACATGTTATACTAAGAATAATCCTGCTTTGTGATTTTCTTTCCTGCTGTGAGGGATTCTGGGATGCTCTCACACACACACTCGCACAAACACACAGAGAGCGAGAGAGAGAGAGAGAGAGAGAGATAAGTACGAGAGAGATGCTCTTGTTAATTTAAATAATCACCTGCCATAATTAACCAGCTGAGTAAAGTATGTAATAGAGTAATATTTAGAATCCAGAAAACGACTTTGTCCATGAACAACTTGTATTGTTACACTTTTGTCCTGAAGTGTGCGGGAAAAACTGGCATTCCATGTTTGCTTATTTCAGGTCATAAGAAATATCAAAGGAATAAAGGTTCGAAGAAACTGTTTTTGACGTGACCAGAGCCGACAGTGACCTTTAGTCAGTTATCTCACAACTAATCTCATTAGTCCTTAAGTTAATTATCACTGACAGGTAGTGGCTTTTAGCTTGGGAACAGTCGACTTAATTAGAGACACCCTTGTGAAAGACAAAAGGCACACATCTCTGTACTTAATTAATACCACCATATAAAGAACAGAGAAAAGGTGACAAAATGCTTGGTGACAAATTCACAAAACATGAATATGCAGGGGGACACAAGTAGAGAATTAAACAAACTTGTGTCTCTTTCATGAAGTAAAACATTGGATTGGATTGTTGGTTGTCACGATGCACTTTCAGATCAGATGAACGGAAGTTTTGGTTCAAATAAAAATAGCCAGTCAAGCATTATAAAATCCTGAAAATATGCTGAAATTAAAAACTTAAACCGCAACCTAGGACCCACTGGCTTCTCCAAGACAGCACTTTTTAATCCGCTGGTGACTTCACCCTGTATCACTGTAGAATAGCTCTTTCTCTGACTTATTCATTTATTTGCTGAATGCTTTACTCCCCGTGACCTCTTCTTCTTGTTTCATTTCCCGTCTCGTTCTCTTTATCTCTTCTTTTTTTTTTTTTTTTATCTCAAGTCTCTCTCTCCGTATGTCAGTCTGTGTTTTTTTTTCTCTCTCTCTTTGTTCTTTGGGGTCATGGGTGAACGTGTGTTGTTTTTGAAGTCTGTTTTGAGGGTAGAGGGACTAAAAGCCAAGGTCAGTTCTCTGGGGACGAAGCGATTTCCCTGTTACAGCTCTGCTCTACGCGGTAAATAACTCCTCCCTGGTAGCTTTTGCTCGGTGGTTGTTCGGGCGAAAGTTCTCCTCACTGTCTCCCGCATGCATTGCGGATCCTATGTATAGTCACATAGTCATATACATAATTAAGCAGAATAATTATATAGAAGTATTATCAAGAAATGTATTCAAGATTCGTTTTATTTATTTCTTCCTGCCCTCATCTTCACCACTGCACTCTAATCAAGGTGTATCAAACAACAAGCGCCTGCTGTGTAAATCAGCCCTGGATCTGTTCACCCCGGCTGTTTTGATTGCCAGACCTTATAATGGGTATTCGTCATCTTTTTCGCTTCTCTTTTAATCCTTAATTAAATGTTCCTGAGTTCCTATAAGCTGTTGCGTGGATGCAGCTGAGTACCATTTACAACAGCAGCGGTCACCGTTAAGCGCTTAATGGCAAGTCAAAACCAGTTGGGGGAACTGTGTCCAAATGCATGCCCCTAAAATGTAAATAAATATGATGAAATAAGTAAAATGCACCTTTAAAGTGGTTTATATCACATGGTTGGTGGACTCGAACATGTGAAAATACTTGAAATTCCCTCTGCCCTGAAAAAATTACCCGTGATGCATACCTATCGAAAGCAACTCTGGCCTGATCAAAACGCTGCAGGAAATTGAGCAATCGCAGTGAGAAGATGGGTTTTTAATCTTTACACTTCCTTCTTTCTTCCTTCTTCTGTCCCTGCTTTAAACACTCCCACCTCCGTGTTTTACCATCTGAACAGCGCTAGGCAAGCTCAGCTTCTCAGTTTTGTTTACTTAGAGGGTGACACGTCTGATGCTCTTTCGCGAATTGCGCCGATTCTTTGTGTTGATTTTCACTTTAGCTTGTTTTCGGAAAGAAAATAAGTAGGAAAAAAGTTAATGCTGTGAGAGACTCATCGCAGTTGGCGTGTGAGACCCCGCGGTGGTAGAGTGGGCCGAATCTGACTCACATGCATGAAAAAATTG
This sequence comes from Colistium nudipinnis, assembly GCA_016785305.1. Lineage (NCBI taxonomy): Eukaryota > Metazoa > Chordata > Actinopteri > Pleuronectiformes > Rhombosoleidae > Colistium > Colistium nudipinnis. The sequence continues at coordinate 277,896 of JAFBJU010000713.1, read as the reverse complement.
GTATGAGAAGGAGGCGTGAGTGCGCCTGACTTAGACAGAGCCCCGTCTGTAATTATGCTTCTAATTCAAAAGAGTCTGAATCAGTCTCTTGACACTCCTGTCCACAGGAGAGCGTGAACTGAATAAGCCCTTTGTTCAAACTGTGGTTAAATTCAATTATTTCCTTACAGATGGCTCCTTGTGGTCATGCAAATAATGACTGTTCTTTCTCATAAGAGAGGAGTGGAAGCCAAAGTATTGTTTATTTTAAGATATGCCACAACAGCTCACAGTTTGCCTCCTCCTACTCCTATTCGTTAACGCGGTGTTTTTGTTTTTTGTTCTTTTTTATTCATCTCGCAATGAGGACTTGTTGCTCCACCGGTGCCTGCTCTGTATTTTTCTTCCAACCTTTTCATTTCAGGTGGCTCATGCTGGGAAAATACTCTATGAGATCTTAGTGTTTGGGGGGGGGGGGGGGTGGTGGGGGGGGGGGGGGGGGGGGGGGGGTGGATCATATGTATGATTACTTGGCATTTTACCATCAGAAACAAAAGAATCACAGTGCCTCAAAACTCCAAAAATAAATCGGCTTCAAAGCCTTCCTCCAATGAGGCTATCACGAAAAGGGAAACTACAAAGCAGGGATGGTTTGAACTGTGTGTAATGATAAGTAAAAGGAAACCTTTTAAAATGAATCCTCTTCTATCCATTCATTGTTGAAATGCCTCTGTAGTTTGTGTATATTGTGCTAAACATGTACGGTAAATATTGAAATACTGGAGAGGCGGATGGGGAGCAAATAGACAGAGTTACAGCATGAGAGCATTTGTTTCTCTCGTTCGTCATTTTCTTTCGTTACGTATGAATCTTCTCATGACAAAAAATACGTTTTTCTATGACCTACCAGTTTTTAACTGGCTACTGCCCTACGTGGGACGCCTGCCAGTGCACAAGTATTTTCCTGAGTCCATTGACCTGTGTACATTACCCACCTCGTGGGTGGCATTGATTTAGTTTAATTGATTGTTCTACGAAAGAAGGTCATTGCACCAGGAAGAGTTCACTGCGAGACAAACAAGTTTCCCTCGCTGGTCAACAGAGACTCTGTCCCTGGTTCCCATATTGTCTAGCTATTGTCGTGTGACAGTGGCTGGCTGTATGGCAGGCTTGCTTTTGGGAGGCACTAACCAGCCTATGTTTGTTTGTAAATGGCTTAATGATAGATACATGTATTAACTGCCGTGACGTTAGGGAGCCCCCGTACAGGCCCGTATGCGGCGGAAGGAAATAAGGTGTAAAATAGGCACATTGCTTTTGGTGCACAGTGGAGTCATTTCAGAAATAACACACCGTGCACAATCTAATATTTCACGAAAATTCTGCGCCAGGATGAAAATAGTTAGAGCCGGGCCCATTTGACAGTGTGTGCATGTAATGACCAAATTCATTTGACAAACCCTGACCAGGGGCTGTGCAAGACACACTCCTAAAGCTTTTGGTAAGCAGAAAAGTTTTCTGGGGGAAAACTCAGGTCACATTAAAAAGTCTGTTGGGATTGTTTTTTTTTGAAGAAGAAGAAAAGCGTTGAATGTGCACATAGTGTGGTGTGATACTTACACGTGGGCAAGTAAGCACGCTCACTGGATATTATTGCTTCGACTTGCCTGACCCGTGTCATCACCTTAAAAGAGAGAGAGAGAGAGAGAGAGAAAGCCTTCACTGTATACTGTGCTGAGCCAAAGCAAAGGGGAATAAGAAACCATAGACATAAACCCCCAACAGCTGGTGCTGAATAATGTAGTGGGGAAAGGCACACACGCACACACACATATACCTGCATACACCTGGTTTTTTGGGGTCTAGGGGCCATGAAGCTGGCATAAGGCCTGCTGTGCTTGTCAGAACCAATCAGAGCATTCGGCAGAGGGCTGGCATTTACAGCTGATTTGTCAGGATCGGCTGGCCCACGGGGTTTGGCCAATAATAAGCCTCTACCTGTGGTGACGGATCACCTGTGACACAGCTGGCCACACAGGGAGAGACATGGCCACTGGCATGCTTTGAGACAAGACAGGAGCAGACACAGGAAGGGAGGGAGGGAGGGAGAAAAGACAGAGTGCAGGCATAGAGTTTTTCCCAAACACTGGCTGAAAACCACAACTACCCATGTCTGGATATATATATATATATATTAGAGCTCTTCCCAATTGTGGTCTCATGTAGGCATTTATCCTCGTAAGTAATTATAAATGCGCAATTTTTCTAATCGAGTTTCTCCAGCTTGATAGGTAATATTCCAGTTACATATTCCAATACATTGGGCTAGAGTTAATTGTTTGAATTTACTGTATATACAGTGTTAAATGTCACCCTAACCATAATTAACGTGCTCATGGGAAGTCTGGCTGCATGTACAGTACATTTCTAGAGTTGATGATGTGTGATTTTTTTCATTAGTTGCAGCTAATTAAGCATTATTGTGGAAACTGTGGGTTTAAGTCGTTCTCTTACAGTAAGTGTGTTCTCACCTCTCATTAATTACAGAAGCGGGTTAAAAGGAGAGAAACTGACAGGATATGCTATTTAAAGTATATGAACATATCTATCCTCGTGATAATTTATTAAGACCTTTTTACCTTATTTGTAAAAGTATTTGTCCATGTGGACATTTGCATGTGTCTCTCTCTATTCTTCGACACACCTTGTCAACTTTTTTTTGTTCCACCACTTCCATGCAAAAAATACTTTTTAAAAGAAATATGTACTTTTCAATCAAACTTTATTCAGGCCTCTGTGACACACACACACACACTGAAGATATACACAATAAAACGTATACAGTCCCTTTCACACACATAGGCGTAGGCTGCCATGTACAAAAAACCACTCCAAACTTAGAGGTAACTCAGACACACACTAATAAACATTGAAACCCTGAGTCTTCACTTAGCTCGGTGCCTTGTCAGTCCTTCAGTATCTTATTTTAAGTAGCAGTCATCAATAATGAATGTGATGAGGGGCATAATTGATGGGACCCTCAGCTTCCTCTAATGCTGCTTAGTTTGACGGATGAAGGGACAGCAGGAACTCTTTGGTGAAATAGTCCTCCACCCGCCCACACACACTCACATACACCCACACTTAGTTTGATGGATGGATGAACAGCAGGAGCTCAGTGGTTGGATCTTTTTCTGCACTTATTCAGCAGTTATCATCTCCGTCATTTGGGGCAATATTAATAAACCATTGGCCAAAACGGTCAATAATGGACTTCATTTCTCATTCTATTTATGTCAAAAGTGAAAGCGTGTGTTTGGAGGCTGGTTCAGCTGAATTGTTCTGTCCTGAATTTTACAGTTGACATGGCTAAAGACGTTCATCCCAGAACTCTGTCCCACTGTAGATTGCGGAACACCTTAGAGGACTGGACGATTACAACAGTTGGAGCATTCATTGTGTGTTAGATTCAAAGAGGAATGCTTTGTGATGACTGGGACATGTGTTTGTGGGATATCTTAAATGTGTTTGAATTACGGTTACCGTAAATAAAAAAGCACAGTAAGGATGCAGCTGGTTCACATCCATTCAAGGCTGAAGATCAATTGACCCGATGTCGATTGGAGGAGTCATTGCACATCATGGTGGGTTTAAACTGTGGGTAACCACAGCAACAATATTCCTCATGGGACATTGCTAGGTATTTGTCCTTGAGCTGTATGTGTTCATGTTATTGTCCATACACACACAACACTCGGTGGGGCAGGAGCGGCCCTGCAGAGCCGAGTCTAATTGGTCGGTCCGCTCCGGCGCCGAATTAGCCGAGTCACCTGTCTGTCACGTTTTTGAGTTCCCGCCAATAGGAAGGCAGCAGTAAAACGGAGACGTGATCCGATTTGCCGGATGCGGAGCGGGGGGAGGGCCTTTATCGCGTTCCGAGGAGCGCGCGAACATGTTGGCGCGCATTCTCACCACACAAGTATGTCGGCGTGGCTTTACTCGGGTCGGCTGGTTAAAAATCCCCGGCCCCTGTAACCGGCCGCGAGCTCTCTATCCTGTCGGTCCCAGCGAACACGCGCGTCCATGTCGGTCTGTGGTCGAACGTGCACCGCCGTTACAAGTGCACGTGCGTGTGCGACGTAAACTCTCGGGAGATAATAAAGCCCGCATCCGACCATGAGGTGCTCCAAGCCCGGATAACTTCCCGCGGAAGTAACCACCCACTGTTGACCAACAAGCAACCACCTCCTCCCTCGCTCTTCCCCCGGTTCCTCGGTCCGGTCCTGGCGGGAGATGGTGTGGAGCCAAGTCTGCGTGCAAACCACGGCATTAGAGTTAAACCATGTCCCGATGGAACGCCGCCCTGCTCCGGAGCCCATGCAGCTTATCCTCCGGAGAGCCACTAGCCAGATGAATAGCCGGTGGAGGAGGCCGGTTTCCACCTCCCCTCAGCCCACGTTTGCTCCGCCGTCTCCGGGCTGCAGGTGCCGCAAGAGGTAGACAAACACACTCCATGCTTGTTCCGCATTGTTCAAAATGGTTTTCCACCAGCGTCCTGATGTGCAACACCCTTTTCTCTGCCATCGTGTATGATAAGGCTCTTTCTTCACTGTATGCGTCATATTTTTTGCATATATAATTAAATTGAGCTATACACGGTGGCCTGTGAGACGATGACCGGTATTCACCGTTTATTGGCTCACATAAATGACTTGTAGTACCTAAGTCGATGTTGTACAGGTCCAACATCATCGATCTTCTGTTAAATTTGCTAGGCCTTGCCAGGTGTGTTGATGTTTGACGGAACAAAAGTTGAGTTGCTTTGCGTGCTCTTATCAGTGTCCACCCTAGGTCACTGCGAAGACCTACCATACAGTATGTCGTTTGCTGTCATTTGCCAATCAACAAGAGAAACCCATTCGGTCGCACACCAAAGGTTTGACCAGGGCGTAGAAACATGGAAACAAACAAACAAACAAACAAACAAACAACTGCTGAAGGTTGTCCATCCATTCTGTGCAGCACTTATCCTTTTAGTGTTCTGTGAGGGAGCTGAAAGTCAAACTAAGTGCCGCAAGAGGTAGACAAACACACTCCATGCTTGTTCCGCATTGTTCAAAATGGTTTTCCACCAGCGTCCTGATGTGCAACACCCTTTTCTCTGCCATCGTGTATGATAAGGCTCTTTCTTCACTGTATGCGTCATATTTTTTGCATATATAATTAAATTGAGCTATACACGGTGGCCTGTGAGACGATGACCGGTATTCATTTGCGTGCTCTTATCAGTGTCCACCCTAGGTCACTGCGAAGACCTACCATACAGTATGTAGTTTGCTGTCATTTGCCAATCAACAAGAGAAACCCATTCGGTCGCACACCAAAGGTTTGACCAGGGCGTAGAAACATGGAAACAAACAAACAAACAAACAAACAAACAAACAACTGCTGAAGGTTGTCCATCCATTCTGTGCAGCACTTATCCTTTTAGTGTTCTGGGAGGGAGCTGAAAGTCAAACTAAGTGAAATAATCCCACTGTGTGTGTGTGTGTGTGTACTCTATAGCAAATATAGGGTTCTAATCCCTAAGAGGGACTGTGGTGCCCTATCGATGACACAGATCCCCAAACGGACCGCGTGTCTTTTTGCTGTTCGTCCGTTCTGCATGCATGCGCGTGTTTGTGTGCGTTTGTGTGCGCGTGGTGAGACCAGAGAAACTAAAACCGCCCTCTCAGCGTGAAAACGTCTGCTCTTGCCTTCGGAGATGTCGCTGTCATTTTATGTGCAGCGACATCTACTTGCTACCGCAAGGCTATTTAAAAACTGTGGAGAGGGCACCGGAGGGTGTGAGGGAATACAGGGCCACAGCATTAGTGTGTGCCTGCGCCTGTCCTCTTTCTTTCGCCAAGTAGTTTGATGGTGAAGTAAACTTTGAATAAATATGTATATATCTTTTTTCGGCATATGGTTAATCAGGTAATGGTAAATACATCAAGACATTGCTTATTGTAGTGTAAACACAACTCAATGATATTTTGTTGTTTATGAGTGGAAATGGCGTCGGTGTCGTAAAGTGTTTCATTTATGTTTTTGCAAGTGTGTGCATATAACAGTATTTAGTTGGGTTTCCTAACTTTATTTCTGATCTGCATGTTGTATGTGTTTTTTGATAAGCACATTGATCAGCATCCTTTCTTCCGGCAGGTCCCAGCTTTTGATTTAGCTGTCCCTAATCTATCTCGCGCGGGCTGCTGTTTAAATTCTATCTCTCTTCAACACTTTGTTGAACAAATGTTTCAATGAGTGAGGTATCCCTGATTTCCCTTGGCCAACATCGTTGAAAAGTGTGAGTGATGGTCTTGAGAAAACGAAATTGTTTTTCAGAGTGAAGACAGCTGTGTGCGTGCGCGTTTGTGCGTGCCTACGTGTTCTGGAAGCGGTGTGTTCGCTCTGGTCAAAGCTGGCTGATTCCTCAGGAATATGACTGCCGTGTAGGAAAAAAAAAACATGATGCCTCCTGACAAGCTGCATCACTTCAGCTGCGTGACTCGTAAACAGATCCTGCTGGGATCACGTACCGCATGTGCAAACATATGTACGTAAACGGCTGACCCTACGTTTGTTTGCGTGTGTATGAGTTTGATTTGCACAGGTGTAGTTTCAATACAAACGCTTATTTCCACTTGTGCAAGGCCGTGGCGGAGCGAAATGTGTTGTTTCCACAGTTGGCTGGTTTACATTGGCATGCACACGGTGTGTGCGTACGTTCTGTTGCTGTGCTTCCTGTCAAGGACTCTTCACGGGCAACAGCGGTCGAGTGTTCCTCACTTTGTCCTGATGCTTGCTCTCAGTGGAGGAGGCGCAGTCGTGAGCTATACCTGTCTGCCATCTTGTGAGAGTATTGGTATTTACCTGAAGATCTTCGGAAAGTGGCTTCTTCTCACAAGCAGTGTCACTATGGTGATTTTGTAGATCGTAAATGGCATTGTCAGTTTTAAGATTTGGCTGAGATTCCTCCTACAGAGTTTTTTTTTTTTTTTTTGCCGGGTTTATTTTAAAGGCTCAAGTCAAATGGGGGCTGACCAGTCTCACAGGCTCGCATTCTTCATTGTGGCAATCTTTCCATAACCTGCTGGATGCACTTCACTCCCTTTATCTGGTCATTTCATCCTGCCGCCTTTCCACTGCGCTTCCTTCAAGTAGCCTGCCCCCAGTTGTGCCTCTGAATAACCAGCGAGTCCGTCAGAGATGCTTTGTTCCAGGAGTATTTTCCTCTGAATAACACATTTGCCGGATTTATTCATTTAAGGATTACAACTGTTCCAAATTATTCTCCCGTGCTGCCCTGTCTGCCTTTTAAAAATAGGGAGGGCTTTTGGTAAGGCTTGGGGAGGATTAGTTTGGATGAGGCCGCGGGGCTGCTGCTTCAAGACGGGAGCTGGATAGGACCATCTGGATGCATGCACACATTATCAAGCGCAGGCAAGACTATCGAACATGACTTGCGTCTCTATTCGTACAAATCCTATTATTGTCAATTTGAAGTAGACTGTTAACCTCTGTCATACATGTTTAGCATAATGACAGATGCCTTATTCAGAGTAGCAGTCATAGTTTAAAAATATCCCCGTGGCCCATTTATCAAGCGCTCACAGGTTATTCTGACACTAAATTGGTAAGCGAAATCCCTTTCGATACGCACACGCACACGCACGCGCACGCACGCACACACACACACACACACACACACAGTGCACGCTGGAGCGAAATGACGGCAATAACTCCCTGCTGTCCAATTTGCATTTAGGATGTTTTCTCCTGGCATATATTTACCATTCTTTACGTACGAATGTGTATACAAATGAGAACTCGACAAGTCTATTCCTAAGTGACCATAAGTCATTGTTATAATGTAAAAGACACTCAACAATAGACTTATTAGGAGAAGGGTCAGATGTTGCTGAGGTGATTTACATAATGAATAATATAAAACAGTTACTGTCCTCACCACGTGCGTACGTACGTGCGTACTCACACCATATGGGTCTTGCTAATAGATAAATATGTTGCATATGAGATGTGTAGGTTTCTAAGGATACAATTAAAATGCTATAAAAATACATGGACAAAAGCACTATTTATACATTGTAGAGACCAGTGGTTTACCAAACAGAAATACATGTAAATGCAATTACTTACTGATGGCAAAATGAATGTCAAAGTATACATATATGAACTTTAAATATTTTGAATGCTCGTAAAATGTATTAATACGTATGTTGGTACACACCACTCTTTTTTTCAATTTACGAATGTGTGAGAATTGGCTGCCAACCCCTTATGTATGTAGAAGTTCAATATTTCTAAAATGTAGATTTAAAATTGGAATATTCGGTAAGCATGATGATTCATATTCCTAAAAGTCTTGACTGAGCTGTGTTTTAAAAAGAAAAACAAACAAAAACAACAGCGGTAATGTTACTGCAGCAAGATGAATAAATTCCATCATACATATTTCCCATGAGATAGCCAAATATTTATATTTAATTGTTAATTCAAAGAAATGCACATGCCGAAAAAAAATCTGTCCGTATGTGATCACATTGTCCCACAAGTACAGGAACATTTAACAAATGCGCAAAATATGCTTTGGAGTGGTTGAATGCATTTACGGAAACCTCAGCATGAGGAAGCGTCTTCCAAAGGACTGAATAAATAATGCTTTTGTCTGTGCATATTTGAGGAGATGTGCACTCTGAATGACCTCATAAGTCATTCAGGATTGTGCATTATCTGAACTTGCACTGAACTATTGTTACTAAAAACGTACTGTTAGTTGCTGTACAAACTGGAAGTGTTCCCTTTTTTTTAGGGAGTCATTAAAAGCGTGTCCAGAAAATCCTGCTTCAAACAAGCGGTTGTTGTTATTTCCCTTTTCCAGGAAAAAAAAAAAATGCATTTCACTTGTTCACGCACTCTGCACTCGCTGGCATTGGGATGGACAAGACAACTGAGCGAGATTGGTTCTTGAGAAACCACCATGGGCCCTGTTTACGCTTCCTTGTGTTTGCGAGCATGCGACATTATATTTTGTGTGCTTGTGTTGGCAGGATCAATCCAGAACGCTGACCTTTGTCGGAATTGTTCTCACTTTTCTGCGCGTCTTTCCATTTTCCCGTCTTTACTTTTTTCACTTCTTATGTTTTACATGGTAGTTATCTCTCAGGTCCAGATTACATGCTCCTATAGGGTAATGCAGCCGTGACAAAGAAGGCACTAGAAACACTCAACTTCAAAGAAACCAAAGTGTAAAAGAGGCGCTAAGCCTATAAAGCCTTGTTGGTATAAAATGTTGTTTAGCCCTCCCAGAAGTGGCTCTGGTGTATCACACCCCTTCAGAAAGTTGCGCACGGGTGGTGGAAAAGTATTTTCTTCTCTTGGCATGCATACTTTACAACGGGGGACAGGGGGTCCGCAAAAGAGTTGCTTTTAAGTTTTTTCGTCGCGTGCATTTTATATGCATATTTCCCCGTCAACCTTTGTGTTTGCGTTTGTGAAGTTGCCTATGTCCAGAGCAAAACAAACCTCAAAACTTCAAACTTCAAAAAATGCAGACGCAAACTCTGCTGATGGGTGGGGAAAAATGACAATTGCGCTCATGTGGCAGACTGTTTAAACTGAAGCTGGCCGTCCAAAAAAATGTATTTATGTTTTTGTTTTTTTTCTTCTCCCACGTGAAAATATGTCTGCAGTTATTTTTGATCGCGCGCCAAAAATGTACAGAGCATATGCACGTCAGCAGTCGCCTCCTTGAACGCCCTCTGACTCATATTTTTGCAAATTGAAGAGACAACTTGAAAAATAATGATCACTCGCATGTACCAAAATAAACCTAACGGCCTAATTATTACGCGATACAGCTTAAAGCGTTCGCTCTGTGATTCTTCAATAAGTACCTACCTAATTAGTGTCGATATGAGGGCGCCTACTGTACTTGTATTTCTTTCCGCCTCGGCACTTACAACAGCAGAGGCAGCGGCATGTGCAGGGAGCCACAAACATGACACCTACAACACGGGGAAAAGTGCTCCATTTCTTTCTCTTCATTATAGCGAGCGGCCCGTATTCCCCGGCGTGAGCCAGGAGAAGTTTTGGATGTCCCAATTAAAGGATTTGACAGCTCTCTATGTTGGCGTTCCCGAGGTACCTTTCGACTCAACATGTTCCAACTGACCCACTGCTGGTATCCAGAAAGTGAGCGGAGCGCAAGAAGGGACGGACGGACGGACGGACGGACACGGAGGGAGGGAGGGAGGGAGGGAGGGAGGCAGGCAGGCAGGGAGGCAGGATAGAGAGACATAACTCAATCTATGATCATAATTTGTGAGGGGGCGGCTCGTAATGGGTCTGCGTGTTTGTCTCCGAGTTCTTCTGCCAACTCATTAACTTAATTGAGCAATTAAGCTCGACGGTAGCATGTTCACTGTGTGAACTGGCACTGCCTCAAACAATGCGCCCGTTCTGGGGTGGCGCGCTTCCTTTGTCATCTGTTCCGTGAGCGTGCGTTTGTGTGGCGCACCAATTCCCACCTTGGTGTGGGTTTGTGTGGCGGCGGGGGGGGAAAAAAAGCATGAATTCTGGCACATTTTGGTGTCTCCTCGCCGCGTCGCTTGATTATTATTTTTCTTGTTCCCAAGCAAAGCCTTATCGTTTGCCTTGCGGCTTGATCGGTTGTCAAGCTAAGTCTTACTTCTGCGTCAGCGTTTAAACAAACGGCGAAACGACGGTAGAAAAGCCTTTGGTAGCCTCGTAAAAGGATACGGAGCAATATTATCTTGGCCGTTTTCGTGTTTCAGATATTGGCCAACACTATTTTATTTTCGGTTTCGTGTTCGGGTTGTTTCCCTGGTGAAAGTTGTGGCCATTAAAGACAGAGCATCTTCCTTTTTGTCGCTCGTTGCGGTAACAAAACAAACACCACCTGTAGAGTAGCGGAGGTTGGTGAAACTCTGGGCCAGACTGCCTTTTCTTTTTTTTTTTTTTCTTTTTTTTTTTATCGCACACATGCATTATGCATAAGTGCAAACTCCAAAAAGCTACGGCCCTACGAGAAGTCGACAATTCTACAGGGAACCCTGCATTGTCCGAGAGCTTTAACACAAAGTTGTATTCTTTCGTTCGATTGCTGTTAACCCCTTTGTTCTTCTAATTTTAGTTTGCGCTTTATTTTGGACTAGACTTGTAAGCAGAGTTAGGCGAAGCCCGGTCAACAGCATTTAGGGGTTTGTGATGTCAAGTCTATAGCCTGATAACGCAAAGTTTTCCTTATGTGACCGGCACTGTTATGAGACAGGCTATTAAAATGATGATGAGTTGGAGGAGTTGTCGAGGCGCACCAGGGGAACACACTGGCAGTCTGCGGTTCTGTTGGAGAGACAAACCTCTGATAAATATTGCATGAGGCCTTTAATAATGGATAGGGAAGCAGGAGCAACGCACAAGTCTGCAGGGACCTCCGGATAGACACACTCGCAGACATGATTTTACACATGCACATTCACACCAGGACATAATTGCTCATAATACCGGGCATATTGATGAGGAATGTGACGTTCCATGTCAATCTGGTGCTTTATAGGCAAGACGGAGGAAACCCGAGGAGAAATTGACAAGAAGTCCCTCAAACATCACACACGACAACGCGCACACACACAAAAAAAAAAAACCCCACTCGCGTATTTGAATTGAAGCAGTCTGGCTTTGGCGCATCCTTCTTAGAGAGTTGCGCTTCCTACTTGGTTACAGTTCATGGTTTATACTTGCCACCTTGAAAGACAAAATAAAAAAGGCAATATATTTTTTCAAGGGGTACGATGGAAATAAAGTTGTCCTATGAATTATTTTACGAGTTCACCTCTCTCCATTTTTTTTTATTTTTTTTGTCTTCTTGCCTGTTGCTCTGTCACCTTTGCTCTTCCCGGTAGCTCCCAGACAGTTGTCTCCCAAATCTCCCTCTGTGGAATTGCTTAGCAGAGAGTCGGCGTTTCTCGGGGCAAAGCCGACGAGGCCACATCATTACCGTGCAGCCGCTGGAATGCGGCGGCGGTCTTAAAACCACACTCTGCAGGGACACGAGCGACATGCACAAACATACCAACAAGAAACACCGTGGCGTTTGGCAAAAATGAAAACATCTGCAATGATGTGACCTTTCTGTCGCCGCGAGAGACTGCGGTGTTGACGTTGAGCTATGCACTCCGTTGTTTGTTTTCCGACTAAATAGATTTACACAGAGATGGAATTATATTGGCTGTTTTGTGGGGGAAGACGTCGCACTGGTTTGATTCATTTGCAGGTCATTATTATTTTTCACCTATCTTAACATTTTTGATTGAGCTGTGTGGTTTTTTTTATTGTTTTCCATTCCATTATCCCCGTGATAGAATAGATAGATAAAAAACTAAACAGTTCCGTACGGCATGTGGAGGGAATCAGTTTTCCAGAGTTTTTTGGAAATTATAGCCGTAGAATTCATTGTGCGTCAGATATGATTTTTTTTTTGTTCTATATCAGGCTTCTCTTTGATTGAACTTTAAATGTTGCGCATGTTAATACAAGCGATGGCCCATTACACTTTTTGTGAAAATAATTATCGGTGAAGTCACGGCAAATGCGGCCGGGTTGCCAGGCGACAACAGGACAACCCGGTGACACGAGAGAGAAGCTCTCCCGTCTCATTTCAGTTTTCAGGTCTGCCCGGTGGTCCAGACCGCATCCTACGAAGGAGGCGGCCCCTGTGTTGGGACCCAGCTTTTGTCAAGACAGGGAAAAAGTAAATTGGAAAATAGACCTGTGCACTGGATGTTGGAAAATCCCTGCACGCTTTGCCGCACTGTGCAGCCAAACAAACATCAATCTGGTGTAAGGTGTATCAGGAGGTTTTTCCCTGGGTTTTGTGACAAACCTGCGCGCGTGTGTGTGTGTGTGTGTGTGTGTGTGTGTGTGTGTGTGTGTGTGTGTGTGTGTGTGTGTGTGTGTGTGTGTGTGTGTGTGTGTGTGTGCGTGTGCGTGTGCGTGCGTGCGTGCGTGCGTGCGTGCGTGCGTGCGTGCGTGCGCGCCTGTCTGGGGTTATTTATCTTCATTTTTTTTTTCTTTCCACCTTATTTTCTGTGTGTACATGAGAGGATGGGCGTAAGACCACTTGTGCGTTAGTTGCTGCACTCGAGCTCGTGAGTCACCGGCCGGCAATGTGCAAAGTGCCTCACAGACGGCAGCAAACAGGAAACATTGGGAGAGACAGGTAGTGCTGTGGGACACAGGTTGTGAACTGTGCTTTGAGAAGATCTGATAGTAGGATGAGTCAACCGGCTTCTGGTTCAGTCTAAAGATAGGGACTGCGTTCCGCTGCGTGTATGCGGGTTTCATTCAGCCACACAATGACCTCTTTGTGTGGATGCAAAATGGACACACACTTGACTCGACACAGCCAGCGGTCCTATAAGCACGACCCAAACTAGGGGGGGGGGGACTAAAAATGCTCTTTGAGATGACTGGTAGCTATGAAGGGACACGGATGCACCTTTATATAGAATATAAGTTAACAATCAATGCAAACAGACACTAACATTGCTTGTTGAAAGCTAATGTAACCGATGTGGGTACCATTTATACAAATCTGTAAATATCTCGGGACTATTATTAGTCATTTCATTTGAGGAAGCGCCACTGATTTCTGGTGTTTCGGTCAGCTAGTTATGAGCGTCTAGTGTGATTAAAAGTATACACACCCCACATAGGTATTTGTAAGAGCTACTACTATTTATTGCGTTTATAATAAATATATACATCAGTGGAACTTTAAACAATGCACAATAGCAGATAGTCGGCCACTATAAATGAAATCAGTGTTTTTTAGGGCGTTTATACTGCATGCTTTGCTGTCTTGACATAACAGGTTAAGAGAACATCTTTCAGTATCTCCCCCTGCTCTGAATCACTTTCTAAATCAAGCGCATGTAGCAAACAACCACCCCAACATCTGGCAACTGTGATCATACGCCTGGCAACCATCTCGCCAAAGCTCGCCAGCCAGATTCCCAAACCGGAGGTGATTTTGTTGCATGCGGGTTCTTAATTCAGACTCTCGCAGCTCTGGCACATTGGGAAATGGTGGGAGCAATCAAGGCAAAGAGTGGGAGTAAATACTGAAATAGTCATTATTTTAATTAGTCTGGCTTTACTGGCTCAACCAACAAACAGCCCAAAAAAAAGACCGTAGTATGTTATGTACGGGGTTGAAAAGAGAGCTCCAATTTTACTTCAGGGAATATGACTGAGTGTTGTGGGCACGAGATCACATGTGTGGTGCGAAGTTGCGTATGTTGTGCGAGGGCTGCAGACGGTCGCCCTCTTTTCCACAAAAATACGATTCCACTCCTCTTTATACGTCTGTGTCTCCTCAGTTTTATAATACAGATCAGCAAATGTGGCTCTCCTCCATTGCGTGCGTGCGTGCGCGCGCCAAAGGTTATTGTGTGTCTCCAGAGTAACAACTTCACCACAAAGGACCCTGTGAGCAAGGTCTAGGTCATATTGTTTACCATTAGGCTTTTCCCCATGGTTCCTCATAAGCTTCATTCTTAACGTAGCACTTTGCAGGGGGCCCTAGACACTGAAGTGTATGTTGTGTCCTTTGGGAACACACATAAGACTATTACAGCCGAATCAGAATCCCAAAGCAGAGGAGGGCAAAGTTACTGAGGAGCTGACACAAAGGGATTTGGATGTTGTCCTTGGGCGTGGACAATATATATATGTGTGTGTGTGTGTGTGTGTGTGTGTGATTTGTCCTTGAGGTGGACAGATAAAAATGTGTTGAGCTAAAAGAAGCACTTGACAGCGCAACTTGCAAAGTCGAACGAATCCCGGAGAATGCAGTTAATTTTAAGGCCCTTTTAAAGTCGTTTTTTTAATATTTTTTTTTCATATTTAAATATAAAAAAATAAGCGCGTTTATTTTTCCATTGTTTTCCTAACAGATATATAGAGGAAAACATACTTTTCGTTTGTTTCACATCATTGCCCTTCTCCTGAAGGCAGAAGGTTAAGATTAAGAAATAGAAAGGAGGGAAGAAAAACACATTTGTGATTAAACTTTATGTCTTTGCTCAATCTTCTCCGCTCTGTTGTTCACAACCTCCAGCGAATCTCTGCAGACTCCGGCGGAGACGGATGCATAAATCATCTCAGGAGGCTTGTTGCCCAGAGAAACAGACTGGGATCATAGGAAGGATTATAAGCAGCGCTGTGATTTAGCCGTCAGCCTTCTGATGGACTGGTGCCATAGCAACCGCAACTCGGTGATCGCAGGTAGCCTCATCGTGAGCAGTCCTAATCATTTTTTGCAATGTGTGTTGCGTTTGGGTGCGTAGGGCTTGCATCAGTATCGGGCTGGTGATTACGTGGGAGTCCTAACCATGTCAGATAACGGCCGTCAATGTATGTGCAAGGGGAGAAGCTGCGGAGAAGAAAAAGTTGGCAGGTTGAGCAGCAGCAGCTGGAGCAATATTTTTCTGATAAGAATGCAAGTTATGAATAATTGGATTAGGAGAAACTCACAAATTATTGAATTTCTGCGAGAGAGTTTTCTCCGGGGGCCAAGGGGAGGGGGAAATGGTGCAGTATGAATTTGCTGGTCATATGCCGCTCCCATTAATTAACAAGTTTGACTCGAAAGAACTCATAACAGAGAAAAATCTACCCCTTCACCATTCAACAATCAATCGCAGAGCAACACAAATAATGCGCTTCAATCCAGCGTAAGTCATACCGCCTGCTTTGCATGGCGTTATTTGAAACAGAAAGTCGATGAGAGGCGGTGAGGAATTACTCACCGATGGTGAAGGATTTTAATGGGGAGCAAAAAAAAAAGTTTCGGAAGAAAACTAAAAATGCCCAGAACTCCATGCACAATGTCGCAAAGAAAAGGAATAGGACCAAGTAGTGATTTAAATAACAAAATTAATAAAAACTCTCGCAGTACAAACCACAAGATAGTTTTCTGTAAATAGCCTTAGTGGTACTCTATTAAATAATAATAATACATAATAAAATCCTACTTTAATACATGCATGCATGCACTTAGACGTTTTGGAATCTTGGAATGCCAGGGAATAGTAAATATTATAATCAGTTAAAAAGAAAAAAGCTACAATATTACTTTGGACAATAAATTACATTTTTGGAGTGGCCCCTTCGTTTTTACACTAGTGGAAGACATGTTTTGAAAAGGTGACACCAAAGAAAAGAGATATTTTAGATATGATGACGCTCCGAGTTCTGGCCTTTTTCACACATAAGAATTGCACTTTTTTGTTCTACTCACTGCGCCAGAAATACTGAGGATAATGGCGGGCTTAATTATTTTTTTGCTGCAGAGTAGATGCCGACACCAGTAGTCACCCACTTGTGTTACTTTTGTCGGTTAATTATTTCATGAATACGAATATCTGTGTTAGAATTATCACACATTGTTTCCCGTCCAACTCTGTGGCTGTTTCAGATGAATTGTATCCAGGTGACTAATCTGGTGAGCTGTGGGAGAGCGAAGCTGATGATGTCTTTTTTTAACCTGGCCATTCAAAACGCTGATTACATCTCAAAATACATATGTACATTTGTTATGTTAAGGAACACGTCGAACGAGACGGACGCGGTTGGATACTGGTTGGAATGTCCTGATTTCATTCTCTTTATGAGCATCACAGGGGAGAGGAGACGAGGTGACGAGTGAGACAGACAGGCAGATAAGAGGCGAAGAGAAAAAGAGGGAGTGGGAGAATATCAGACGGCGACGTACGCAGTTAATACGGTTTGTCACAGTTCAAAGGGAGCACACGGATCCCACCTCCTTTATTCCTTTTACTTTCAAATAGCACGTGGAAATCTGTTTTTCCATTTCTGCATCGGGCCAAGTCCCTGATGTCGGGGGGGGGGGGGGGGAAAGGGGGGGGGGGGGGGGGGGGGGGGAAATACCAACAACCCCTATGGATTCAAATGCCTTCTTAATTCACATTGTGGGCTGATGGCTGGCGCCGTCCTGATACGGCCCACGCTAAGCCAATAGCTGCACAGGAAAAACATATATGTTCCAATATTTCGCCTTTGCTTTTTGGCCCGAAATGGATGAAAATGGTGACGCATTATATCGGACCCTTGTAGTCACCCTGTTCACAGGAAAATCATAAACGTGCGTGACCATTAATCCTTGGGCCCTGCATTTCCTCATTCGATTCGGCCACCGAGGGAAGGAAATGAAAAAAGTGGCATCGAGATGGATGGATGAAGAGATGAATGTGCAAACGGGCGGACGCCAAGGCAAATGTGTAGGTGAATAGATCAGTGAATAGATAAATGGATGTATAGTTATGAAATGTAGGATTCGCGCGTCGTGGGATCTGCGCAGGCCACATGATGGAAAGGGAGAACTGACGGAGGGGTGGGGCGGGATGAGCAATGTGTTGAATGCAGAGGCACGAGCGCATGAATGCATGAAAAGGAGAGGCCAAAAGAGGATTTCTCATTTCACCTCACAGCATGTGGTTATTTAGAAAAGTAGATGTATCCATTTGTGCTGAATCCATAAATGAACAGAGCAATGTTATGACTTTGTAAAAATGAGCAACCGTGCAATATTGAATTCTTCCCTTTTTGGTTTCCATCTGTTGATTCGGTAAGCGTTTGGCGGGCGTGCGCGCACGTTGCTGGTTATAGTTGTTGACCGACCCGCCGTTCTCTCTTGGGATCCCTTCTGCTCCGTTTGGTCCAATCATCATTAGGCCAGGCCCGCGCAGTTGTATAAAACAACTGCCCCGTCTCCATCCTACTGCGGCCGACCGAAAATTGTTCAGAGACCCGAGGCGCAGCGGATCAGCTGTTCTCAATGCAAAGGTCTCCCGCCAACTCAGCCTCACTATGACGTGTGTCATCGTGATAATGGGACTGTTTTCCTCCTTTCCTTCACTCAAGCCCTTCACTGAAATGCATGCTTTTTTCAGCAGCGCATTTGCACAAGCTCCTCGTTCCATTTTTCGATCCGAGCGCCATTACAACGTGGGGAAATTATTCAATTAAGTTTCGTAATAATGATAATTACTCCTTAAAAAAAAAAATGGCCATAGAAAAGTAGAAAAAACCAATTTCTTCACTTTAACCCAATATTTTATTTATACAACCTGACGTGGGACTCGATAACCAATTAGGCGCACATTTGTTGCGACAGAGGTCTTCCCATCCTGACCCTCTTTCCACTGTTGCCATGGCGATAAAGCCTGGAGAGAGAAAGAGAGACACACACAGAGAGAGAGAGAGGAGTGACATGAAGAGAAATCTATAGAGAAACAGAGTGACTGGCTGCAATGGGATAAGTAGACTGAAGTGGTGGGATATAAAAACAGAGCCTGGGTGGCATTGAGGCAGTGATGGACAGACACGGAGCCAATCGGGGGGGGGGGGGGGGGGGGGGGGGGGGGGGGGGGGGGGGGTGCGGCGGCGCCAACATCAACGGTTCAACCCTTTACCCGGCACAATGATAAAGTTTAGATTGCGATATTCAATCGATCAGGTACACTCCGTGCCGCACTCGTTATGCCCCCTCCCCAGTATGAGCGCATTGGTTCCCATTTTCGGACTGGAAATCGCGGGTCTCAATCACAATAGAGCGACTGTCGATATTCCATTAAGCGGGCGTGATGTCGGGGGGGCCGCGGAGGACTCGCGGAGAGTGCAGGGCGGCAGAGGTGGGGAGCGAAATACGAGCAACGCGCAGAACTGGTGTAATCCTGGTGGTATGCCCCCCTCGCAGAGCTGTGTTACACACTGCATTATCGGCAAATGGGATTTGATAGGCATATGATGGATGATTTGTCTCGGTAATATTCACCCCCAGAATGGACCGATCCCTGATTGTTTCACATCTTACATCTGCACAGCTGTATTGGGGGGGGGGGGGAATAATTGTTCTCGGTTTAGCTCTCCTCTCCTTTTTTTTTTCTCAGATCATCCTTTGTTTTCTCTCCCGCCTCCCAGCTATGTGCATTCATAAATCGTCCACAGGTTCCCGTGTGATTATTCCACACGCGCACACACACACACACACACACACACACACAGTTTTCCTACCCCGTCACTTTGTTGAGTTCTCATTTATGGTTTCCCCCTTAAATGACATGTTTGGATTCTTTACAAGGAAGGCTGAGAATGACGGAGGAATGTCAACAATCAGGAAAGCAAAGGAACGCGTCGATAATTGATGCGCGCATGGTTCTCTCAAGACATACTATGATCAACACATACTGAGTGAAGCTATATTACGTTTCATGACAAATATCAGTGTTCAACTGCACGTATGCACACACACAGACAGACACACACACACGTACACACACACACACACACACACGCGCGCGCACACGGGCACACACGCGCAGGCCTAAGGCAAATGAGGAGGATTCTGTCTGTTTTTTTTTTTTTTCCCCCGTTGCTACGGTATGTGCTCTTCGCAGACTGCTGCCCTCGGCCCCCCCTCCCACACAAGCAGGGTGTTTATAATTTTTTTCTAGCGTGGTAAGCGGTGGGCACATTAGCCTGAAATTGACTCGTTTAAATGGCCATAAAGCATTCCTCTGACATGCTTCCCCCTTCATTAAAAAAAAAAATATATATGTGTGTGTATATATATATATACACTCCTTCCTTCCTTCCTTCCTTCCTTCCTTCCTTCCTTCCTTCCTTCCTTCCTTCCTTCCTTCCTTCATTCATTCATTCTGCCTGCCGCACGTGTGTTACTGTGGTCGCCCGGTGTGCGTTTTGTAGTACCACGTATTGTTTCTCTGCCGTCTCCTTTGTGCCTGTGTGCGGTTTGTCTTTCGGACGCCGCCGTGTGATCGTGTGCGTCGACTCCAAAGCGGAGGCAGTAAAGTGAAGGGATTGTAGTCATTTGGGCCGCTAATCACCCTCTCCTTTTTCTGCATCCGTTCTTCGTTCAGTGAACATTGAACATCAATCTTCATTTTTTAATTAGCTTTGTTAAACTGTTTCATTCTCAGCGCGGCTTGTGGAGGGGGGGGCGGAAGGGGGGGGGGGAGGGATTATTTTCTGTGTGAGCTCTCCGTGGAGTGGACCAGAGAGAGGGATGGAAGCAGAGAGAGAGATGGATCCGCAGTAATAATCTGCGAGAGTAGACCCTAGAGAGAAAGAGAGAGAGACGGAGGCAGAGAGCGAGCGAGCGAGAGTGAGAGAGAGAGAGAGAAAAAAAAGCTCAAGGATTGAGAGAGATGATCCCTGAAGGATGAGGGCAGAGAGACACTGTGCAGGCCATCAAGCTTGTTCCCTCTCACTTGTTCTTTAAAAAGAAAATTGACTTCTGTCTCAGCCAAACATTAATCTTGTTACAGTCCCTGACCCCAGTGCAAAGACATGGGGAAATACATATATATGCATTATTCCTAACTGTGGAGAAATGGAGGAGTAGCACCCGTTCACCAGTGTGGATGCCAATTGCTCGACCTGTAACGGCTCACAAATGCAACATGCCCTCCCTCCTCTGTGAAGTTGGGGGCCGGATCCCGGGGGAACTCCCGTGATCCCATTAAAACTGGCCATTGGCATTACGTATGTCCTGTCATCGCAGTTACGCAATTACCCGAGGTGGGTGCGTGTGTGACTGAGCGCACCTGTCGCTGAAAGATGTGAACATTTGGAAAATTCACCCATGCTCCAACACATGGAGTCAGTGTTTAACTCTAATTTACCGAGTCACTGAGTTGATTTTCCCAGTTGATGAGAAAGATGGGCTGCCTGAATTTGAACCAAGAATTATTGAATTCCCTCTGCAGTTTTCAAAATGATTTCAATCCAGCACATTAAAAAATAAATAAATAAATCCGAGTGAACCATTTAGAAAGCCAACAGCATAGAGATCCGGTTCACATTAGAGAAATATTATGAAATGACGTGTTTGGCAAGGTGTGGTTGAAAATTAGACTCTCTCTTTAGCTTATCTTGGACTGAGTGTTTTCCGAAAGGATTCGAAACACGGACACCGAAAATAACGGGACAGTTCAGGTCCGGCACACAAACGGGCACGGACACACTCACTCACCTGGAGGCTACCCAGTGTAACCATTAGCGGCTCAATGTGAGCAATTTGTGGGAAATCACTTTGCTCAAGGGTATCTTGGCAGTCATTGGTGGGCGGATGGTGGACACAGCTTGCGCCTAAAACAAACACTTGAGAGGAGAGAGGGGACAGGGGGGGATGTCCTATTTTACGATTGTAATGTGACGAGCGAATTAGGCCAGTGTGTGCGTGTGCGTGTGTCCGTGTGTGGTTAAAGTTACGGTGGAGGCAGGGAATCGACGCTCTCGGAGTGAATTGAAAGTTTATTTTTTTTTAGAAACGGAACAATGGGACACTTCGCTGCTTGTCTGACCACCCATCACTCGCCGCCGGAAGTGTAATTCTCTCCAAAGAGGGGTGAGGTGAGAGAAGAGCGAACTGATGACAGGTGGGACGCAGCTCAGTGTGAAGTGTGGGGCTCAATGGTGATGAGATCGGGAGATGAGAAAGGAAAGCGAGGAGGCAAAGGGGGGAGGTGAGGCAGGAAAAAAGGCGGATTGATAAAGAGGTGCAGAGGAGGGCACAGCGAGTGGAGACGTCTGTGGAGCAGCAGAGTGTGAGCGGGAACAAAGGACGAGAGAGGGAGGCGGTGAAAGTGCGGGCCTCAGACAGACAGTCGGCTAAACTCGGCCCCAGCGTGAAGGAACCTCAAAGCAAGGAGAGGATATAGCAAATATTGGATGGGGGAGCGAGGGGCGAGTGAGCGGGGGGGGACGACTGCAGGAGTGGGGTGGGAGAACAAAAAAAAAAGGGGAGTTCAGGTGGGCATATACGATGAAATTGCCGACCACGATGTTTGAGGCCGGAGAATGATGGGAGACCTGAAGGTCCTCTGTGTGGGTTGTAAATAAATAAATAAATAAATAAATAAATAAGGCAAGTGAAATTGGGATCATGGACATTTGAGAGGGGAGGCGGAAAGTTGGGATGAACTAAATAAAGGGATTCAACAACCATTGAACACATAATAACAACATAACATCATATAATAATAATTGACCTATTGTTCCGAGTGACGCATTCCGTACGCGCCGAGACGTGAGCCCCCGCCTTGGCTCCCTGTGTTGGTGAAACGCACCGGGGAGGCCGCGTGGGTATAGATTCGAAAGATAAACTAGCGCCTCTCCAGGTGGCTGTCCTGGTTTTTTTTCCCCCCCTTTCACCTGCCTTTTCCCCAGGTGTCAAAGACACTGTCTTGCCCCGGCCGTTCCCGCGGGCACAGTGTCACACAGGAAAAATCCTCCCCTACCACGAGCTGCTAATGCTCTGTATTATCTCCGTAGCCATCGGGTGGCAATTCCCGGCGGGGAGGCTTCGCTGTCGGGAAAGTGAGTGAATCAGGTAATGTCACATTTCTCGTGGAGAGTTGGAGGAAGCGAAAGAGGGACAGGGATTTGGAGATGAGTGGTGGCTGAGCTGGAGAGAGAGAGAGAGAGAGAGAGAGAGAGAGAGAGAGAGAGAGGGAAAAGGCCTGAAGCCAAATGGGCCGTGAGGAGGAATAGTTGTAGGACAGGAGTGCTCCCCCGTGGGATGAGAGTGAGAGGAGGAGGACGAGCCGGTGTGTGTGTGTGTGTGTGTGTGTGTGTGTGTGTGTGTGTGTGTGTGTGTGTGTGTGTGTGTGTGTGTGTGTGTGTGTGTGTGTGTGTGTGGTGTGTGTGTGTGCGTGTGTGTGTGTGCGCGTGTGTGTGTGTGTGTGTGTGTGTGTGTGTGTGTGTGTGTGTGTGTGTGTGTCTGCCGAGGTGAGGTGAAGACATGCGGGATGGAGGGATGCACGACATGTAGAGGACGGGGCCGAGTTCAGAGGGCTGGCGGAGACTTGTGGGAAAGGTGGGAAAGATAACGGGGGCGGTGCGTGCGTGCGTGCGTGCGTGCGTGCGTGCGTGCGTGCGTGCGTGCGTTTTCCTTGTTCCTTGACTGTGTCGTAATCTCAAACAGCATTTTCACCATATGGCGCCAGAAAAACATGTTCATTCCCTCCAGTTTGAGAGCCTTCTGAACACGGAACAAAATGTTTTCCTCCTGCTAACGAGATAGGATGGCCGTTACCATCAGCACCGCGTTAGGATCGCGCGTTTCTCTGACGTTGTGCGACGCGAAAGCCACGATAAGCCACTGTAAAACGCGCTGAACTCGGGGCTGCAACGCGGGTATGAAATACTTTGCGCACATCCTAGTCTATGTGCAGTGTGTGTGTGCGCGCGCTTTGTCTGCCGGTTGTGACCGTGCGGGTGGCCGCAGACGCCGAAGTCTCCGGTGAGAACCCTGTCATTCCTTGAGACGCGTTCGTCGTTTCTCCGTGTCTACGTCGATGACTCGTTCTCTCTAAGGACTGGCCGGCGAAGCGTGCCATGAAATGAGACGGCCCGATCCCAGGCACTAAATGGGGTTTCAAAAATTACCCCAAATTACCCCCCTCCCGAAAAAAAAATAAAATAAAAAAATCGAAATACAACTCATCAGTATTGTTAACGAATAACAAATTTTCCCCTAAAGCCAATTTCATACTTGTGTGCTGTGATCCTCCTCTGTGGGGGGGAGAAAAAAAAACAAAAAAAACCACAGCTTCTGGAACATTGTCCGTATTTTCATATACAAATGAGTTCAATACTAAAAGCAGTGTTCACCAGACCCAAACCACAAAATGTTCACTAAGCACCAGGGTATTATGCAGTAGAACTCGACTAATGCGCCTCCCTGGAGAATATGGAATCCATTTCAGCCAGCAAAATGTTCCGAGGGAAGCAGTAGCTACAAGGCCCAGCGTGCATTGCGCACCCGTATAGGAGTTCGCCATGGACTGGCTCTGCACTAGCCAGCGTTCACTTAACTGCGCACATGTTTAAAGGGGGGAAATACATAGTGGCGTCCTTATCTTTCGTAATCCTTTCCACATATAGGTTTCCCGTGACAGATGTGATTAAGGCTTCAGTGAGTGAGGCCTTGAGCGGTAAACGGACTCATTTTTAGCACCATAATATACTTTTTTTTCTTTTCTCCCCTATTTGTACTTTGTATTTATCTTCAAAGTTGAAAGCTGCCGTCTATGTGCTTTAATCTGTTCGTGTAGACTTGTAGCTTTGTGGGTCTGCGGTTATGGCGGCTTTGAGGGCGTATCTTTGAATGTCGTTCCTTGACTTTCAATTCTTATCTCTGATGAAACTGCGATTCAGGCCCAGAAATCTAAAGCCGACGTCGCCAGACGTTGCTTGCACGGCGCGTTAGTGTGTTGGCGTGCTTTTTTTTTTTTTTTTTTTTTTTTTATTATTCAACTTTAAACAAGCCTTCATGGAAATGGAACGAGAAAAGTGCGGTCTCAATAATCCCAATAATAGTTTTTTTGACTGCACGAAAAGATTAATAAAACAAAACACAAAGGAGAACAGTATTCTGCTCAGTGGTACATGCTTAATGCACGTTTTTTTTTTCTTTTTCTTGGCTTGGGTTCATTTTCGCAAATAGAAACATTCCCTTCACCCAACGCGAGGCATAAATAAAGACCACGAGATGGATACAGTTAAATAAATAATGGGTAACTTAGCATGAGTAAAAGACACTCCTGTGTGCTCAGTGGAATCAGATACAGATGACACACCGAACCATATTTATCGAGGAAGACGATTGGGTTTTATTGGCTCCCATCTCCTTTTCTCTCCTCAATGCGGCTGTAATGGCCTCGTCGTCGGCCTCTCCTTCTTTTCTGCTTTTTCTCCTTAATTGCTCTGAAGCACTTCTGCTTTCTTCCCCTCGCATTTACCGCTCTGCTTCTTCAGAGGAGAAAAAAAAACATTATGCATCGGGAAAAACACAAATCTCTTTTGATCACGTTAATCATACCTTGAACATGGGCCCATTGAGAGCTGGAAGGTTGCATCATTATCATTGAGCCATTGCCAAGTGTAATGTGTATATTATCACGATGGTTCTTGATGCACCACCCAAACATTATGTCCCCGGATTCTGTGAAGAGAGGCATGCACGCATGACGACTTATAGAACCATAATGAGGCTCACTGTGCTATCAAAGTAATTATAATTTTGTGTTATCATAATTAAAATTATACTCATGAAAGTGATGCATGGGTTCTGCCAAACACGAGTAAATAACCCACGCACACATATACACACACACACGTGCGCACATATTTACTGAAACACCCACATACACGCGCTCGGAGACTAGCACACTCACCCACACACGCGCACACACACCCACACACCCACACACAGTTGGGTTCAATCTCCCTGCCCATCCCTGTGCAGTAATGCGTGGCAAAGTTTTTGTTTTTAATTAAAGCTCTCGTGTTTTCACTGATAAGACATCCAATCAAGTGAGGGGTTTCCACATTGTTAAGATTCAGCTCATGCACTCGGCAAAAATGGAGAGAAAAGCGGCTGTTGGTTGTGCCATACGGAGCACGATGGAGGGGGCGGGACAGAGGGATGGTGATGGACACGAGAGGAAAGA
>JAFBJU010000713.1:226881-252256 GCA_016785305.1 Colistium nudipinnis | reverse complement strand
GTATTGCCACAAAGTGGAAATTGGAGTACCGCAAATTAGACACCCGATTTAGTTTGGTACTTTTTGACCAAACCTTGTTAGGGATATGTTCATGTAATGTATAGTTGGGGAGCTCCAGGCATCAAAAACTGTGAATATGGTTGAATAAGGAAATGCCACAGTTGAAATGTTCACATGACTCATGACATTAAACTCTACATGCATTTTAAGTGTTGGAATGCAAATTATGCAGCCTGCTACCACCAAACCACAAGCGTATTTCAGGGTCACGTGGCCTTAATTGAATTAATGCATTTGAATGATTTTACTTTATTTAACTACCGGAATAACAAATAATACTAATTCACATTTGTCAATGGTAGGCTTTTATTTGTGCCCCTTTTTTCTCTCATAATTCATAAAAGAAAAAAAAGCTTCCCATTTACTTTTACCTTTTAAATTGGCTGTTGCATTTGGAAGATTTAGGAGACTGTAGTGTTATTATACACTGTAGATTATTATATCTTGCACACCACTCTTCTGCTCTCAAATTGCCGCTGCCCAATTTCTGTATTGCGATGGAGAGAACATGAAATCCTGGACCTGCCCCATTTGAGTCACCCTTAACACAATTTAATGCATTTCCTCCTCTGTTCATCCCGCTACAATCTGTCTTTTAGTATCGGATATCTTCTAATCAAGTGGATTGCAATTCCGGTGTTCCACCATTAGCCATCTCGGGGATATTAGAAACTAAATGGGAATAATTGCATTGCCCTTCAAAGACCGGTTTAACCATTACCGAATGTGATTCCAAAAATAATTGCAGCGGTTCCACTTTGGACGTATGCGTTTCCCCGGTCATCTTTTAGTGCACGGTGTGGTGGAAAGATGCCTCCGTCAGATGTGCGTGTGTGAGGAGTGGGTGTATGTCTGGACTGTTAAAGAGGCTGCTGTCTTACATGCGCATGTTTGAAAGGTCTCATTGACCTATTATATATCAACGTATAAAGGTCAGAGAAGCACATTGCACACAAACACACAGAATCGTGTTAAGTTGTCACTTGACAACTAAGCTTTTCATCCCTTTCCTTGCTTTCTTCTCTCCTCTCCTCTCCTTTTCTATTTTCTCTTATTTTCTATTCTCCTATCCTCTCCTCTCTTCTCTGCTCTGCACTTTTTTTTTTTTGATTTACTTCAAAGCGGACAAAGAAAATGTCTCTGGGTTATTTGTGGCTCGTTCCCCGAGAAGAAGCGGAAAAGCATCACACCATAGCACAGGGTGCAGCTTTCCAACGTCGGCCTCTGAGTGGGGGAGCACAAATCACGTTACAGCATTACATTCTGAAAAGCATCAAAGGGGGAAATATGTTTGAACAAGAGAGGGTGAGAGTGGGGAGATGGGATTAAAAAAAAAAGAAAGAAAGATAGACTGAGGAAAAAGGGAACATAGTCACCGGGAAAAGAAAGAAAGGCATATGGTAAGGCTTTGTGAAGGACACTGCATGTTTTGTTGTTTTTACTTTGTACCTGATAGGCAAAAAAAAAAAAAAAAATGTTTTCTAGCACAACTCGTAAATACTTTGAAGGTGTACCTCTGTTTGATATGAGAAACGTCTTTGAGGCCCTTTTCTCTGCGACAGTGCGGTCGGCTGCGCAACCTTGAATGATCTTCTTGTAGTTTTTACTGAAACGCATCCGGTGCGCAGTTGGTGGTGTGCGTGGATCATTTTCCTGCTTGACACACTCAAACACGTCACCACCCTGGATGAAGGTCTTCAGAAGGAAACCTTCCTTATCCAATCGCCCTTTGAGAGCATAGCAGGATGGTGCATTGTTATCCGATGCCTGCTGCATGCAGCCTGGGCTCCGTCCACTTACCCCGTTTGAGGCTCTGATCGCGAAAAGGTGGGAAAGCTGGAGAGATTGATCAGCTCGAAGAAGTGGCTCAGTCTTCCCAGGGGCCCAGGGTACGGCAGCGAGAGGCTGAAAAGTGGTTGCCACAGTCGAGGGAGGGAGGGAGGGAAGAGAATCTCCCGCAAGGAGCTGTGGGATACGGAGAGGCCGAGCACAAGCTTCACCATCATCTCGCCATCTTTGAAAAACCTGCGCCATGGGTGTGTTGAAGGCCCCACGTGCTCCCGACGCCTGAACCCAGCATCTACTGCTGGGCCGGAGCCGGGTGCTATGATGTCTTGCAGCAGTGCTGGAAAGCCAGCCAAGAAGGATCAATGCCCTTCCATCTCTTACCTCTCGCTGACCACTGACGGTAGGTCGAACGGAATCGGGCCGGATCTGCCACTCTGCACCAGAGTGGAACGCCGGCGTCAGAGGTTCTGCTTTCCAGCTGAGATCATGTCAGCTATCCTCAGAGCAGACCTCATGCTGTAGTCGCCCTCGTCCTCACTCTTGGCTTATCTTTATCGGTGAGCTCACCAAGCCCTGGGGGGGCTGCGGCAAAGGAGGCCTCCAGTATAACGAGCTGAGATACGCGGATCTGGTAACTGATGTGAAACACGGCAGCGAACTCCAGGGCTGGTGAAAGGGGGGCTGTGGATAATAAGAAAAAGACACCACCTGGGCCCCCCAATTGAGTAGATTGCATCTGGCCTGGCGGGATTTAACAGTGAACCCTCTGGAGGTGCCCTGGGCCACCCACCCGCCTTATAACCTACCTAGGAGACCATCCCTCATGTGTGCAACTTGGGAGATTTTTTTTTTTTTTGCACATTTAGTCCCACACAACAGGCCTAGACAGAGATGTATGGAGGATGCATGCGAGAGGTCAAAAGGTCACGCTGATTGGGACTGCACTGAATGGATGTTTAGCCTTGGAGGTGTGTGTTCCCTCTAAAAAGTACAATTTCATGTGCCTCTCTCTTTCTGATATTCGGATTTTCAGTCTCTGACTTTGACACCTGCCCCCCGGCCGTCTGTCGACCCTCCCAAACCTAATCACGCTCTCTCAGTCTCTCTTATGGGAATGATATTCCATTTAGCTGTGAGTATTTCTTTTGCCTGCGACGCATTTGACAAGGAGCGTCCCATTAACACGAGCTCCCTGCCTTGATGTTTCCCCCCCGTAAAACTATAAAGTGTTTTCCTGTTGCCGTTGTCGCAGAAAGAAAACAACACAAGGACTTCAAAATGTACGCCAGCCATGACGAGCGTAACGCTCCCCAGAAGCCAAAGGGAAACCTACCAAAACAAAGGGATCTGGAGGTAAAAAAGTTTCTCGGGTGGGCATGGCGAGTTCGGCAGCGTAGAACGTGCCAAAGACCGCACACGCACAGGAGGATAACGGCGGTGAAATGCATTTGAATATAAATATGTTGGCTCTCAGCGAAGCCTGAGGAAAAAGGGCATAAATACAACAAACAGAGGCCCTGTTCCTCTTTGGCTACCTACGTTGCCTTTGTTCATGGGAATTACTCAAGATAACAAAACTTAATGACCTGCCACGTTTATTTGTGGTCGTCAGCCTTTCACTCGTGCTTTAGTTCATGCAGGGGCTGTGTGTGTGTGTGTGTGCGTGCGTGCGTGCGTGCGTGCGTGCGTGCGTGCGTGTGGCTTTAGAAAGAAACCTGTGCTTTGCATTTACGCATTTTTGGACTCAAAGAATGTTGACATAGGTTACCAAAAGTTACCATGCATCGTCAGTCCCCGGGAATGGTAGCAGGGGTTGAATTTTTCTCCTGAAATTTTATTGTGGCCATTTGTTCATAAGACTTGGCCGTAGTATACCCCAGCACCACCTGCCACTAAATTATTCCTTCTGTGCACAACTTTCCCTGTTCCTACCTCTTTTTTTATTTTTTATTTTTTTTAGATCAAGACTCTGCTCCGGGGTTGCGCTTACTTCTGAGGAACAATTCATGCATTAGTTCATTACGCCGGGAACATTCATTTGCAGTGTTTTTAGTTTTTTTTTGGTGTGGAAGGGACTGTTGTCGTGACTGAATGTGCAGTAGACATTTGACTTTATTTTGTTTAACTTAACAAATGTATTTATTTATTTTCATTTCATTTTTGTCTGTCTCGTGCAGAGTACGGGGGGTTTACCCTGTCTGACTGTGCGGATGCCAGCTTGCCCAAATTGGATCACAGTGTCTTCAATGGGACTCGGTGTACTAGTATCAAAGAGATGGAAGGGCTGACAGCCAGCCGAATGAAAGCATTAAACCTTAGCATCTGTCTGTTTCCGCGCAGAGCGGGGCGGGAGAGGGGCGAGAGTGGGAGGGAGATTACGGAGAGGAGACTGTGGGGAGAGGGACAGACAGGTGGCGGGGAGTGAAAACACAGGCGGACAACCGTTGCCAATGGAGAGGAAAACAGTGAGTGGGAAAGGAAAGGATGAGCTTCTTCTATTCAGTGTGGACTATGGAGCCTTTTTTGCCGTCGATGCGCCACGATGTACAACTTGATACACATGCGCACACAAATATCCAAGTGATCACGACGGGCACACGTGTTCACTCACATTCAGGCGTGACGCGCGTCGTTTGCTTTTCATGTATCAAGGGAGTGACACCTGAGGCAAGGACAGAAGGAGCTAAATATCGGGAACAATATGCACGACAGGTTGCAGGCTATTTGGATTTTTTTTTTTTTTTTTCACAATTTCCAGCTGCAAAAATACAAACGATTATGGCGCTGCTGAAAATGCATAACCTTACACGGTAAGGTCAGTGTGTCAAGGCGCATGCCTCGGGCCTTCCGTTTGTTTTTTGTTTTTTAAAAGAACTAAAAGTTTAAAGTCAATAGTTCATATCGTGCATTTTGAGTTGCCTTTACATAATTGAATGACAATTTCACTTATACACCAATAAAGTCATTCTCAAACGAAACTTAATCGAAATATACTGCGATTGGCCTCTGGTTACACATCATTATACCCCATAAAAAATGGATATCTTTTCCACCGTGGCATACATTATCTATTAGTGTGATATTTCCCGCAGTTTTTTTTTTTTAGAAAACCAATATTATGGGTTCTGCAGTTTTATCACTGGCCTAAGAGAGAAAAAGTTTAGTTTAACACATAGAATGTTTTATAGACTATGCCTCTGGATCACGTGGTGTACTCTACTCTGCTTAATTAGAATGTATTCCGTCGTATAATCAATTATAATATATAATCAAGAGACCCCCTGTCGCTGTTCTTGGCTCAGAATGTTTTTATTTGAATCAGTGATGGACCTGAAACGTTCGCACGGCACACATTGCGCATTCAAAGTATATATCCAAATACTTTTGCTTTTGTCCATTTCCTACATCAACAGATACCGGAGTTGCATTTATTAAATACGTAGATTTGAATTGCATAATTTCCATAAATTAGCATGAGCTTAAGTTACAGTGGTGCGTGTTCCTGCCAGACCTCCAGCTCGCGTGCCGCTAGGTTTGCATTTGACATTGGTTGAAATTCAATCGCATGGATGCGTATGCGTGTGGTAGCGGGACAAATAACCATCAGATAGATTGACAGGTCAAAGCTGAGGCAACAAAAGACTGACGGAAGCTCGGCAAGAAAAAAAAGAAATAAAAAAATCACAGAACAGCTGGGTGAAGTCTAGTGATTGTAATCCACTCTTGCGTGAGTGTGTTTAATTTTTTTCCCCAACTCCACCCCTTCTCGTCGATAACCTTTGTGTGATGAACCCAGAAGATTTTCTCGGATTATGATTTACAACGCCGCAAGCAATTTTTGTCGTCGTATTGAATGTTTTGTTCAATCTCAGCACTTTTTCATTTTAAAAGCTTACAGCGTTTTTTGTTTTTTTTCCCTCCTGTGCTAGCGATCGGAATTCTGTCAAATCCTTTCCGCGCTGCGACTTTGACGAGATTCATCAGCAAAGTTTTACAAACCAAAACAAAACGGCTCAATTGGAGGAGAAACATTTTATGATGGATATTACACTTTGAGTGATGCACCAACAACCGCCACATCATACCTGACATGAATAAATATGATGAAATAAGCCTGCAAATCACGCCGTTAAACTTCCCCTTCTCAACTTAATCACGCTGTTTAACAGAACTTGTCATCCATCCGCGTTTCAGACGCGTAAATACTGTGTAAATACTTTTGTATACGGTTGCGGTAAATTCGTTTGGAGGAAACTCCCAGGGAGGCAGCATTTGCCATTTGAAGTTTTAGCCTCCGAATCATTTAGTTGTTGTTGGGTGGTAATATCAAAAACCACTCATCAATGTGCCACTAATTAGTTTTAAGGACTGACGCACCAAAAAGGGTATCTGTTTCTTTTTATTTTGCATTTTTAAGACTTTTCGATTTTGGATGAGTCTTTGCCGTCCCGTGATGAGGCACAATTACACATGTTGTCGCTATTTGGCATGTTTGTACATGCGTTTGTGTGTCAACGTATTAAGGTCCAAGTGTTTTCCGAGCTGTGTGATTCTCTGGCGCTGGTTCATCTCTTGTCCCGATTTTTATTTTATTTTTATTTTTTTTTGCACTCGGTTGTTTGCGCCACTTAGCAACTCCGCTGTTTTTGTTGCCATTCTGTTGACAACAAAGCAGTGTTCATATTCCTATTGTTGTCCCCAGTAGCGGTTGTCCAATTATCAGACGGCTGTAAAACCAAATTGTGGTATTGCGTAGCAGCGTATTTGCAGTTCAATAGACGTTAATAACTACAACTCAAATCCAATATCTGTTTCCATTACTGAGACATGAGCCCCTCACGTGTACCAATTCCTCTCCGCTCTGAGTACAGAGTAAGTGGACGTGGCGTAACTTTAGAGACGCGTCGCAATTGTCCGGGGTGCTCCTTGTGTAACGAGAACATTTTCGACCTATTTGGCGGGGCGCCCAAAAATGTCATTGTTGCATCGGCGTTTCCTGTGATTTTCTCTCCTTCTCTCTCTCCGCCACTAACGAACAGATACCGACATACACGTTTGTGAAGACTGATGTAAAATCCAATCATTGTTTTGCTCGCTGTAGATCCAGACGCCCACCCACACACACACACACACACACACACACACACATACTCTTTTTGTTTTACAACAGTGGGCTGAAACCATACAAACAAAGATATGCAACGTCTTCCAGATTCAAGGTTTCCTTCGGTAACACAGACACATTAGCCGACCGGTGTTTATTTAAAAGCGTCTGCTCCAAGATGACCATTATCCCAAGGCATTAAAATTGAGAGCTTTTGTAGACGGCATAAACTGAAAAGGCCCCTGCCAACTTCCTCTGGTGACAATCGGGCCTGTGCTGGCCCGCACGCCGACGCACAGACTCTCAAACACGCACGCACACCAACAAACACCAAGACATCCTTACACCGCTCCAACTCTCGGGGTCCGTTTTTATTGGGAGAGTTTATGCCGTGCGCCATTGAACATGTCGCGGTTCGGCCGCCGACAGAGGAGGGCGAGTGGGGGGCGGGGAAGCGGACGAGGCTGAAGAAGGCCGTGACAGACGCCATGCGCGTGAGCCTTGCGCGACGAACCCGCGGCCAATCACAGCGCTTCAGATCGCCGTCCTTAAAGTCAGACGCCGACAGCTATTTGAATGAAAATGGATATTTAGCAAACTCAACTACGGTCGAGGATCCCTCCCCCCCTCCTCCCCCTAAAATCAAAACCCACAAAGCACGTCTGTTTGTTAATCTATTCACGCTGTGCGATTGGCTATAAACACTTGCTCGCTCAATTATGGATCTGCGGAGTGACAGCTGAGGGGCTTCGTCGTCTACTTTGAACAGCCACCGCTGTCACTTTTCAACTTGAAATACATCGGTCCCACCCGCTCCTCTCTTCACTCGCCGTCTTCACAGGGGGGGGGGGGGGGCGCCATCTGTCATATGGTGCCGCGCACATGCAGAGTCGCAATACGCAAAACAACTCTCCGTGCATTATATACACACAAACACACACACACACAGGAAAAATATGGCCATCATGAAAAAAAAAAAAAAAAAAAAGATCAGGGGAAACAAAACTGCAGTGCAGTGGCACAAACATGCACACAAGACAAATGCGCAAAAAAAAACAACACCAACGTGCGCGCACTTCTCCTTCCCTCGCTCCGGGCTCCATTCCTTCCAAGGCATACATTATGAGATATATATTGCAAGCCGTGACACTGTTAATTGCAGCCGTGTCTTAATCCTGATGAGACTCAAGCCATGCTTGAATGTCCCGTGAGCGTGATGCATTTGTGGCCGCTCAGCCATTCATTAGCATATGATATATCGGAACATTTCGTTTCCCTAAAGGCAACAATCGATCACATTTGTTTTATGGTGCAACTTTTTATATTCACTGTGCTCCCACTTTCACTTACTTTAAGCTTGCTACACACACACACTTCTGTTCAGCTCTTCATTTGTCCAGGCATACAAGGCTCCGAAATTACTTTACCACTCTTACAAACTCGCATATCTTACCCACATGTGCCGAGGTGCAAGGTGTCCTCGACAGATATTTTTTTTCAATCTAATATATCACCGTTTTTGAACATGCCAGGTGGAATGTGCACAGCCCAACTGTACACTGTTATTTAGGGATTGGATGCACCCCAAACTGGCAGCATACAGTATGACGGGATATTTTTAAATCTTCACATCTCTGTTCTGCTTTTAATTAAGGACCTTGAACAACAGTTTTTGAAATGAATTGTTTCCAATTAGACGGAAAAGCTCCACTTTACTTCACTGCACATGGCTTTGTAATTTTTATTGTACGTTTTATTTTCATCAAACTCACTCAAATCCAGGTACCAGCAAAACATACTGCTGTTGTTATTATTATTATTATTGTTTATTATTATTATTATTATTATTATTATTATTATTATTATTATTATTATTTTATTGTTTGTAAAAAACATCTCACTAAATAACACTGTACATCCCTTTTAGTTTTACCATTTGAACAGTGAGTAATGAAAAAAAAGACCAGCTTTATCATCAGGTCTATTTTGTGACTAGAACTATTTGGAGGTTAATGTAGCTGAGAGCCTGAAAGGCCCGTCGTGCATGCGTTTCACATTAGCATTTGCCCAGTGATATATTGAGATACAGTATGTAGGGCAGGGACGTTTGGGGAGATTTTGCCTTTTGGTGGTTTGGCCAATGTGACCACAGAGAGTAATTGTGTCAAAGTACTGGGAGGGTAGAAACACAATTGGACAGGGTATTTTATTTTAGAGTGGGGCCTTAGAGTGAGTAGAAAAAGGAGGACATTAATGATCTGAATGAGGGAGACGAAAGATGCTCCTGCAAATGTATATATATTTTTTTCACCTGATTTGGGAAGATGCTGAGTGGTTACTATTCTGCGTGAGTTTGGAAGGTCATGAAATCATCTGAGGGAGAGAGACCGAGCGAGCGAGAGAGAGAGAGAGAGCAGCTGAGCAGCCCAGTACAAGGGAAGGAGAGCATTGAGGTCTGTTGTGGCACAACACAAGGCTCTTGCTGGCATGTTGTGCTGGATGGATGCCTGGAGGGGAAGGGGCTGCAGATCCCTTCACACACATGCACGCCAGCAGTAGGATTTGGAACTTGATACAAGCAGCCAAGGGCAGCTGGATGCATACATTAACCGTGTGGGTGCGTTCGTGTCAGTGGCTTTGTCTGCGTGGACGTCATATCCCCAACTGACTCATCCCATTGCTTACCAACACCGTAGAGCTCGCTTCCTTGCTTCTTTTTCTATTTATTCTTTTGTAACATTTGATCAAACACAAAATGGAGTATGTGCGAATGTGCCGTGGCAAAGTGCTGCGGTGGAATACCCGACGAGTGCACGTGTGTCAGAATGCAAAACCGTACGCACATATACGTGAGTTCATTCAGCCCTATGAAAGGGGTTTGAATTATGAGGCAGGGTGAGTGAGTGACTGAGGGAGAAACGTGAAAAAGAATGAATTGTTGATTTGATTCTATTATGTGTCCCGAATGTGCAACGTAACTCGAAGGTTCTTCATGAAGTCATTGAAACTGCTGCGTAATGCCAAGAGGGAATTCAGTCAACGTCCGGCACACTTTAAATATGGCCGGTAAACCGAATGCATGTTTCCCTCGTGAAAGTGAATTTGACTGTGACCTCTGCACATGTCCTGCCGGTGCATTCCTTTCCCTGCTTAAGTGAATCAATGAACACCTCTGGTTAGTCCCTCCGACCTACCATTTCGCGCACGCCATTGTGTGGCCCTCTGTGACTACCTCTGCCAGTGAGGGAGCGGGCACTTTCTTTCTCATTGAAGTCGATCTGATAGAGTCGTGTATCATTACGGCACTCCCCGCAGTGAGTGGTTCATCCATCTCTCTCTCCCTCCCCCCCCGTCTCATTCACCCTCCCGCTCTCCGCCCGCCTGCTGATTAGCATTTGTCTGCAACTCTTACCACGGGCCTTCCTTATTCCCTCCTTCCGTAGCCCCTTACAGCAGTACATTGATTAGAAAATCTCTCTTTCCCTCTATCCGGGCTTACATACTTTCCTTCACTAATGCATAGCCCCGGCTCAACTCTCGACAGGCAAAATAAGTCCGTTTTTCCCCCGACTCAATCGTGCGCGCATTCCTTGCCATTTCTCCAAATCATTTATTCCCTCCCTGGTTCAAATCTCTTCACGCAGCCGCGGCTAATTAAGTCGTTCCCTCGCTCAACATGCGCAGGGAGGCGCATCAAGGCATTTGGGGATATCTTTTTACATTTTGTAAACACTTTGAAATATTATGCTTATTATACGAACCGTATCTGTTTTATGAGGGTCACCAGATTGGACACACACACACACACACACACACACACAGAACGCCCTCTTAAAATTAAAATTTTAAGCTAATGTTGTTCTCCTTTCAATCCATCATCGTGTCAGTCAATTACACACAATTGGGCATGTACTTAATTCCCCACCTCAGGCCAATCACTTGAGTATTTACAGTGATTGACTGGAGTGATTGAGATCCAGCGCCGTACAGGCATTTTGTCCATATCGAATCATGGAGATGAATTACGATGATTACTCATAGGCACTTTCCCAATTGTGTGATACAGCCCAGAACCAGTAAAATTGCGCTTATTTGCTCCAGACGTTTGGCTTGCAGTGTAGAACATGTCTTGAGAGCGCACTGAAAAAAGGCATACACAGACCTGTGTGAATGTCAATGCTGAGATACCAGGTGGTACAATGTAACAATCTGCCGTGTGCACGGGAAAACGGAGACGCACTCGGCCACGAGCGGCGAACAACAACCAATCTATTATCTAAATATGATTCAAGCTTTGACAAATGGGTTACCCGAGCTGACAAAGAGAATATGAAAAAGATAGGAAAGAGAGGGGATCAACCAATCGGTTTCTATTTGCAGATTAACATGCGCTTTTCGTGAGCTTGTGCACGTTTTTTTTGGGGGGGGGGGAAATATTTTAGTTTAAAATAATAACGACAGCAACAATAGTAACAGCTCTGATTTATAGGGGGCCTTTCAAGGTCCGCGAGGCTGCTTAACAGCGTTGGAAATGAATGAAAAGGGGTCATATATTTTGTGGTAGACAGCTTATTGACATTCGAATCAGACACAACTTGCTGAAGAAAGCCAAAGCTGAAGAAAGTCGAAGTAGAGGATAGAAGTGTGAGCGTCGAGAGGTGAGGTTGTTGAGATATTGAAGGGCATAGATCTGTCCTGGGGAAGTAATAGCAGTAACAGCCCGAGGGCTGTAAACACAGGAGCTGTCCCGGGGGAGACATTCATCTCCTTGACCTTACAATGGATTGCGTTTGGACACAAAGATATATTTGTCAAGTCTCTTTCCAAATGGATTGATGCTGGATCTCGGGAGGAATAACCAAAAGAGACGGGGGTGAGAGAAAAAAAAAAACGAAACGAAAAGGATGACAAATTGTTGCGTGGTGAACCGCTGTGGGAGACGCGAGGCCTTTCGCTCCAATTCTGATAATAGGGCGCTTTATTTTGATTCCTTTCTCTGTCCGATAAAAAATCTGTGACCCATAAAAAAAAAAGTTGAAATCTTTATTCATGTTTGGCTACAGCTAACATAAGCCGCTGATAATATAGCGTGACATGAAAGATAGCAGCTGCAGGGCTGAGAGGAAAAGGGGGCTGGGGCAGGAAAAAAACTGCTGACGACCTGGAGAATATGGACAGGGGGCTTTGTGTAATCAATAAATGGAGAAAATGAGTGCTACTGTATGGCACAAAAAAAAAAACAATCACATGAAAGCAATGGCGATTGTCTTACAGTCCATACCGCACAAGAGGTAGTTGACATGTTTCTTTTTCTTTGTTTGATTTTTTTAATGCACAATTCTCATCACACTCGACGGAAGAATGTGCTAAAATACAATTTTTTAAGGGATCAGTGATTTTTTTTTTTTTTTTTTTATAGTTTGTTTCAAAAGGCCCCTTGAATGCGGAAGGCATACTTGAGCGCAGTGGTGTGCCATTTGGACAGACGTGGTACGGAGCACCTGAGGGTTTAAAGACAAAATAGACATTTGGAGCGATACCAAATCTTTTCCTACACCTCAGAACGGCAATCTGTCCCATAAAGGCTCTGATATTGCCTCGTGGCATTTTAACAGGTCGTGTAATGTAATGTGCTGGGATTTACTGCTCTTCTTCTGACTGCAGCAGGCTATTGTCTCTGGAGGCTCGGTTTACTACGTGCCCTAACATCCATCATTTCATCATCATGTCATTTTTGTGGTTTCGGCAGTGTCAGCACTTCGCTAAAAGCCTGGGTTGTTTGTTATAGTGTATCAGCAGCAGATTTTAGCTTTCGCAGAGGTTCTTAATCGCGCCACTTCGATGTTTCATATCTTTTTTTTTTTTACGTGTTTACAGTCAGCCATGCAACTTCATACTCCGGCGTTTTAAGTTTAGTCTGCTTTTACTTTTGTTACGTTAGTGCTTTTTTTTTTCCATAGGTTCGAGGGGAAGGTTGTGCAAGATGTGCAGTAAGTTTGAAAAGTATGAGAGCATATTTAGGCAGGAAAGGATGTTCTCCTGAGTTTTTTTTTAAGATATTTTTTTATATATATTCACCGTCGGTTCAAAAGAACCGTCCTAATACTTGTGCAGCCAGAAGGAGAGCGGAGAGATGGAGACGTTCAAGCAGAGTGCAGCAAAATTCCCGGGGACTGACTTTCTGCAAAGACAGGCAGAACCAAATCACGATAGAGGACGGGCCCTGAATTCAAGAGTGCTTCTTAAAGACGTAGCGCTTCCTTGGCTCTCCGTGCCCGTAAACGTGACTGCAGAGGCACTGTTTCGCATGAGGGAGGGAAATCAAGGCAGGCAAAACGCGCATCTAGACATCACCGATACTGTTTAGGCTCTGGGAGGGCTGGAGCCAATCACAGGGCCAACACACAGAGACAAATAACCCGTCACATTCGCAAGCAGGCAAAACAGACAAAGAGGAAAGGAGGAGGGATGCTAATTTCCTGTTTCATTATTGGCATTGTCGCACTTTGATGAAACACTTGCTCGTGCTGGTTTTCAGGAATTGATCTTGCTATGTCAACTTCAGTATGTTACTCTCTCCTTCCCCTCTCTCCTTGGTTTAAAACCAAAAGCTCACGCGTCTTTCGGGAGTATATAGGTTGATTTATTTGCTCACAAAAGTGTAAGGGGGGAAAAAAGGAGTGAGTAGTTAATGTCCCATACTGTTGAGCTCATTTATTATGTTTCTTATGTATTAAATGTATCGTACGTATTTAAAGGGCACGAGGAGTTTTAAAAAGAAGAAAAAATACACAAGGAACAGATTTGACGAAAGAAAAAAAAAAACATCGTAATATTGGTTATAGGATAGAAGACGAAAAAGGGGGCCGATAACGACGAGCGCAGTTACCGAACAGACATGGTGGTCGGAGGGCTGAGAAGTGAGGGGCAGCGGTAGGTAATGAGAAGACGAGGCACGGATAGAACTACGGGGAATACCAAAAAAAAAAAAGAGGCTGGATGAAAGAGAGGATGTATACATCTCCGGGGCAGAATGATGTTAAATGTGACACGATGAAGGGACCGAATGGGGGTGGTGCTGGTGGGGGGGGGTCCATTAAATGTTAATGGAAATGGGGTAGGCCCACTGGGGGCAAAACTAAGCAAAGATTGTGTTTGTGAGAAAATCCTAGAAAAAATACACAAGGAACAGATTTGACGAAAGAAAAAAAAAAACATCGTAATATTGGTTATAGGATAGAAGACGAAAAAGGGGGCCGATAACGACGAGCGCAGTTACCGAACAGACATGGTGGTCGGAGGGCTGAGAAGTGAGGGGCAGCGGTAGGTAATGAGAAGACGAGGCACGGATAGAACTACGGGGAATACCAAAAAAAAAAAAGAGGCTGGATGAAAGAGAGGATGTATACATCTCCGGGGCAGAATGATGTTATATGTGACACGATGAAGGGACCGAATGGGGGTGGTGGTGGTGGGGGG
Source organism: Colistium nudipinnis (assembly GCA_016785305.1). NCBI lineage: Eukaryota > Metazoa > Chordata > Actinopteri > Pleuronectiformes > Rhombosoleidae > Colistium > Colistium nudipinnis. The sequence goes on along the minus strand of JAFBJU010000713.1, from coordinate 237,825 downwards.
GGGGGGGTCCATTAAATGTTAATGGAAATGGGGTAGGCCCACTGGGGGCAAAACTAAGCAAAGATTGTGTTTATGAGAAAATCCTTGCGCTGGTATTTATTTTTATTTTTTTAACAACCGGAAGTGCCAGCAGTCAGAGAGCTTGGAGTGATACGGCGCTCGAGAAACAAAGTCTAAAAAAAGGGCACGCTCGCGTTTGCCCGACCACATTAACGCACACGCACTAATTCCCTCAAGGAGTGCATGTCAGCAAACCAGCGGTCCACACACAGACAGACACCCGGATGCTTACTTACTGTATATAGAGCAGAGCCTGCCAGCTGTGTGAGTAAGCGTCGCCCTCTCCCTCCCTCCCTCTCTCTCGCTCTGCCGCTCGGTGCGTGGCAGCGGTTTTGTTGTTGTGGCTCTAAAACAATACATGAAACGTTACAGCAGACGCAAGTAGGTCATCCGCACAAACACACACACACACGCACACACACGGGCGCGCCCTGGATATGAAGATGCACTCTGTGCCGTGACAGTGCCGTTGTGCAGGCCGTCTCTCACCGTCTGGGTCTGCGATGAAGTCGGACACTAGATTGCGATTGCACCGACTCATTTTACAGCCAGCGTTTTTATTTGCGTCATTGTAGGATATTGCGGTTCACACTTTTGGTTTTGAGGAACTCTTTGAAAAGTACTCGATGACACTAATTTCATCTATTTCATCTTTTGAATGAAGTATATATTGACTGTGATCTGTCAACGCTAAGGGGTGCTTTCCATACAATAGACAGGTTTAACTCCATTTATAGCTGCGTTAAAAGTGTTGTCCAAGTCTCTCGCTGTCTCTGACTCACTCGAGAAATGTTCTACAGCTGCGCACAACCAGACAGTCGGGTTTTCTTCAGATATCGATTTCCTCGCACACTGACCCCTCTCCCTTTCCTCTCGTTTGCCATCCTCCGTCACCGGGGTGGCGCGAATCCGGGAAAACTATGTATCAGAGTGATAAAGTGTTTATATTTTTTTTTATTTTATTTTTTTTGTGGGTGTGCGGTGGGTAGAGAGCTGCGTGGGGAGAGAGAGAGGCAGAGAGAAATAGAGAGGAATCAGTCACACCTGGGTGCGGGTGAAGTGCTTGCAGTCCATTTTGTCTGACAGGCGGAGAGAGAGAGAGAGAGCTCAATAACATGCTCTGTTGCGGACACAACACATGTACAATGTACACAGCGACTTACTGAGCTTGCCTCGAAAATGTGCCCGAGTGTAAAAGATGTATATAGAACGTATAACAGGCTAAAAGGAGTTGATTTATCGCGGAGTCTTTTGGAGTAGTGCACCTTGAATGGAGGGTTTCATTTTGCGGGAAAATGACATCCCATTGAAAAGATGCATATCCTGCGCGGGTGCCGTACGGTGACACCGCAGCAACAATCCAGAAATAAACAGCTGATGAATTAGCAGAGTGGATGAGTCCCACGGTAATCCCTTCGGCTGACGGTCTGAACCCCGGGATGTGAACGACTGACATGTACATCCCTCAAATAAACAACGCCGCATGGGTGCTCGACAGGTCTTCGCTGCTTTAGCGAGATTGATCCAGGGATGATTTATCATAGGCCGGTTTGCGCCTCACGTGTAGGAGGGCTCTGTGTGTGTGTGTGTGTGTGTGTGTGTGTGTGTTGTTGTTGTTGTGTGTGGGGGCTGGCCATGATGGTGCTGTGTGTGTGTGTGTGAGTGCGTGGGTGGTTCGGGATGATAGGTGAAAGGTTCCAAATGGCTTCACTTTGGATTTGGTTGCACTCCTACACACCTCTCTCTCTCACCCACACACACAGACAGACACACACACACAGACAGACAGACACACACACACACACGCACACACACACACACACACACAGCAGTTTGTCTTTGAACAGTAAAGGAAGCGTTATCCGTCGGTGCGATTTTACATTCGACTCATTAGTCGCTGAGCCGTGACCTTTCGAGAATCATTGATACAAACCTTTCATAGCATCACCGTGGTGTGTGTGTGTCTCGCCCCCCCGCCGCACTGTCAAACTCTTCAAAGTGACACACACATATTTCGCCGCGCCAGCTCTCGCAGCTCTTTCCCATTTTTTGTTCCCCGTCTTCTTTAACTGTTGCCTGCTTCAGTGAGTCATGTCGAATCGGGCCGGGGCTAACACAACGGGCCCATTTAGTCATTAACAAAGAGTATTAATGAGCCCCGTGCTTAGAAGCCCCCTGCAGACTCGAGAGTGTGTGAAGTAGAGGGGATGAGGGCACTAACTCTCCAAAGTGTCCTAATAAGTACAGGATTAGCAAAGCCGCCCTTTTGCCTGCGAAGAGTCGATGATGCTAAGCTGGCGCGCAGTAGCTAGGCCAGCGCGGGGCGGCTGAAGCGTCTGGTGGGAGCGGCTGCCACGGAGTCTGGATAATGTAGCTTATGATACACAGCTCAAATATTCCAGAGAAATGCAGACGGGCATACATCAGGCATAAAATGCACGTGCTCCGAATGTGTGCATAAATAAATCTGCAGGTGTGCGTCCGAAAGTGTATGCTCAAACTGTAAGGCGATGGAGGACGAAACCCGGGGCTCATTGGCTTAAGAATAATAGCCATGACTAAACAGTATGGTGACACTTAGGGAAGTTTAATCATATATTGTTACACTTTAATGAATTCCTTAAATGTGGACTTGCACAATGGGTTGTGAGATTAAGACTGCTTTAGCTTCTAGTCATTAATCTTCTGCATCGACGCCTTAGGAAATGGTTGCCTGGAATAACCCTATTGCTAAAAAGAAAAATCGCCCCCAAGAAATTATTGCCAGTTAATGAAAGACGAGGTTATTCCATTTCATGTCTGAGACTGAGTTATGACCACAACCAATGCAAGTGTTTTTTGGGTGGACCTTATAACATTTCCATCAATGTGGAATGTGGTTTTAGGAAAGTATTGTTTAAAACGACACTGCACTTAACTGACAAAGGCAAAGAAGCAGACAAACGCACATACAGGCTATTTGGATGCATTTTTTTGTTTTATAGAGACCAATTAACATCTAATCACATTATATAGCTCTCATTCTACTCTCTCTCTCTCCCCCTCTCTCCCTCTCTCTTTCTCTCTCTCTCTCTCTCTTTCTCTCTCTCTCTGTCTCCCTCTGTCTCTCTCTCTCTGTTATGCATACCCGCATACAATGTTTTTTTCTTCTTTTCAAAGCGCCACAAATTTCCTCGCACTTTCAGTCTGTGAATCTCTCTCTCTCTCTCTCTCTCTCTCTCTCTCTCTCTTTCTTTCTTTATGTTCGCAGTGACAACGAATTGCTCCCCATAGCATTATACGGGATCATTGTGTGTCTTTTGTGTTGTGTTCAGTGGGCATTGTACGCTGCCTTTGTACTATTTGTGCATGTGCGTCTGTGTGCAATGTCTTTAGACTTCCTTTTTTGTTCCACAACTTTTGAGGATTTAGGTCTTCTAAAAGTGAAACAAACATCCAAGTCTGGGGCTGGAGTGAAGCATTGCATTGCGGAGCAACACGGGGCGAGCATGTGAGGGATGAAGTGAGGATCAAGGGGGATGAGGGATGGAGGAAGGGGTCAGAGGGCGGGTGAAAGCACGGACCACCTGAGTGTTGAAAGGAAAGAACTGGAAAAAAAGAGAAGGAGTAAAGAAGTGATGCATCAAATACACGTCTTGAAAGAGAGGGAAGGATGGAGGATGGATGGACGTTTGTGTTGCCATGAGGGTAAACAAAAAGCTGAGGGAAAACAGCTGGTGACTAAAGATGGCGGGCGGTAGGGGAAAGGTGCCGAAGAAGGGATGTCAGGAAGGAGGTGAAGGAGACAGGCAAACAAGTCCAAACCGAGGACAGTGCACAACACTGTGCGGTGCTTTTAGGCCGCCGGAGTGAAAATCACTGCGAGGCTGAAATGATTGGGGCTGAAAGGTAGGCACTCAGGGGGGTTGTTTTGGACAAGAGGGGAGATAACGGGGAGAGGGGGAGGAGGTAGAGGTGTTTTTTCGACACCGCCAGTGGCCTGGGAGGGATGGAAAGTGGAAAGGGGAGGTGAAATGAGCCCAGATAGTGTCTCCGAGCTGAAGAGCATTTAGGCGGCGGAGCACAAACGACTGGGGGGGTTGTGTACAGTCTCTTTGGAAAATAAACTAATATTTGACAACCTGTTTCGAGTTCCTTAATTAATGTGTTCCACTTTGGGCGTGAGGCTTGACTTTACTTTGACTCGGTCAATGCTGTCCCTGGTTGGTTTTCTTTGGTCATTTTTGGAAAATTGGCAATGGGGTTTGATGGAAACGTGACATTGAAACAAGCAGACACACAATTACTTGTGCTCTGACTGCAACGTTGAATGGAAAATGAAACAAACACAATGTTTAAGTGGGACAGGGGTTTTGCATTGTGCAATTCTCCTGTCTATCCAATAATCTTCTGTATTTTCACATTTTTTTATTTACATAACCTTATTCTATACAGTATGTACCTTAACGTGACCATCTCACTATTCCTTGAACTTGAACTCAGAGCGTTTGAGGCTTTGAGGCTTGCATGGGTTGTAGTGTTGAATAGTCTTGCTGCATTTGCATGTGGCACACGTTTCCATTCTGCTGCCATATATCTTTACCGCCATTATATTTATGCATGCAGGTGTATCCCTTTGTTTGTCTCTATTTCTATTAACTACAGAGCAGGTTGTGTGTGTCTATCCTATATGGTTCTCTGAGTAACGATGCAGTCCATATGGGGGGGAGAAAAAAAAAGTAAAAAATAACCTTGCGTGTTAGTTGGTGCTGCAGTGTGGTGACCTGTAGAATAACAATGATTTACCTTGCTGCACAGACGTTTACTAGGAAAACCAATGTCTGTGTTATATGTCATTTTTTTTTAGTAGTGCTTTCGGACATTATGGGAGTTGCAGGATTTGAATGTTTCAAACAATACTAACAAATTCCTCTCTTCCTCGTGTTTTTTCTCCCCCTGCTCTGCCGTCTCGCTCTCCTCCACCCAGCCTGCGAGCTGATGAACCGCGGCATCCTGGCCCTGGTCAGTTCCATCGGCTGCATGTCGGCGGGCAGCCTGCAGACTCTGTCCGACGCCATGCACATCCCCCACCTCTTCATCCAGCGCTCCCCGGCGGGAACGCCCCGCTCGGCCTGCCCGCCCACCGGCCGCGTCCCCGGCGCTGACGACTACACCCTGATGGTCCGCCCACCCGTCTATCTCAATGAGGTCATCATGCAGGTGGTGTCCGAGTACAGCTGGCAGAGGTTCATCCTCTTCTACGACTCCGATTTCGGTGAGGAGAATCAATCTCAATCAGTGTCATGATCATGATTTCTCGCCACGCCAGGACATCCATAGAGAGAACCCCCCTCTCTCTCTCTCTCTCTCTCACTCTCACTCTCACTCTCACTCTCACTCTCACTCACTCACTCACTCACTCACTCACTCACTCACTCACTCACTCACTCACTCTATGTTTTTAGCAAATAAACACAGGCGCACTGGTAGACAGGTGGACATGGGTGTGTGCATGCATATTCATGGGAACACAGAAACAGGCGCCAGCATGCATATGCATCTCCGTACATCCCTATGCTGGTGGCACCTCAGACTGCCGAACATGCCCGTATGCCCGTTTCGTTTAGCCCCGCCCCCCCGCTTCTTTGCCTCTGCACCCCTATCTCTTTCCAGTCCATTAATTCTAACATTACATGGGCAAAAATCTATGACCGCTCTTTAGGCTATATTTTCCGTCTATTTTGTGCAAGTTGTCCTCTCAGCGTCAGTGTCCTTGTTGACCCCCACCTATAACACCTTTACATGATTATAGCTAGTTGCATATCTTTTAATGGCATTATTGGGGTTTTTGCTTCAAAATTGCTGGGTGTAATATAGCTCTCCTATGATAACCTCCACCTATAAAATGCTGTGGAGGTTTTTTTGTGTTGCCTTGGGTATTTCAGTGTTGAATTACTGTTGCATTACATTATGTCACCATAATGGGGCTGCATTTCACTCATTGTGGTTAATTAATACAATTGATGTGTTGCATGCATTGATCTTCAAAGTGATCTCTGCAGTGGAGTGCGAAACATCCCGCAGGCGCAAACTCAATCTTCCGAGGCGTTGAAGCATTTTATCAGCGTATTGAATATGTCATTGGGATGTACTTACCAGTGAGCTCTACCTTGATCATATCAGATGAATATTGAATGGTGGCTAGCGTTGCCCTTCATGAAATTCTAGTCCTAAGCTGCAGACGTCTGCGCAGTTAATACCACAATTAAATCAGCGCTGGGTAACATTTGGAGAGATCCTTTTCATCCAATCTGTTCCATAATTGGCTGGTGAGAAAGCTGAAGTGTGGCCCACTGTGTGTACATACGGTCCCAAAGTGTGTATAAGACACATGATCACATTTTTTTTTTATAACTTTTGTCAGATTGAGTCAGTGTTAAGCCAAGAACATGAATGTGATATTGGTATTATGGAACATATATGTATGCATTATGTATGAGTGTTTTTTTTTTTTTTTGCACATCTCACACATAGTAAGCCCAATACTCTCATAAATACACACATGCAAGCACACACACACACACACATTCTTACCCCACTTAAATCCCTCTATCCCCTCTGTGCTCTGAGGCCACTGATTCAGCACATGGATCCTCTGGGTTCTGGGCAACGCTGTTCTCTCAGCCTCAGAAGGCCCTTTAAAGATATGACCATTGTTCCCTAATGGCCTCACCCCCAGTTCAAGGGGAGAGGGAAGAAACACTAGTGCAATAGAGAGAGAGAGAGAGAGAGAGAGAGAGATGGCCTTTTAAAATGAAAGCGATGTTATACATACAACATGAATAACACGTTAGCTCTCATTTAGTCTCTCTTCACTCCTCTCTACCTCCCCTTTCTTTTTCTTTTTCCGACCTGCCTCTCTGTTTTTACTTTTACTACCTCTCACTCTTCCCTCAGGTGTTGGGTACTGTAAAGCCCGGTGTATATTAAAAACACGAGTAAAAAGTTGCTGAGCAAATGTGAGGAGCACCACTTAGCGGCAATAACGCCCTTAGCATTGAGATGATTTGTTTTGTTTTGCTCCGAGCCAAGGACGAGGGGCGCGTGAGACACAATAATAAAAGGTTATAGCCGAAGTAGAGAGCCTTTTTAAAGGGTGGTGCTCGTCACGAGGCCTGTCCTTTATTGGGACAAAGTGCAGATATTTTGGACGGAGATGCACGGTTTAATGGAAGCGAAAGTGAATTAAAATGACAAAAGTCATCTGTGTCTCTTGGCCCACTGCAATTTACGCCAATTAATAGTTAAATGCATTAATTTCTGACATATAGCTATAGAACCGACAAAGACAATAGTTCACATATATCAATTATTGTTGTTTAAAGGGGGTCAAATGTCTTCAATTTAAGATGAGTCTTTTTAGCCTGCTTTCCATTACCTGCATGCCAAGAGTATCTACTCAATCAGCCATACATATTTTATTGGGATTTTTAAAATAATTATGAGACCAATGCGGTTAAGATGTGCCCACCGTTTGCGCAAAGCATCCATACCAGGCTAAGCGTGTCATAATGCAGGTGCTGCAGTGTCCTGGCCCTGTGCCATGTGCTGTGGGCTGAGGTTTAGGTTGGAACCACTGACGAATGTTGATTGGAAAGACTCCAAAATGTTAACTCCTATCTTTTGGGTTTCTATAGAGGAAGAGTCTGAGGTTCTGTGGTGATTGACGGGAGAGGTTCGTTTTTTTCAAATACTGGTTCAGTCCTATTGTAGTGTGTGTAAAAGAAAGTCAATTTGCTCTCTCTATGGGTTTCACATACTAACACGTCAAGCAGAGACTAGGAACAGGAAGCTACAGCAGGTGCTTGGAGGAGGAGACTTTTGGGAATTTTTCTTTTTTTGAAATGCTTTGACTTCCACTGAATGAAAGAAAACGCTGAATATAACAGGTTCCCCGCAGCTTGAAAATCATCCACAAAATTCCCAAGTCTTGGTCGTGGTTAAGGCTTTGATTTTTAATTCCAGTGCATTTCTTTCTTTTTCTGAAACTAAAATTACTTTGAAGTTTCCCGATACAGAACTATTATGCCACTTAGTCACTGTTGTGGGAGGAAATGACTCGGAGAACTGGAGACACAAATAACACAGAGGAGTTAAGAAGGTGAAGTGAAGAGAAGAAATGAATACATAAATAAAAAGAGTGAGGAGGATTAATGAGTCAAACCTCTGCAAAGACCTAAGCCTTTACATGGCTGTTCGGAACAAAATTGAGTGAGAGAGGGAGTCGAGCAGAGAGGGGAGCATGATGAAACGTGAGCAAAGTTGTTTCTCGATAGAGAACAAGGACTGATGAGAGATAAATGAGTAGATGGATTTGAATGGTTGCGACACCGCAGCCAGAAAGGCTGGTGGTGGTGGTGGGGGGAGGAGGAGGAGGAGGAGGAGGAGGAGGCGAGAAAGACCTGAAAGATATGCCAAGCCAGACATGGGAGAGTCGACGTTCAGAGAGAAGAAGGGCGTGGAATGTCTGAAACAAAGGAACAGCATTGACAATATAAACATTTGCCAATATGACTAGTTGCGCATTTGGAAATCAATTTTTTTCCCAAAAATTGGCCCTTTGTCTGTATTTTCCCGAGTAAAATACCTCAGGTCACAGGAAAACTACTATTACTTATGCAGCACAGAACACTCCCATAGTGCCTAGACAAGAGAAAATATACATTTGAATGGCAGAAGCTCATACATCCAGCTTATACATCCAGGTACCATTTTTATTTATGTTGGAAGTATCATGGGTACATTAAATATATATGGTTAGTCGTAACATTAGTGTAGTGTAAAAAGGGAGCTGGGGAAGGCGCTGCACACTGTAAAAGGCGCAGAGCCTTTTACAGTGTGGTTTTTAGGTGATAGTTAAGCTCTCGGTGCGGATTCTCTGTGGAGCTTTTAGGAAAGGAAAAAAAAAAAGAATGAAAGAGGCAAAGAGCAGGATGAAAATAAAGCGAGATTGGTGGACAGAGATGGGCACTTTAAAGGAATAAATGATCGAGAGACCAAGCAGTCTGGAGGACAAGTGATGCGAGTCGGAAGCGTTGCATTTCCTTATATGGAAGTGAACTTCCCCAATTCAGGTTCAGAATACTGAGCTTTTTTTTTTTGCCGCGATTTCAACTGAGGTATGAATTCTAACTGAGGTATGAATTCTCCAGGACCTGATTTATGAGAAACAGGCCCACAATTCATTCAAGGCTCAATCCATATTTCAAGAGCTACTGCTTTTGAGCCATACAACAGTCAAACGCCCGGGGCAGGGTTAAGGATGGCCAGAGGTAAAAACCAATAAAAGACGATGATAAGGTAACAGGACATGTGGATAACAGCAGAACAAGGTCGAGATATTACATTACACGAAAGACTTGATTGACCAATATAGATTTTCTGGGGTTGACATGTGGTAAAAGCCAAAAACGTTCATTTGGATTTAAGGGAAATATGGTGTTCAGGTTACAAGTCTGTTTTCAAACTAGCACTCGACACGGAGCCTGCCTGCTCAAAATGGGATTATTCCCGATAGACCGAACTTGGGAAAACCGACGGAGGTTTCAGATGGATGGCCAGGGAAAGAGTGAAGGACGAGGGGAAAGGCGAGCGAGCGAGCGAGGGAGGGAGGGAGGGAGGGAGGGAGGGAGGAAGAGGTGGAGACGGAGTAGTGCTGAGTTGGTGGGTACATGCAGGTGAAATCCCCGCGTGCTTCAGCCTGCTACACTACATTAACTCGAGCTCTCACTTTGAGCCCGGGACTCGCAGGATAGATGGGATGGAGGGGAAGGGAAGCCTGGCGAATGGGGGGGGGAGAGACACGCAGAGACCTTTTCAATACAAAGCTCCATCCCGTTTTATAAGGAATTATGGCAGCCATTCCGGCTGATTGAGTTTTCTTTAGAAAAATGTCAAATTCACTTGTATAATATTTGAAAAGCAATAACGGCACAACGCGAGGAGGTGGTGGGCGCTCAACGGCGACGGGGGGGAGAGGGGGGGGGGGGGGACGAGGTCTATTTTACAAACCAGCAGATCATTAAAAGCTTTATGGTCTTCATTAGGAAAGCCGGAGGAACTTTACAGCCGTCGTTGTGATCTTCACTCTGGACCCAGGTTCGGGAAAACGTGATTTTTGTTTTTTTCAATTTCATTCCGAAAGTACAAAATAAATAAATAAATAGCGTACAAAATCAGGGGCGACTGTAGGTCATACGGGGACTCTCTCAAAGTTTTCGAAATGTTTGCAAAACTGCTTAGTTGGAGGAGAATGGCACGGCGGCAGCAATTCTGCTCATTTATATTAGATGAGGATCAAAAGGCCCGGGACGGCGGAGATGCACGGTGTGTCTCTGCATCAGAGGCTCGGGGGAGCGGTGGAGTCAGCTTTTGAGGGGGGGGGGGGGGGGGGGGGGGGGGGGGGGGGGGGGGGGGGGGGGGGGGGGGGGGGACGAGGTCTATTTTACAAACCAGCAGATCATTAAAAGCTTTATGGTCTTCATTAGGAAAGCCGGAGGAACTTTACAGCCGTCGTTGTGATCTTCACTCTGGACCCAGGTTCGGGAAAACGTGATTTTTGTTTTTTTCAATTTCATTCCGAAAGTACAAAATAAATAAATAAATAGCGTACAAAATCAGGGGCGACTGTAGGTCATACGGGGACTCTCTCAAAGTTTTCGAAATGTTTGCAAAACTGCTTAGTTGGAGGAGAATGGCACGGCGGCAGCAATTCTGCTCATTTATATTAGATGAGGATCAAAAGGCCCGGGACGGCGGAGATGCACGGTGTGTCTCTGCATCAGAGGCTCGGGGGAGCGGTGGAGTCAGCTTTTGAGGGGGGGGGGGGGGGGGGGGCGGGGCGGT
>JAFBJU010000713.1:169553-226862 GCA_016785305.1 Colistium nudipinnis | reverse complement strand
GGGGGGGGGGGGGGGGGGGGGGGGGGGGGGGGGGGGGGGGGGGGCGGACGGAGCTGTTGGAGGTGATCATGGTGTTAATGGAGCGGCCACTGTCTCCCAGAGGAATGTTTCTCAAACAGATGGTTGCCTGGGCGGGCGAGGTCGGTGGCACTTATAGCCGCGTTTCCATCCGCCGCGGTGTCCTGAAGCTCCTTGACAGAGAGCAGCCGGCAGTCAGCCATCCGTCCGGCTGTAGGCGTGTGAAACCGTGTCCTTTGGAGAAAAAAACAAAAAACAGGAAGCAGAAACTCAACCGGACTTTCCACGGAGGGAATGAGGGAGCGAAGGCAAGCAATAGTGGCAGGGGTAAAAACCAGAAGCAAATCATTCAAGTGTCAGACATTGGAAAGTCGGAGACTCATTAGAAACGCACGACCAGTCTCCCCATATCTACGTCGCCAAACAGTCTGCCGACTTTGATTTAATGAATTATACCGCTGTTTAGTTCCCTTTTTCGTGTAATTTGTTCATCTGGATATCCTTTTGAAAAGTCTTCCGTTCATTTGTGTACCTTGACCAGACCTTCAGAGTTTCTCCCTTTTAATTACAAACTCATAACGAAGCCTACAATGTTATGACAAATCGTTAATGATTGTTTTTAGTGCACGCTGCGCACGATGTGGTTACAATTCCGTTAATGGAGTTAAATGGCACGGCTTACGCGAGGTCTTTTTTTTTTTTTTACGCAGTCAGTTTAATTGAAATCTCACTGTTTGTGCGTGCGGTCATACATCTTTCTGACTGCGTTTGTTGCTATGTGGCTGGTGGATGATGAGCGGGGGATTATAATCCTGCGTTCACTTTTTTCATAAGGAAAAGCGGAAACAAAATGATCTGGCGCTCAAAATCTAAGTGTTATCTTCATCACTGTAGCGCGACTTTTGTTGCTTCAGCCTAAACTATAAATCAGCACTTCATACATGCATACGACGTCAACTATTACGCTTTTGTATTTGCCCCTACGTATGGACTGTATTTATGTCGGGGAAATAAATGAGGAATCGCACCACTGGTAATGATGATTGTGTTGCCTGTAAAATTAAAGTTCAAAGAAATTGCCGCTGATCATCCGAATTGTTATTTCTGCTAATTAATAATACCGATTATGTTTTACTGGCTTGTAACCCCCGTGCTCTTGGACAGATTAGAGCGCTGTTTGGTCATTAAAAGCCTGTTGTCTCCGTTTGCTCGTCTACCTTTTCATATCATCACGCCGAAGCAAAGGTACACTGAGGCCTAAAACTGTCACCGCCATTAGCCAACAGACCACGATGGCAGATCCGTGCACCACGCGTCGAAATTTAGCACCCCCCCCCCACTTTTTTTGCGGCCAGACCCGCACATCTGTACGCAGGCACGTGCGTGTCTAGGTAGACACACAGGCCTGCTGCTGTTTAAAGCTGCCTCCTCTACCGATTGGTTGCCCAGCTGTCCTCACTTGCGTATGTGAGTGGCACACCTATACAAAACTACAACCACTGTATGATCGCCTTCATCCCTAAATAGTCTGCGTTGGTGCTCAAAGATTTACTGAACCTGCATGAAGTCACAGCTTGCTCTATATTGGTCAGATCACTGTCATGTGTACTCTCAAGGTTGTTGTTTTTAGTTTTTTTTGGGGGGTCCCATTTCCAAATGAATGTCTTTGTGACTCAGTGCTGTCCCTGTGATGCCTCTTCCCGTTAATGTGATGTTAAACCTCCAAAATTTGGCATTGATGCCGTCACACCGTCGCCCCGGCCCCCTGGCCCTCAACACGTCCAATCAATCTAGTTAATTGCTTTGCCATGGCACTGGAAATGACGACGGTGTCATCCGTTTTCCATATCAAATACATCATTAGGGCTGTTCCTTTACACACAAGCGCGCGCTCGCGCACACACACGCACACACACCCCCCTTACATCCTCGACGTCATTAGCAGTGGTCTCGACCAAAGTGCCTTAATTAGGATTACCTGAACCTGCAATCCAGCTCATTAAGAACACAGGAGTGCAGGCGGTAAAAGCACCAACACCAACTTCATGGTTTAATTTTAAAATAATAATAATTAAAGTAATGGCTATTAGAGATTATTACGATGGTTTAGTGTCCTAATTGAAACTCTTAACGGCGTCATGAATTGCTTCTTTTCACAGCAATCCAGTAGGAGTACTGTACATCTTTTGACTAAGTAATAAAGGACACCTGAGGTCTTTCATTATTTTTCAATAACAGTCACATATTTATTTGGTATGTATTTTGTGTATCCCCCACCAGAGTCGACTCCACAGTCACACTTGTTCTTATCTCTTTTTTTTTTTTTTTCTCCAGATATCCGTGGTATCGAGGATTTCCTGGACCACACCTCTCAGCAGGGAATGGACGTATCCCTGCAGAAGGTGGAATCTAACATCAACATGATGATCACGAGTCTCTTCAGGACCATGCGCGTGGAGGAGCTGCATCGATACCGGGACACGCTCCGCAGAGCCGTGCTGTTCATGAGCCCGGCCACTGCCAAGGCTTTTATCACTGAGGTAAGGAACGAGTTTTTTTTTTTTTTTTTTTTCTGCTCCGTCCTTTTTTTTTTCCGTCGATAATGTAAATGTGAAACGCTCGCAACAGTGGTTGGAGCTTTCCCCGCGGTCCCCTCCAGTTTGAGAGGTTGCCGTGTTTTGGTAGATCTAAACGCTGAGATACAGAAATAGGGGAAAATAGTTTTGTAGGTCAGTACAGCTGCTCCTGCACTGGAATCAATCCGGTATGGATTTAGTTCGGTAAAAGTTCAAAGAAGTGTGTCCAGAGTACGGCAGAAGACGTTGTCTGCGATCTTATACCAAAAAAACGACTTCACAAACAGTGGACTGTTTTAATTATTTTAATTCTGTCGTGGCATGGAATCAGGGTATTTTTTTAATTGGTTCGGCCATGGAAAAGAGACTATACATTATATACCGTACATATATAAGTGTGTGTGTATGTAGTGTTTAAGTTCCCCCCTCTACCCCAAGGAGACAATTAGGGGAGCTCCTTTTGCTCTTAAACATAAATGGTATGGAGGTCACGGCTGACAGCAATAGACTCCAGCATTAGTTATGAATTCATAATTTGAAGTGGTAGGACGGGCCTAATCCCATGTGTCATGTCCTCTTCTCGGTTTAATTAAAAGTGAACTCCGAAAGAGCAAACACAATATAATTTGGTTGGAGGCGTAACGGGCAGCGGGTGATAGATGGGGTGTTGTTGTGCGTTGGTGGGTATCGGTATTTGTGTAGTCGTGGCCTCTTGAGTGTAACGTAACGAAACACAACGAAGTGGGTATACTGTGCTGACGAGGGGACAAGGTGTTCCACGAAGGTTGCACACTCTTGGATCGGACAGAGGGACACCACTAACAACCCAGTAACAATGAGCATTTCGTTTTGGTGTTAGGCCTGAAGTGAGTACACAAAAAAAAAACACAGTTTAGATTAGACAATAATTTGTCATTGTGTGGCAAATGACAACCTGGTGGTGTTTATCATTATGCATTGTTGCAGCATAAGATGTTGATATATACCGTATACCATGCGTGTTTTGGGTATGCACTGCCCCCACCCCATTTATTGCATGTATTTAATGATTATTTATGTTATATAGATTCATTTACTACCACCTGATACTGTTTTTGTGATCCAAATATGCTAACGTCATCGAAGAGGAGCAAATTATTATTAGAGACATGTGGAGATACACAGAGCTTTCTGAGATTTACAAAGCATGTTGATGTGATGCGATGTGATTTAGTTCAAAGGATTTATGGATAAATTGCATAAAAATAAATAATAATAAAAAAAAAAAAGCAAAGGAGAAAAAACAATTTAGGAATTGACAAAATGAGGGATACTGGGTAAACGGAGGGACTTCAGATTAAATGTGGGCAACAGGTATGTACTGTAACCTCTCAAACTGCCACCCCATTGTTGCAGACCGCGGCTTATTTATTTGCTCGTTGTGACAGACTCCGGGGTCTACCGCACACTCTCACACATATATTCTTATAACCGGCATGCTCATCGTCGGTTTTGTGCATTATTGAAATTGTTCCTGCCTGTCTATTTCAGTTTAGTGTGTGGGCGAATGTACCAGTTACCGCCAGAAGGGCGTCTAGCTGTTGCATCCCCCTATTTCACCCATTTTCATGCAGGCAGAAAGTGGGTTGCTTGCCTTAGGACCATTGTCTTATTAAAAATATCACTGGTCATGAGTTACGAATGGCTTTCCTGGAATTAGTCAGCTCCCATAGGGGCCAATAACATAATGAATTTGGGACCCTGGATGTCATTGCAATTTTTTTTTTTATTTCAATGTATTTATTACAATTGGACCATAACGACATAGTCGAAGAATTTGATTGAATGTATTTTTCATTAAAACCGCTTACTCCGACCTTTAATGTAATATCAACAGACGTATAAGCGTTAAGAAATTCAATTATTTTGCGCCTTTTTCTCTGACACACACATAGACACATGCTTCAAATTATACAGGCAAAGAAGTGCCTTTTGATCTCAAAGTGTTTTAAATAAAAATAAAAAAACACTTTTTGGGACTATTTCGTCTTCAACGGACATTTCTGATTTGAAGGACCATCAAAGGCTTTTGAGATTTCCCGAGATGACAGATATCGCTAATGACACATGCAGGGAAATATTCTGTATAAGACATGTTGAATAATGTTTTCCCTGATTATGGTTGTGTCCACTGGAAAAAGAAAGTGTTCCCTTAGTGGATTCTGCTATACTCTCTCTCTCTCTCTCTCTCTCTCCTGTAAATGGAAGTGGTTATCAGCACTTTTTTATTATTATGTTGCTATAGTAGGGGCGGTTGGCTCTGCTGGGAGCTCTGTTATGAAAAAGTAGTTTGATAGCCTCGAGATTGTACTTTTTCCACAACTGTATCACTATGCTGAGTTCACAAAACGTAATGAATACAATTTGATTTCTTCTTATATTAAATGTGGCCAAACGACTCATTTTAGATGCTGAGTGCAATAGATGTCCTGTGTGCGGTGCTTCGAATTGATGTCAAATTAAAGTCTGATTAAATCTGTTTATTCGGTCTTTGGGAAAATCTCGTCTCAAACTTCACAGGACTTCTCTCACAGAGAGCAGTCAAAACACCAAGATGGGTTTTTAAATTCCAAAGGAAGCAACTTAGAGCGAGATATGCCGGTTTGAAGACGTGTAACTTCAGAGAGGTCTGACTTTGATTGAATCGCTGAGTGCTCAAAACCACGCGGCCATCACATATTCAATGCGAGTCCCGGAGATGCTTCGGTGGCAAGTTGAGTTTTAGTGAAGTGGAGAGGACGAGAAATTGCCCTCCAAAACCATTGGATGCCTTCGAAGATCCTTTCCTGAACGTAGTCGTTGTAGCCGTGTGTCCATGAGAAACTGGATGGATTTGTGTGGGTGTTGCTCAGACAGATTGTGCCCTCTGCTAATGGTGCAAATATTTACGTTATTCCATTTTACCGTTTCATTTACAATCTATTGCATTCTATCCCATTCTGTTATATATTGGCAGTCTGGGCCATACAAAGAAAACCAATCTGTTTAACAGTGTCTTCTTGTCCCACTGTCATGTTCCCCTGATGCCACTTTGTCTCTTAAATGTATTCCACTGTCTTATATCCCTTTGTGCGACGGTTTATTTAATAACTCTGATGCGGTTTTATAATCTGACAGGCTTAATTGTTAATCACGCTGAGTACTCTTACATTGAGAATCACTGTAGCACCGGACTTTTTGATTAAATGTCCGTGCCGCTCAAACCGCGGGGAGAATTGGAGGAATTCCAGAGTGGAAATATATACGAGACCGCTTCAGTATGGTCCGATTCAATATGCCATGCGCTCTTACGCCGTGTGCGTTCGCCTGTGCTGCCCCCTTTTTTTTTGTTGCCCACTGATCTGTGAAGTCCAGCGATGTTGTCACTTCGTCGGCGTGAAAACTGTGTAAACTTCCACTGAACTTCTCAAACCAGCCACTCGGCCATAGAGGGCAGCTGGCTGTTGAAAGACAAATGGATGACGCGCTGGTTCGGGTGGGCGGTCAAACTTGTTGCTTCGACCTGAGAAGGGGCGAAGTGATTGACAAACATTCAAGTGTTTTCAAGTGCCTTTTACAAGGCCGGTGCCGGTGCGGTGACGTATTTGGTCGATTGAAGCTTAGCTTTTGCGAATCCAGCGTAGCCCTTTGAAAATCATAGCAGAGGTAAAGGCTGGCAGAGTCGCAATGACAATGCGTGACTGAATTAATTATTATGATGAGTGATCACAGCCGCACCCCCCCCCCCCCACACACACACAGAGACAGACAGAGAGTGATGCTCTGCAGTGCAGTTTAAAGGGCACTCCGGGGGCTTGGCTGTGGTTCTCCCCTTGAACTTTATCACCAGACAGAGGTGGCATTATGTTCTTATCGCCACAAACAGGGTGTGTGTTTGTTCTTGTGTGTCTGTGTGCGTTTGCGTGGGACGCACAGTGACATTAAGGTTTTATCTGTGCACGTGGAGGAGGAAGCGCAATGATTACGGAGCATTACTGCTCGAGGACTGAAAGGTTGGACATTTGTGTATGTTTGTGTGTCCGTGTGTGTCCGTGAGGAGCAGCAAAGGTTAGACCTACTGACTGCCACTAGTGCAGCCTCTAATGGGGATGCCAGTAAGTACTTTGGTGATGATAAAGATTTGTGCCTGTGCGTGCGTGCGTGTGCGCGCACATGTTTGAGAGTCTATTTGAGCTTGTCATCACATGTTGTTTTGCCCCTGTGCTTATCTGTTTTCTGATTCTATCCTTTCCCCTGTTTCCGGCCACTTACTTAAACACTAACATGCACACACGGGACAGACACACACACACACACGTACTTTACCTCACCTACACATTTTCTATGCACACTAAGCTCTACAAGCATCCTTAGGATTCCCATTTTGCCACGATCACATTTACATCTCCAGGAGTTTATCTTGCCCTCATCAATTCAAATCGATAGGAAGGTCCGAGAGACCTGGACGTGGGCTACGTCGCCACTATATTGTCCCTCCCGCATCCAACGGTACCATCCGCGAGTTTCTGCGACATCGGGACGTTGGTGAAATAAGGAAAAGTCAAACACTCACATGACATTTTCTGGCTATAACCTTTGATGGGAATTTCTCATTGACTTTCTGTTCTGCTATGCCCGCCATCCAACGGTACCATATGGGTCATAACAATGGAATAAGGGGTTAGGGCATTGGTAAGGGGATTGGGCTAGGGTAAGGTAACCCTAATCCCCCCATTTCTCCCCATACAACCACTGCTTGGATTTTTGAAGATATTTTTTCAACATGGATCCCCTGGTAATTCTGCTACTCGGGTCCTAATGGGATTTATGCTGTTGAAGAAGTATTAGATGTGAAATTGGAATCGTCTTGGATGAGAAAGAAGGCGATCAGAAAGAGGGAGGGGGGAAAAAAAGGAAAGGAGAGACACAGAGAGCCGAGGCATAATGAAATCAAAAATGAATATGGGTAGTTATTGCAAAAATGGTGGCAGACGATGTGTGCAGTGAAGAGGGACAAATGGGAGATGAACACGGATGGGCGGCCCAGGGAAAAGATGCAGAAACGGATAAAAGCAGGGGACGTTTCAATTGAAGCTCAGGAGTTCCTGTGAATACAGTACCCTGCCAAAGGCATGCAACAATAAAACGCACAATGGCCTCTAAGTCAATGTGGCCAGATGTGCGATAAACAACAAAGCTACCATCTGACCCTTGTTTGAATGCATTCTGTGTTTTATTGTTCTAGCAGAGAGCACATGTACTGACCTTCCAACCTCCCGGCAGATAGAGAAAGAAAAAAACAGAGGAAGTATACACGAGGGGATCAGTTGACTTTTGTCTTATAATCTCTCTCTCTCTCTCTCTCTCTCTATATATATATATATATATATATATATAGTATATGTATGTCTCACGCCCTTTTGGCCTAAACATTGGAGAACAGAGAATTGCATGTGCCCTCCTCTAGAACTACGTGCAAAGCGCTGTTACACAGAAACGTGTCGTCTCCGTATGCAGATATCCAAATTATGCCCGTTTCAATTTTCTTCAGTCGTGACCTCTTCGTGATGGAAGCGCAGGGTTGTACCCCTTCCACACCACAGATCATGCTTTGCATCGCAATGTCCAATTTTCCAACACTGCAACCCATGCCGGCCATCTGCAGTGCGTGTTTGTGCTTGTGTGTGCAGTTTTGTGCGGTTTCATTCCATTCTATATATCGATCGGCGAGCCCGTCACATTTGAAATCTTAGAGCACGGCTTTGCATTTTTGAAATAACTTTAAGAGCAGTTTAATTTCATTCTCACTGACTGGCTCGAGAGGAAGGTTGTAATTGCATGTCAATGTCAAGGATAATATATATTTTTTTAACTGATAATCACACAAAGAAGGCATTATTCTCGGCTAGATAGTGTGGTTCATTTTTCATCCCAACTTTTCATTATAAGATTTTATGTACCATGTTCATTTCTTTATTTCTCCCCTCATGTCTGTCTGTGATAAAACTATATTCTCCTCTTCTAAATGTACTTAGATTTGCATGTTTCCCTCTTTTTCCCATGGATTCAGGATCGACCAAATAACACCCTTTACACACATGCCTGCCGACTTACAGATAATCATGTTATCTCATTCTCTCTGATCTCAGTAATAGGGTCAGGCTCAGGGTCAAACAGTCTCCTCACTGCAGGGCCCAGCGGGTAATGGAAGAATAAAATGATTTTATAATTGAGAGGCCAGAAGATGTAATCTGCCTGACGGTCAAGTGGATCTGTAAGCTTAGCCCGCGCTCGCTTTGATTTTAGGTCACAGTGCCCCGTGGCTGTGATTTTGTAGAAAGTATTGGGTGTCGGTGTTGCTTATTTATGAGGCATCGCACATGGTCCCAACAAGGAGTCAAACTTATCTTTAGTGATGGCTTTTAATTGAAATTGCTGATGGCATTTCTAATTTCTTCTCGTCGGTGTATGCTGTTGATTAAATTTACATCTGCATCTGTTTTTTGCAAATGGCTTTATTGCTGGTAAGGCCTATGAAGCAATGTAGTAAATTGGCTGTTTATCCAACAAGCCAGAATCTCTGCCACACAATATGTCCAATATGTCTACTAGAATGTGCGCACATATGTGTGATGAGATTAACCTCCCACCGCGAACTGAAAAAAAATGTTAGCACAGCTTTTCAATAAAGGCCATGTGGGTTGCGTTAGTGTGATTTATTTATTTATTTATTTCCGTCCCCCGTTAAAAGGAATGTCCCATAAATCCACGTGTCCAAAGTCAGAGAAGCATGTACAAAATATCCCCGGCATCGTAACGATACAACGATAGCAAAGGGCAAAGTCATTTTTCAACCGCACGTCCTTCCTTGAAGAGGAAGGAATTCAATATCGCGTGGCTCAATTTCACGGCAAAAAAAAAACAAAAAAGCCGCAGTAGCTCCGGAATTTGGCAGAGGGACGTTTGCAACACTACCATGCGAGCGTCATTTAATGCTAATGCAAGGAAATGATGAGTTCTCAGTTAAAATGGCTTCACGTTAAGCTGCGGGCGGCCCGGAGTCACCTGTAAAACACGAGTGCAGAGAGGGGTCAGCTCCTCTGGATGACAACTTGAGCATATGCTTCAGGCCCCAGAGGCCGGATCGGATGTGTAATTGTGGATCGCAACATCTGCTTCTCTTCACCATATGCAGCTGGTTCATTCCCCTTCATTGCTCACTCATTCAAACACCAGCGCTCCGTGCTGCGACACTAGTATGACCCTTTTTCTCTTCCCAGTTGCGAGCGTTCGTGAACTCACTTTGTAGTTCCCCGCAGCCGGGCCGCAGCCTGTGCCATCGGAGTATCTGATCTGTGGGTGAACCCAAATGCAAAGGTGGCCTGCCCCTTATTACCCATAGGCTGTAACCTGGATGTTCCCTGAATGAATGTACAGCAACACAAGAAGAACAAGGCCCACATGATTAAACCTTATGCTTATTTTAGCAAAGCTTAGAAATGATAAACGGCATGGTTCCATACCAGCCGGACGTTGTTGTGGGCAAGATACCCTTCGACCTCACGAGGCATGCCGCATCGCTTCCACAAGAGCCACCAAACGACGGATATTTTTCATTTCCGCATGAATGCTGAGAAAAACAGGATTTCACATTGTGGTGTGTCTTGCTTGTTTTTAAGGCTTTTCCCGGATTAGGATATAGCTCTGCTTTTCCACCGAACAAAAATGACTTCCACACTAACCAATGCCCATGTGGAATTGTAAATGACCCGATCCTTCATTTTTCTGAGTTCTAAAAAAAAAAAAAAAAATGTTTTTCATTTACAATGAATTTCTCTTTTAAAACTCGGCGTATATTTGATGTGTGTAGTCTCCCGTGTTCGTAGGCGGCATGCGTGTGTTTTGTTTTTTTTATGCATAATTGACACACCTGTGTCTGATGTCGAGAACAATTGACCTTCTGGGTATTTGTCATCCAGTGCATTCGGGGAAAGGGGGGATTGGAATTGACAGATGGAAGGGCCGACCGCATACCGATCTCAAGAGGTAGAGGAATCCTTTTTTTTTTTCATTGGGTCGAAGATAAGTCGTACCGGAGAAGCCGAGCCGTCTCACAGAAACACTTCAGTGGTTCGGTTGGCGCCCACAACTGCACATATTCTCCTTCTGTATCACAGACACACACACACACACAGGCTTTTTCTCCCTGTCCGTCCTTCCAGCTAAGTCCATCTCATTCGCTCTCACACTCTCTCAGACAAACCGGCATGCACGCAGCCAACCTCTCCGCCCTCTCGACCGACCTTGCCGTGGGCCATTTCGGCGCGTATGGGTTCGGACAGTTTAGGGCACGGGTTAATCTTTTAATACACCTGTGCGCCGCGCTCCGCTGGCCTGTTTTTCTCTGCACTGACACGACCCCTCCATCACTCGGGCCAATGAGCTAATGCCGGGCACTTTCGCTGTTGCGGAACGCTCTTATAAAGACGGTGTCGCGTCTGAGGTTCTCTCTCCCCCTTTGGCTCGTCGTCTGAAATCGCGCCTATAAGGGGGGGAAAAAAAAGACATAGCTTGCCATGACTGCACTTAGGCATGCACGTGCGGAAGAGTACTGAGTCCCATTAAACATATTCATCTTGTAACCTCAGTGTGTTTTTCTTTTTTGCTGGTTTGCTCGACGGGGAGAGGTGGCCTAGTGGTGAGGTGGTGGGTCAAATGCAGAGGTCATATTTCCCCCGACTTGTGTGTTTGCGGGTGCGATGCGCAATTCTAATACTATTTCTATCAGTTTGAGATAGTAGCTGATGCATACGCTCTCATGATTGTCATGTTTAGTCATTGGTGGACATTGACGTACGATAAGGTTGATCCCGAGGCGATCCCTCTCCTCGCGCAACTGCAAAATGATATGTGGTTTTTGCCATACAGTGACATCATTATGTTGCCGCTCTGTGAGCGCTTTGATTCGTGACATATAAGACATACAGGGTTGAGGACGGGTTTCGCCATGGAGTATTTATTTATGTGACTCAGTCGGGTGACCAGTGTTTGTTGTGCGATGTAGCCATTGGAATGCCCTTTGAATTGTGTGTACCTTTACTGGATGTACAGTCAAGTCCCATTCATGCAAAAGACGTCAAACGTAATGCCAACAAAGCCCTGGGTCCATTCATGAAAAAAGCACAAGGCAGGTTCGTAAACTGAATCTCGATCGTCGTATTAGCCGGATAACGAACGTTCGCTCGACGAGTAGATAGACATTTAATGCGGTTTATGGACATGCATACTGAATGTGCGAAAAAGAAAGAAAAAAGAAAAAACCCCCCCCCCCCCCCCCGTTCCCATTCGGTGCTGAATAAAATAGTAAAGAGTGAATAAAACAAAGAGCGTACACCAACGTACACAAGAACTCACAAATACACATAGCTGTTTACCTTAGACCTATCAAGACGCCGTATTCTATTTGTTCCAGCCATTGATCTGTTCATATCTAAATGTCAGGTCCCATTTATTCATTTATTCATATATATAAGCGCTCGCAATGGAGTGTGTGGAATCGTATGTACGTGCTTGTGCGTACATATGTGTGTGCACGCGCTTGCGTGTGTGTGTGTGTTTGTGTGGCGCTTGTTTGTGTCTGTTAGACGATAAATGTCCTCCATTGCGTATGGCAGTGCTTGCAGCTGTGGTTTGATCAATAAACGGAAAGGCCAACATGTGCTCACATATCACACGCGCGCACAAATGCACACGGTTTAAAGATGATACATGTCTTGTGTGTTGGCCCTGTTGCCCTTTGCCATCACAGCACACACTACCAAGGACCTTGGCTGTCCCAGCATTATATTGCATGTCAGACGGAGAAATGAGATGGGCAGAGAGAAAGAGAAAACTTACAGCGACTGAGCAATGTCTGCCGAAAGGACAAAAAAGTCAATGACCGACAGTTTTTTTTTTTTTTTTTTCCCGTGTTTTCATCAGAAAGTGAATGATTGATCAATATTGCCGGTGGTGTGTGTGTGTGTGTGTGTGTGTGTGTGGTGGGTTGGTGAGCAGGCCGAGACCTTGTCAAGATGAGGCCCGGTGGTTTTTGTGGCGTGTGACAGCTCTCTGTTGGTCTTGTGCGTGTGGGTGTCTGCGTGTGTGCGTGCGCCGGCGTGCCCGAGAGAGACGCGCCGTAAAGCGACCTCGTCAAAAAGGGTTTGCAGAGACTGTTGTTGAGTGATCACTAGAAAAACGTGTACACAGAGATGAACCCAGGCGCGCACACACACACAGACGCACACACACACACACACACGCACACAATGGGTATTCTTCAATACATCTTTTGCTCTTTCCCCCACTCGCATAATGAGCCGACCTCTATAGACTTTGCAGATCATCGGTGTGTGACCATGGCTGGACCGGACTAATTAAACGGACAGTAATGGAGGTGATTTGGAGTTATTAGGTTTTGGAGGAATCACACGGGCCTCTGACATCCCTTGGCCTTGTGTCGTGGTATGGTTCGGTGCATCCCAAACCATGGCTTCATTACTTGCTCCCTTATATTCTCAGTGTAATCCTTCCCCAATAAAAAAATTAAATCGTTTTGATTTCATTTATCTTATACTGTGTATATATATATAGACATTCCCTAATTTTGGTATGTTTTGTCTACTCTTAATGTTGCCCCTGGGAGTGCAGTGAATAATGAGGTTCACAAAAACCTACACCTCCACAATAACGGTGCTCCGCGGAGAGTATTTAATATGCCACATTTCTGCCGAAGAACTTTCATCTTTTTTCAACTGTCCATAAGCACAGTTTGTCAGGTTTAATGGATTTATTAGTCATGTGCTATTTGTCCAACTCGGTCTCGGCGCACTTTAATCAAAATGAATGCCATTACTCTTCCATTAATGCATTCCTTTTCTGCCTGAGTGGCCCCACTTTATTATCTTTGATAAATGTTTTCGGTTATTTAAGTTTACATCCACCATTATTTTCTGTTCAACTTTTGTCGAGTGTGTGTGTGTGTTTTTTTTTGCAACAACCAGTGCCACTTCTAGACCAGAAAAGTATTCTTAAGGTAGAAAATGACACATTGACTGTTTATTCTTGGCTGTGTGTGTGTGTTTGCTGTGTGCTATCCAGTGCCTTACACGCAGGAAGTCGGCTCATGTTAAATGTACGAATGCTGCCCTGGGCCATGTGGTTAAAAATCCTACTAAAGATGTTAATTGACAAAGAGACCATCTCACATTTTTGTCTTTCAGTCATAGTTGTTGAGCGGATTTATCTACTCTATGTATATGTCAGGCAGGCATCTCATTTATTTTTGTGATTATGTTACATGGGATGTGCATATCTGAGGTCGCGTGTGTGTGTGCATAGCACATTTGTGTGTTAAAAGTAGGCATGCCAGAGTGTTTTATTTTCATGTTTGCGTGTGTGTGCGTTTGGGTGTGTATGTGTGCGTTTGCGCACCGTCAGACTGGACTCAGGGCTCCCTCTGCCTCTCTGAAGTAGGTACATTCACAGAGCAAAGCATTGTTATGATGAACTGCCGTCCACATATTTCTGCTTCTATTTGACGTACAAGTGCAATGTACACACACACACACACGCACACACACACACACTCTGCTGTCAAGACAGGCGCTCAGGCACGCTTTAGGGAACACCGTGGGAGTAGCGCTGAGTGAGGCAAGTGACGTTAAACCTAAATGGCAGTGGTGACACGCAGCAGTTATGATGTATCAGGGAGAAGAGGCCAGGGTTGGCATGCACTAAATGCTCCGTTCGTAAACGGCAAGCGAGAAAGAATGCGAGAGATGAGCTGAATTAAAAAAAAAAAAAAATCACGTGAAAGGATGAAGGAATAAATTCCCCCCTCCTTGTTTTGAATGGCGGCGATAATGTCCTAATGTGTTTTGTAGCATATTTCCGAGACACGCAAATGAGATAGAATGGGGGGGGGGAGGGGGGTTGTGATTGGTTAAGTGAGAGCGGGGGGGAATGTGGAGGAAGGTGCCATTGTTTACGAATGAAAGGGAGAGCCTAAGTGGCGATGCGTAAAAACTTAGTTGCACGAAGTTGTCAGGAGAAGAAGCTCCATCAGAAGAAAGTCAAGAGTAGGTGGCCAGGTCTCTGTTAATTAATGGACCGGGAAGCTTTTAACATGAATCCAACAAAGAGAGTGATTTTATCATTTCGAGTTGAATACCTTCTTACTCTTGTCGGTGCCGTTTGATCCCTGGCATAGGTCTGCGTCATTTCGTTTGTGCGGTTGCCAGAACAACATGTTTCACTTTCAATGAAATATAGAAAAATAACACGTGCGCTGAATAAGGGCCCCTCTGTGATGCACGTGCACAATGTATGGGGTCTTGTTACAAATTGAATCAGCCTTTATTAAATCTGACCTTTTGACCTTGCAGGCAAAATTGCAAACCGACTACGAGAGAGAGAGGAAGGACGGAAATTGGGCTTGTGCCTTCCGGCCAACCAAATACCTTCTTTCAAGTCTCGCCATTCTTCTCGGCGATGTCTGACCTTTTTTTTCTCTTTCTGCCTTCCTCTTTTCTCCACTCCGCTAGAATCACCATGATGTTCTGCTTCCTCCGCACATATTTGACTTCCCTCTTACGGCGGCTGTCGCCGTAGAAAACAAGGTTTACTATTTCCTCCGGTTGAAAGAGGTTATTTATTTTTCGATCTCCCCGGCTAATGATAGAACAGTGACGCTGACACTATCATCGCACACTCCTGCGATGCAATGGGAGATCCCTGACAGCGCGGCAATTTTTTCATCGGTTTCAGTTACAGAGGTGACTCCCTGAACCTCCCCCGTTTTTTGGACACGGGGATCTTGGGCTTTGTATCGTTGTGTCGAGACCAAAATGCCGCCTTTGAAAGCACTTCTTTTTCGACTTCGCTCTTTGGATCCATGAAAGCAGTAGTTCAATCGCCGATCTTGTGAAGTTCTTCGTTTTGATGCGGTGTTGCAATTTTCCAGATTGCACACTTCCCGACGCGGGACAGACAGTTACAGGCCTAAGATGTTATTGCGATTAATTACGCAAATGTGCAATCTCTATTCACGTAGGCTATGTGCATACGTATTTTGCGAATTAGCATATTGCGTATATTTATATCGACATATGAGGTGGCACTCACCAGGTTATGACTATAAGTTAGAATGATTGCCCAATCTCACTTGGCATGTTTGTTCAAGTTTATCGTGCAACAGGAAAAGAGGAGAATTTGATCATGTTTTGAGTATCTATCCCCCCGTGCAAATATAGACACTTATGCCGACACAACAACTCCAAGTAATTATAGCAATCAAGAGTCAGGCTCGGATGAATACCAGTTGATTAGGGTAATATTTTCTAAGTGTGTCATTTGATGCATTACCATATGGCACAACGCATATACGTGCTTTTCTTCTGGGCAAAATGTGCCACGCTGCAGTGGTAGATAAAGATAGGCGTGTGTCGACGTGTAACCTCGGTGTGCGCGTCTTTCGCATGCTCGCATGTCTAGGCGTGAAGCTTGAATTTGCCCAGTATCGGAGGGTGGGCTTTGGGCTATTTGCTTGATTTGATCACAAATAGTGCATGTAATTAAACTACACAACAAATATTCAATTTGGAGCTAATTTTTTTATTTAATAGCGACACCCACCTTTCCTCCTTAGGCTCCCTCTCCAATGCCCTCATGCATTATTGGCTTTTGCATATATATTTTTTTTACCCACCCACAAGGGCCCACACACACACACACACACACACACACACTCTCACACACACACGACCATCCACATATTCATACATGTGTATGCCGTATTTTATACGGCATGTAAGGCGCGCTTAAAAGAGAAAAGAAGAAATACTACTGTGGTCACGCCTGGACTCGGGGTGATCTGCAATCACTTGTGCGTCAACAGCCGCCATGCGACGCAGTCAATGGTTGTTTTTTGGACTCCTTCAGGAGTGACGGGTTGACAGAGATTATTACAGAAACCAAATGGTGTTTGGCTCCACTCGATGAGACGCACACAAGTCCGGGGTTACGGATCAGTCTCAGTTTATTTATTTATTTTTTATTTTTTTGGTCTGCTTTGAGACTTTGAGCAAAAGGCTTACTAATGTTGACACTGAGTGATTGGATTTGTCCCGCGCCACAGAGCGCTGCGTGTTTGTGCCGATCTTCCGACTTCGCCGAGCGAGAAGGGACCGGAACCGGAGGTTTTGTGGAGCTGGTCAGAGAGGTCGGGTTGGCGGGGGCCGGGACCTCTGCGGTGATCTGCTGCTCGTAGATTCCCCACCGGGGTGGTTTACACGGATGTTGTTTAGTTTGTTAGTTTGTGCGTGTGCAAAACGCCCACAAACGCGGCAGTTGCTGGTGTTTTGTGCTTTTGTGCGCGCGTCTGTGTGTGAGAGTGTGAGAGAGAGTGTATTGAACATTTCCAGCCCCCGAGGAGCCGTGTCTAGTGTTAGGAGGCTGCCCTTTCACTAATTAGCTCGAAACATCTGTCCAGGCGGCTGCCAGAAGGTGGTCATAATGGGACAAGTGGAAACGCTCGCACCTCCCTGCACTCCAACACAAACAAACGCACATCAACATTTATTTAATTATTTACATCATTTCGCATTCCACATTTCATTCAGATATGATTCTGCATTTCACATTTTACATTTGCACGTTTCGCACGGAATAATGTACCCATAATCCCACGTAAATTGTTACAAAACTGTTAGTGAGCACCCGGGGCAGAGAACGCGCTTTGCTGTGCTGTGTCCTAATAGGTATGGACAGAAACAGCTTGAGAGGACAAAAAAGATGAATCACGCCCCCCCCGCATTCTGGGGATTCTAATTGTTTACTTTCCAGCTGTGTTCCTATTCAAAAGCAAAGGGGAATCGGAGAAACGATGACGGAGATGTTTGACTGAAAAGAAAATACTGACCAAAGAGAAATTTGGGCAAATATTTCGCTTTACTGTCTCTCTTCTTCCGTCTTCTTGTGTGTCGCAGCCATGTTGTCTGCAGGCGGGGTATTTTATAGGGGCCGTCAGCTTTACAATGATGAAGTTTTATGGACACTGTGTGGCAGATTAAACCACTATTAGCCATGCTCTGTCAGCCTCTCCAGCTGTTGCCTTTTGTTTATGGCTAAAAAGTGTTTTATGACGCGCTGTGCCACAGTCACCTAGACAATTACAGCTAATGATATACGAGTGATATACGATTTTTTACACCCGGAGCGGAAGGAGGAGAGAGAGGAGCCGCATAGTGAAAAGTGAGCAAGTAAAGGAGAGCAGAAATTATGGGGTGAGACATTAGGCCGGGGCAATGATAAGAGAGTAAGATTTATAGAGTTGGGTGGAATTGGGAAAGGAGAAAAGTGGAGACGAAAGAGGTGAGAGGCCAGGAGCAAGTGCTTCTGAAGGAAATAGGTCCAAAAGCAAGGTACGGGGAAAAAAAAAAAGGGATTATTTTCCGATAAAGATGTGGCTTGAAATATTTTTTTAGAAGCTAGAAGTGCGTTTATAAATGGAGACATAATGGAAATGATAGACAAGAAAAGAACAGGCGGGCTAGTAAATAGCTGGCCTACTATGTGGTTTGTGTTAAAGAATGAGTGACGACCACAGAGCTATACCAAAGCGATCTACTATATTGTCTTTTTTTGACTTGATTAAATTCACCGTGTTGCTCGTTTCTGGCGTGATCGGTCAGTGCATCCGTCCAAGCGATGGTCTTCTCGCCCGATGCCGCTCGTGTTTAGATCTACACTGCTGCCCATTTGGGTTAAAAAAAACAAAAAAAACAAAGCAAAGGTAAATCCATACAAACAGATACACTCGGCTGTTCTCATAATGGGTGCTTCCCACGTGTATATATAAATGCATGGAGAAGCCTGGTCTGAGGAGAAAATGTCAACGGCACGAGTGAACAGATGTCAACATCATGCTCGTCACAGGCAAAAAAAAAACAACACTTTTTCGAAGTGCCCTTGCTGCAGTGTTTACCGATGGTGTAGTTAATGGTTGGCGGTGGTAATATTTCAATTAAATGAAATTGTTAACGGTGGTGGGGAAAAAAAAGGATTTTGATGGTCTGTGGGGGAGAGAAAGAGAGAGGGAGAGAGAGAGGGCCAGGCACAGGGCTCTATTTCCAAAAATGCGCAAAGCCGCACAAAACCACTTTTGTTCTTTTCGGTCCGACCCAGTTGTCGTTTCCCTTCCATCGGCCATGAAATTGTGGTACAGCGAAAAAAAACCCCAGGTAAATAGTTTGAGACAAGCGTAGTAGGACAGGTGCACCAAGCACATGTGCCCGCGCACACACAGATGGTCCGCTAATGCACCTTTACTTTGCAAATGAGCGGATCTCTCGAGCGAGAACCTTTTCGTGTTCTCGTATTAAGTTTTCCTTTCTTTCTCTTTTTTTTTTTTTTTTTTTTTTTTTTTCCATTGAATGATGGGCTTATTTTCTATTTCCAAATTCAAGCGTAGTAGGACAGGTGCACCAAGCACATGTGCCCGCGCACACACAGATGGTCCGCTAATGCACCTTTACTTTGCAAATGAGCGGATCTCTCGAGCGAGAACCTTTTCGTGTTCTCGTATTAAGTTTTCCTTTCTTTCTCTTTTTTTTTTTTTTTCATTGAATGATGGGCTTATTTTCTATTTCCAAATTCCGGAGAGTGTGTTGTTGACACTCGTTTAAAATGAAAAAAAATGCATCATTACATTACAAGTGTGCTTACGAGGCTTGACCTCAGTGTAACCTCGGTCACCTGGAGGAAATAACGAATGTCGGGTAAATGTCCTGAAAATAGCTCAACGTCTCCATGCACCCTTAGCCATGTTGCAGATTCATTAATACACTTATAATTCAAATTGAAGTTTTTTTCTCGTGAAGCTCGTTCATATCTGAGAGAAAGAAAAAAAAAAAAAATGGCCGAAGTGACAAGTTTCACATACACACCATTGAGGGATAGATCTGCTGGTACGAGCGGTTCTTGCATTCGAGCGCAGAGGGAGAGAGAGGGAGAGAGGAAGTTCGACTCTAAAGTCAAATGAGAAAAAGCTCTAATGTTGAGACTTTTGAAGCTTTGTTTGTGTTGTGTCACAGACGTGCACATTTTGCCATTTCTGTATGCGTTCGATAAGAGTTTTGGCAGATACCTCAAGCACCTTTGTCAAGTTTCAACTCGCTCAACTCACTTAGACCGAGGCCCCACACCGGGTTCCAGCCTTGCACATTTCCATAATGTTATTTTCCATAATATTCACACTCGAGATACCACGAATCGGACGGTATAATATGTTTTAAGGGAACCCAGGAAGGCATTTCTTTCTCTGAAGCATAGAAAATAAACTACATCTCACCATTTTAGCTTCGTATTTCATATATTTAAACTGATACCTCCTTCATATGTGACATGATTTGAATTCCAAATGTGACACTTTGTTTTCCATTTATGTGTGTGTTGCAGGTGGTGGAGACCAACCTGGTGGCCTTCGATTGTCACTGGATCCTGATTAATGAGGTGAGTGAGTGGAAATGATTTATACATCCTGTACTTAGGTGAGCTACAAGGAAGGACAGCAATTCAATGAAGATCTTAAATGTTTCTAGGCTCACCACTTAACATGGACAGAATCACTTTATATGAACAGTGCATCTTCAGAAATGACAAAGGTGACCTTTGAAAAGTGTCTGCGAACGAGCATAAACACAGATCAGCCATTGCATTAAAAAAAACAATAATGTTTATGTTGTGGCATATTTATAGTGTGGCATATTTATCCTGTGGCCCGTTGATATGTAGGTTTTTAAAAGAATTGAGATTTGATACATAATATAGAGTTTCAATTATTTTACATGGCATCGTGGCCAGGTCAGCAATAATTGTCACCTCTTAAATATTAGGAATCCATTTTCCACTCCTAGTATTAGTTTTTGTCCCGTGAGATTTGTCTCATCCATTAATCTTTGGATATGAATGTATTTAGCGGCACTGCAGTGGGTCTTAGTGGCCCAGGGCGTTGCAGTGAGTTGATGGAGGGGGTGCATAGCAGCGGGGTCCCACTCCACCACACACTCCCTCACAATAGCTGGTGGCAAAAACAAAAAAACACCTTTTATATGGGAACAAAGGTAAGCCTAATTTGGGACATAACAGCAAATGTTTTATCATACACATTTCGCTTCCATTTTTCCTTTTTTTCTTTATAACCCTTTCACCATAATTTCGCTGATAACCCCTAAAAGCAATCCTCTCGCTTGCTTACCCAAAGGAGCTATTTCTTTTTCTTTTTCGGGAAGAAGCTATTATTTAAATAAAATGCACATAAAACACATGTATCCACGCGCATCTGTGCATGTGTTTAATAACGCGCACTATATCTGATTTCATGGCAGAAGCCATGGTGAAGGACGGCTTGACAAGCACCCTTGTCCATCGCTGGTAGGCCACAGACTTGAAAAAAGAACCATTTACATATGTATTTGTCATATTGGAACAGGATGACAGGCGGCAGTAACATCGTCACAATCTCCCCGTGTTCCTTTGTTTTTGGTCTAATACGAATGCATTAGACAGGCTTAAAATGTCATTCAGCATTCCTGAGTGTATGTCTAGACCTCCCGTTGTGCTCCCGTCAAATTGGACCAATTTACAAGTTTTTGCTTTTGAAATGTTTTCAAATAGAAACGAATTGGTGGATTGTCATGAGGTTGTACGCGGATTGTCTGAATGGAAAAAAGTTATTTCTGATCATTTCAGTAGATGAAGCTTTGGGTCGCTTTTATTTTAGCGCCTACTCCTGCGGCGATGTTCAAAAATGGCCGGCCTTGAGGAATGAATGGGGTGAGTTCAGGCACACGTCCAGCCACCCAGCTCCCACATGCCTGTGTCTTTGAGCACACATAATGCAAACACTTCATTTAGCACCGTCGACTTCGATGGAAACCTTCATGGATACCTTCGCCCAGTAGCAAATGTGCCTGATGGGAAACAGACCTTTTTGGTCAATTTCATAAGAGAAGTTGCAGCAGTGTTGTAATAATGATAGTTTTTCTCGCAGCTCTGGGACATGCAGACGCGGCTACTTCAGCTGCAGCAGGATTCTACATTATTTGAGAGCGAGCAGATAGATTTGGACAAGCAAATGTGGCCCGTCTCATCTCATGGGTAACGGTGAGAAAAAAGAGAAAGTTCCCCTCCAAGGTCGAAGGGCAGACAAACGGCGCAAAGCAAATGATGGAGAAGAGAGAGCGCCCGAGAACTTGAAGGAGAATGCATGTCTTCCTTCTCTCCTCTTACTCTCTCCACCCTGTTGCCCTCAACGGTGCTAAAAATCATAAATGCTTCCAAATATTTGAACGTAAGCTTCACACATCATTTTTTAGGCCATATGAAATTCGCTGATCGCGTCACCCACATTTTTTTTTATTATTATTATTATATTTTTTTTTAACAGGCACAATATTTTCTATGATGGGCGATGTGGAGTCCTCTAGCAGAAGTGTTTTAAATGGATGAACGTGTAGAATATGCGGTGTCTTCCCGTACTGTTTTTATTTGGGAGAGTGAATACTCCCGTGTGTGTGTGTATGTATGTGTGTGTGTGTGTGTGTGTGCGCGTGTGTGTGTGCGTGCCTGTGCGTGTGTGTGTGTGTGTGCGTGCGTGTGTGACAGTGCTCTTCCCTCCCAGTGGTTTATTATGGATGAGGGGGCACTGTATGGCTGTCATAACTCTGCTTTATCTACAGCCAGCAGTCAGACAGCCCCACTGAGGGGGAGTTCACAGTTCATAATTGATCATCCTTCCTCTCCCTATCTCCTTCCGTTCAGCTCAGGATGAGAGGATGATGACGAGGAAGGGAGAAATAATAAGGGACACTCATGGCTTCTCATTTCCTCGCATTTCTCTCCCCTAAGTTTGGGGGAAACTCGTTGCCGTTGACCTTAGCCTCTTTGCTTCCTTTCATAGCCTGCGCTCTTTGTCGGGCTATCCTTCCCCGTCTTGGTACTCCCCGTTGCCGCTCCGTTCATTTCCGCCTTTTCTTTGTCTCCCGAGGGTCCAAGTGCATGGTAATGAGATGAGACGAGATGAGGCTTTTGTGTCATTTTGGCTCTCAACTGCGTGGATTTCCCATGCAAGCCATGACACTGAAATGTGGGGGAGTTTTCACCCGCTGACAACCCCATCTACCAACTAGTGTTTTTCCTATACAACTAAACAATACTGTCGTTTGACGGAAACACCATTTTCACCGTATAATGCCAGTTGAACATTTCGGTCGTATCAACAGACAATGTTTGTTTTTCTTGCCAAATGATATTTAGGTGGTAAATAGTATTTATAGTAAAGTTTGGGGTCTGTTTTAACAGAAACAATAGTTTACCGTGCCTTGGGGTGTAACCCCACTGTATTCTACATTTAAAAAATAACCTTGAACTTTCCTTACCTTAATTGTGGTGTTTATGTTGCCTAAACCACAAAAGGGTGACTCCGTTGCTGTTATATACTAAATGTATATGTTGCCTGGGAACATTGTCCAGTCAGTACTTACGTTTCTTACCAAACAGATTTGCTGTTGCCGCTTCGTTGTTGAGTTATTGTCCTTGAACACATGTGGACATTACAAGTGTGAAGTCCTTTTTTTATTTTTTGAATGCCCCGTGTTTCAGTTTAGATGTTCATGTGTGGCCTCTGTTTAGTCACCTCTCGTCCGAGTCTCTGTTTTATATTCTACTTAGCCCTTTGCCTCCGATCGCGGTCACCTTTACTTCCTGTCTCCTGCCCTCGTTAGTGGCAGCCCCGCCCCTGATTGTTTCCACCCGTGTCCCCTTTCCTCATGCTGAAACAGTCTTTGTCCAGCCCCCTGTCCCGTGCCAGTTCCAATATCTGGAAGGTTCACTTAATACCGACCAGTGAGTATAGGGTCGGTTATTGATAGCTTTTGTTGTTTTGTTTGAGTTTATTTTCCCTTTTACCATGGGCCTGTGAGTCCAGCCTTTCCGCAAGGTATGCTCTGGAACTAACAAGCTGTGATCTTAGTCAAGGTAAAAAAAAACAAAAAAACACACTCTTGTTTACAGCTACAGAAGTGCTTGCAGAGGGAGAATGAGAGAACAGTTGGTCACGCTGTGCACAGCTGGACATTACCCAGTATGACTACAGCCAAATAAAACTACCGCTGTTGCTAAGCGGCTCCCTGGAGCTGTTGATATTTGGCGCTCGTTTGAGGCAAACGTGATGCATCTGCTATCCAAATTTCCTTCCTTGATCCAGGGATCTGAATCTGAATCTTTTTTTTTTTTTATCATCACGATTTATCATCACAATCGTATCCCAGGTCTCATGTTATGGCCTTTTTCTTTACTACCTTAATGGAGCTTTATATTGCTTCTTCTTTTTTTTTTAACCACTGCCATCTTAGTCTAGTGTCTCCTCAGTATGGTGAATACGCTTGACACCATTAGTTTCATTTTGTTTTATCATCCTGCTATGCCCACCTTTGCCAAATCCCTTGTTACTCTATTTTCAGATGAAAAGACCCAGAATGCCTGGATGTATTTGAACACATCACCCTGTGTAAGGCACTGTGCCTGATGCGCCTTGTTAAGGCCAAGGTCATTCATTAATGGCCTCCAAAAAAAATTGGGGGGAACGAAAGGGTGGCACAGAGGAGTAAATTAGAATCTTCCGAGCGAAAATTGCCCAAGGTGAAAGAGAGTGTGGAGAGGGCAAATTAAATTGGGACGCGCCTTTGTTTTGGACTCGTCGTCTTTCGTAAAGCCCAAACTTTTAAATGAGACAACAAACAGAGGGATTTGGTGTTCTCACAGACAGGGGGCAGAATGAGGAACGGCAGAGGGGGGTTCGGTCGGACGAGCGGGAGGGGCACTAAGGACGTCTCCGCGACAGATACGAAAGGAACAGCGATTTGGTGCCTCCGGCAAAGTAGGGAGGACGACGGACGTGGAGGACCTAGTACGGGGCTACGGAAAGGGGCTGAGAAGAATTGCGGAGGAGGAGGAGGAGGAGGAGGAGGAGGGGTGTGTTTTTTGCTCTGAATCCCCTCTTCAAATATAACGCCAAAGTGGTGGATTCGGTGCTCTCTGGGAATGGAGGCAGGCAGAGAGAAGGGGATAGGTTGAGGTCGCAGACCGACACTCTGTATAGTAAACAATTCATGATTCACCGCGTCTGGTTTTGACTTACGTCCAGCTTTTTAGCTGGTGAGTGAATTGAGGGGGACGCGCATTCATCATTTTGTAGCTTTTCTTACTGAAGGATCGTTTTTGCTGGCGAAAATTGATTCATATTTAGGCCCTTAAATGTGCTAAAAAAGTGCAGCTCTTTATGTTGTCGAAAGAAAGAGTGGGCGACTGACAGACGGAGACAAAGCGGCAGAACAGGATACGATTAAAAAAATATATGTATCTTAAAGATGGGCTCACACCGAGGACAAAGCTGGAAAT
The DNA here is from genome assembly GCA_016785305.1 of Colistium nudipinnis. Taxonomy (NCBI): domain Eukaryota; kingdom Metazoa; phylum Chordata; class Actinopteri; order Pleuronectiformes; family Rhombosoleidae; genus Colistium; species Colistium nudipinnis. The sequence continues at coordinate 201,753 of JAFBJU010000713.1, read as the reverse complement.
AATCTTTTTTTTTTGCGCCAAGTTCCTGCGTGTGTGCGTTTGTTTGAGTTCGATTTTTTGGGATTGGGGCATTCTTGCCATTCGAGGTCTCCCTGCCCTTGACTGTCTGCGGTGAATCTTAATTTTATGTTGGCCTACAGATTTGCCTTTTTTTTTTTTGCATTTCCCGGCATTTTCTCTCTGTCCTGGACCTATTTTTTTGTTTCGCCTTTGGAATTTGGTCCCTGTCAGGATTGTTATCATTGACATGTCATTGGGAGTTTTGACACGTTTAGCCCCACAACCCAGCTAATAGATTTCTTACTCAGACTGGAAAGAAAGTAAATAAATCAGAGCACCGGGCGATCGTACAAGGTTAAATGCCTTAAGCCCTCCTTTGAGGTCTCCATATCCTACATTATATTTGAACTTCAATTAAGAATTTAAATCTATTAGTTATATTATATTATTATTCTATTATTAGTTATATTTCAAGAAATCCAAATTGAAAGCCGAGCCAAACTGTGTCGAGGCTTGAAATGAATGTCCGTGCGTCTTTAAAGCTCATATTTCATATTTCACAGACACATATGTTTGTGCATAATGTATAGATTTAAGGCCAATTGCTAATGAATGCCGATGAGGCCATTTGTACCGGTGAAGCCTGTGTTTTTCTGCCTCTACTCATCATTGATCATGCCCCATGAGGACTCCCAGGTTTTAATGAACATTAATTACATTTTAATAAAAGCCGCCGAGAGTAGTCAATGAACCGGCTATAGCTTTGATATTACCCTTCCCTATTACTAAATGAGCGTGATGGCCTTTTTATGTGATGTGCTCGCTCAAGCGACCATCAATGCGATGCTGTAGAAAACATAATTTTATTTTTGCTCGATTAAAAAGGCTTATAAACATTTCCACGCGCTCGCAGATTTTCCCTCTAGCCTGGTACAAGACATCGCGGAGCCAAAACGCGGACAAATGCTGAACACTAGTACACAGACAGCAAAGGCGGCCCCGGTCGGCGGCGGCGTTACCTCCACCGGAGGACAATAAACGTCGGCTCTCATCTCATCATCACATGACCCTCTGCACTCGCCGAGGATGGATGGAGATCCAGGGATAGGGGAGAGCGAGAGAAAGATTGTGTCCTCGGGCTAAAATTAGCAGTGATTCCTTGCCAAGGGTTCCGCAAGGACGCGCCCGAGTTCGTGCAAACACGCATGTACCAGGCGAGCAAACGCAAACATAGCCCATGCAGACACACACGCACGCCCATATGGATTTTTACCCCCCCCCGCCCCCCCCTTCATCCCATGTACCGACATGGACCAGCGTTTTGGTTTGGTTTTCAAGTGCAAGTGTTAATAATAGAAAAAAAGACCAAATTGTGTCTGCAACCGGACTGTAACTCATGTAATATATATTGTTGAGTGTGAATATCACTTTTACGGACAGGTTTCCAGCCAAGTGTCATGTTTTATTCATGGTTAGTCTTGTTGGGATTTTTCTCACCCAAAGTCAAAGAGGATTAGCTCCCCTCACGACCCTCAAAGGATAAGCAGGGTGGCTGGATGATGGATGTTGTATATAAGCCTTCTGCTAAAAAAAAAAAAAATCATGTATTTGCTATTGTTTCTCTGTTACTATGCGTTTTATAATGATTTCCCATTCCCCCCGCTCCCGAACCCCCATCATTCCTCCCCGTGTCTCCACCACCACCACCCTCCTCCTCCTCCTCCTCCTCCTCTTTCCACTCTCTCAGGAGATCTCAGACTATGAGGTGCAGGAGTTGGTCATGAAGTCCATCGGTCGGCTGACGTTGGTGCGGCAGATGTTCCCCATGCCCCAGAACGCGACTCAGCGCTGTGTCAAACACAACCACAGGATCAACACTTCCCTCTGTGATCTCAAAAACCCCAGGGCTCAGCAGCTGGAGGTGAGTTGGTTTGACATTTTGTTTATGACACAGGTCAGTCCTTTTCAATATATATATTTTTGTATATGTAAGATCCCCCCCAGCTATAGAAAAGCAGTGTCCACATCTCGTATTCTGAGGTACTGGAATGCTGTCCGATTTTCTTAAATTCATACTTGCCACTCTCACTCTCTTTGGGTTTTACGACTTACTGAATATATTTAAAAGTTGCTCTGGTGAGGGCTCAGCAGCTGGAGGTGAGTTGGTTTGACATTTTGTTTATGACACAGGTCAGTCCTTTTCAATATATATATTTTTGTATATGTAAGATCCCCCCCAGCTATAGAAAAGCAGTGTCCACATCTCGTATTCTGAGGTACTGGAATGCTGTCCGATTTTCTTAAATTCATACTTGCCACTCTCACTCTCTTTGGGTTTTACGACTAACTGAATATATTTAAAAGTTTCTCTGGTGCTCCACTCTTACTCCCGGTGTTTTCGTGTGGCGTCATGTCACCTAATCGGAAAGCCTCCCAATACGCCAGACTTGCTCATTTGACATTGTCACAGCATGTGCCTTTGAGGCTTTGTACCGAGAACATTAATCATTTTGCTTCAAAACTTGGCTCCCAACCTTATTTGTGTTTATCTTGGGCCACGCAATTCGTCTTATAATATGATCACGGAGGAAGAAAATCGGTGACAGCCATTTCTTTTTCCTCCCTTCCCATTTCCTTTACTTACTAGTTTTGTTTTCCATATGTCCCCCAGGGGTGGCAATATGTATGCAATTATTATCCCTTTTTGTGTGTACGTGAGTGATCAAGCTGCCATCAAGCAGGGCGCAGAAAACCACTCTTATTTATTTGTCAAGACAAAAATATGGAATTGAATTAATGTGCTGTTGATTTATGTGGATGCACAATACCCCGGGGGAGCACGTTTGATAAAAGTTAGAAATACGTGGAAAAACAGAAACGCGCTCTTAATGTTTATGTGGATATCTCCCTTTCAAGTCCCGAGAAAGTTCCCCTCTAGACGTTCACCCACCACAGGAATCGTGCATGGCTGTGAGAGAGAGTGTGGACATGTAGGTTTCACTGTTTATCTTTTTAATTAAAAAAAATAATAATAATAATAATGCCTATAAGGCTAAACATATGAAGAGCGCATGCAACATATATTTATTTATCAAAATTGTTTCTTTTTTTTTTTTGTTATTGTTGAGGCCTACGATTGTAGAAAAAAAAAAGCACATCTTTTAATCCTGGAGTGCCATGGAGCATTGAGCAATGTCCGTCGTCGTTAAGTTTACCTTTCGTGTCCTGACGTGACCGGAGTGTGTCGCTAGTGTGAAAAGCTATTCTCAAGATTCGAAACCTCCTAACATTTGTACGGTTGTACACTTCTTTTTTGAAGGAGAATCCCTTCAAGTTCATTCTTCTGGGGAAGGCAGAGGCGAGCGCAAGTGCTTGCCTATGTATGCATACGTGCGCTTGTGACGGCGCCTTTTCCTTGACAAAGAGAGCAGGATTTCATATTGTTTCTGCGAAGAGGAGACGCGCTACACGCGCTTATTTTGACATCCTGTGCTGCGCCTGGTTGTGAGTTGGATTGGAGAGAGAGAGAGAGAGAGAGAGGTAACAAGGGATGGGAGAGAGAGAGAGAGAGGAAGCAGATCAGCTCAGCGGCCAGAGAGTGGCCCAGAAGCCCAATTTCACACTGCACTGAAGCACATCTGCCCAGGCTGACCACACAAGCAAGCACGCACGCACGCACGCACACACACACACACACACACACACACACACAAACAAACACACACACACCACTCGCACATAATGCTCGCCTGGAGTACAGAACCCAGTGATCATTCGAGTTCCCCACAGAGCACAAGTGGTTTCACTCGAAATTACGCAGGAAAAAGCACGAGGCAGAGAGAGGGAATAGGTCGTCGGAGACAACAAACGTAAGACTAAAACAAAATGGAGTTCAGAATAAAGTCAAGTTGGGATTTAGATTTTTTTCTTTTTTTTTTTCCTTTGTCCTTTATCCGTTTTTAGGACTATGTTTTCAACCACAGCATTGGGACAGTGGTGGACCAAACATGCAGAACACAACTGACACATAGCTGCTGCATACTGTGCGCATCCTAAAAGCAGAGTGTCCCTCTTTCATTAAAAAAAAAGTTCATATATATATACAGTATATATATATATTTGATTGTTCATATACATCTATGTGTATATGCTTGCGGTGTCGATTTAATGGTGTTGACATTTAAAATGTACGTTTCGATGATTTGAATAATAACCTTTAGGATTATTATATGGAGCTATATTATCTCTCTCTCTCTCTCTGACTGGGTGCTTGTCATTTTTATGTATGAAAGGCGCCGTTACTGAGCTAATGGCTTTTGATTCTACATCATTGTGTTCCAATGCGCGTTGACGTGAGTGGGTATACATCATCCCCATGCGCATTCGGGCGTGTGCATTTAATCGCGCCTGTGCTCGTAGATCGGTTTATTATATTCTCATTAACATGGAGACAAGAGGCTCGGCAGATCACGCAGTGATCGATCACGGACCGAATACACACTCTGTCTCTCTCTCTCTCTCCTTTTCTGACTCCCTCCCCTCCATCTTTTTCACTGGTGCCAAGGTGCGATCAATAGGTTTCAGTTCGTGTCCTCGCCAAATCGTTTCTCCCTTAATGTAAACATCTCAATGCGCACGTGTAAATATGTATGTGAGTCCATCATTCCAAAGTCAACCTCGGCCAGAGTAATGTTGCTGTACTTTTTCCGTTGTTCATTTCCTTCTGGTCTCTTTCCTCATCGGCAGATCACCAACCGCTACATCTATGACTCTGTCTTGCTGCTGGCGAATACCTTCCACCGAAAGCTGGAGGACAGGAAGTGGCACAGCATGGCCAGTCTGAGCTGCATCAGGAAGAACTCCAAACCTTGGCAGGGAGGCAAGAGTATGCTGGACACCGTTAAAAAGGTGTGAAATATACGCTGAGTAAATGTTTAGCCGGGGGGGAATACCGCCTTCCAATATGATTGTGTGCATGATATAGGATTCGCATGAATGGCTTCTTGTGGTATTTTCATCTTCTTACCCCATCATCTTTTTTCCCTCAAATCTCCTGAGTTGCGGAAGTTAATTTTTTTGTCGAATGGAAAAGCCAAATAGATTTTTATTTATTTATTTATTTATTTATTTTAAACTTCCCCAAATTGTATTATACTGGCTATATAAGTCTGGAAAAAACGTTGATATTCCCTGAAGCTCATCTTTGTGAGCTCACGAGTTCGAGGCGAAGGCAGGCACAAAACGCACAGCGGCAAGCACTCGCCTGTTCCAAGAAGCAGCTCTCCCGGGCTCTGAATGAATTATCCCAAATCTATAACATTGGCTGCTGCAAAAGCGTTCAGTTTTATTTCAGTAAAATGATCCCAAACCACCCCCCCCCCCCCCCCCCAACCCCCCCCCCCCCCGCCTCATTTACATATGGAATTGTGGGTGCATTAAGCGGCAGGCACACTTTCTATTTCCCTGTGGGCGTAGTGTCCGAACACGTATCACGCAAGGACAAGTGAATTAACCAACACGCCGTACAAGTCCGTGACACATTATTTCCATGTATTCTTTTATATTCAATACACGGGAGCGAGAATAGTGAAGAAGGGTCATGCCAATTTTCCCGCACGGCGTGGCAACAGGCATCGTGTCCTTTAATACGTTCAATCAGTGGCATCTCTTGGCAAAGCTTGGCGGGATGAGGAATGACACGTGGGAGACTCGAAATAAGGCTCCCCTTTTATATTATTATTATTATTATTATTAATTTTTTTTATGTTTTTTTATCACATCCCATCTGTCTAAATCCAAATCGGATGTCTGAATCCGATTTGATGTATCATTTAATCTGCGCGCAGTAGACGGATGATGTCCGCGCTCCTCATTTAAAACGACTTCATACCTTTGAAAGAACACGTGCGTCGTCCGCCGACTTCGCTCCAGTTCCTGAACGGTTAGTTCACTTTCGGGGAGGGTTTTCGTCCTGCAGCTGTTATTGTCTCAGTCTGTGCTTTTCACCTTGAGTATAGACCTAGGAGATTGGCGACACTTTGATCCCCGTTTAGACCAAAAGCCTCAATGCCCTCTGCTGTGATATAAAAAAAAATAAATAAATGAATGTAAAAAAAATACTCAAGGGGTTTGGTATTTTGACTGAACGATCAAGCCAAGCGAAATGCTAATGAAGGATTAGTGTCAAACAATAATAAAAACACAGCGCAATGGCTTTCATGTCTATCTCTGTAGTTCACCTTGAGATCGGTTCTGGGGCTTTCATCAGCCCGCCCCGATGTCCCGACAGAGTGGCGGCAAAAAAAAAGAGCCCTGAGCAGTAGTAGACTTGCATTCGACAGCCTGGCGTCAGACTTCCGTGCTGTGTGACTCGCACACCGGCGTACTACGCAAGCCAGTGTGTTTAGTCAGTGTTTTGGTATCTGGTGCCACTATGAAGGCTCATTTGCAGCTGTTGACGAGGGGCTCTATTGATGTCGTCCTTTGGTTCACTGACAGATTCAGAGAGGGCAAAGAAAGCCCGCCGAGGTTTGACGTCCGTGCCGCGGCTGATGTCTGATGTCTGGCTAGACGAGATATCATCCTACCGCCCTGCTGCCGTATACAGTATCTACCTTGAGCTATTCCGCGACGCCATTAGGCGCGTGATTCATGTTTTAAATCGTACTGATTGCTCTCAAGCCACAGTACGTGCTGGGGCGCGGGGCCCCACCAGGCGGTTTGAGCGTCTAAGCTTAACTCTTCCAGAGGGTAATGGCTGCTATAATAAGGCACAGCCTCATTGTTCTGGGCTTTATAACATGCCCCACACAACAGGTGCAATTAAAATAATGATAATGGTTGCGAATATGTTGTCGCTCATACGACGAGCGGCCGACATTAATTACAGGAATAATTATAAAAAGGCAGTGAACAGTATCCGAGCATGTTTCCCCCTCTGGCGTGGCTTAGCATCCCCGGGGAACGAAACAAATTGAGAACGGTAACCACATACCTGTGACTCGTGTGGTTTGTCAATAATGTGGGTGTATTATTTGGACGCATGGTCCAAATAATATACCAACTTTATTTATGAAGCATATCGTATACCGTATGTGTACTCCGTGGGCAGTTTGTCAGTTTCACCTGGCTCTAACTGATGAGGCCTTATCCCACCATCCTGCGGTAAATCCTACTCTCGTGGTCATTTCAAGTGTTCCTTTTTTATTGGCATTGCATTAGAGAGGGCATTTCACTTTAACTTGGTTTTCAGTTGTTGATTTGTACTGCGTTAACCCCTAACAGATCCGTCATACAAAAAGACATTGATTTATTTATAAATATTGATCGTGCCATATAATTCTTAGATGTAACAAGTGTTTGTGTGCGCGTATTTATGCAGGAAATAACTCCATATACGGATGCAGTACTTATTTTTGTCAGTGCCTGTAATTGAGATTTAGACATTTCCTAAGGCACGAAAAGTTGATCATTTGGTTGGAATAAATCAAAACTGTTATTCTTATTTTTACTAGTTATTATTATAGCCACGATCCAAGCGCAGTGGTCTAATGACGATCACCAAAAAGAGGCCACAATAAAACGAAAAATGTTCCCCCTTGCCTTGACAGAACGGAGTGAGCGGTCTCACGAGTTTCCTGGAGTTCACCGAAAACGGCAGCAACCCCAACATCTTCTTTGAAATCCTGGGAACAAATTATGGAGAGGACAGGGGAAGAGGAGTCAGTAGGGTAAGTACTTAAAACAAAGCCCCTGCGCTGTGGGGGGGGAGGGGCGATTTCTGCACACATAGAGTGGATTTACATAATTCCTGCATTTACCAGGGAACTTCAGTGCACCTGCTCTCTACATTATTTGCATCTCATTTTTCATTCAGAAATGTCTTTCCCTGTAGCTGTAAATATCATGCAGCCCCGCTAGCTTCCTGTATTGACGTATTTTCTGTGTAGGATAGGTTTTTGATTTTGATTTTTTTCCTCTTCCTTAATACGCTCCTTAGCACACCTACCACACCTTCACCTACCTGATTTCCTAACGATTTTTTAATGTTTTGGGGCCTTCCTGTGCACCAATTGTGTACGTCATCAACCCAGCAAGAATTAAAAAAAGCTCAACGGTAACCGGAATAATAGGGAGCATAATAACAACAGGAAGAAGCGATATTTGATAATGGCACGTAAATCTCTATGACAGACAGGCGGCGCACCTAAGCCTTAGGATTATTTCAGTCCGCAGAAAACGATCAAATTGGCCGGCAGTAATATGACAAGCAGTTATGAGTTTTCTCTGGATCAATGCATCAGGTCCGATGTGACCCTCTGTGCCACACTGCTTATCTCCCTTGTGCCTGATGGCCACCTTGCTCTCATGTGTGTCCACAGCCGCCAACATGCCTGCGGCGATGTCGCTGGCGGCTTTGTCTTTTAACACAGTTTGCCGCGGATGACGGCACGCAATAATGGAATGCATAGGCCTCGTCATGTATAGTTGTGGCCCCACTATTTGAAAGGAATCCATTTGCTCATTCTTTGTTCGCGCTTATGGTTTGTAATCAATTCCTGAATTTAAAATCTGCACGCCCCATATTTACCAACATTTCACAATGCTCTGCACATACAGCTAGAGTTTTGAATTCATATGTGGGTGACAAACATCAAAATACATTTGACAAAGCGGATTAGACATAGCTTTTTGGCTCACCTTGTTTGTTTGTTTTTTAACATGCACTGGGCTCAAGAAAAAAGGCCCAGTGCATGTCTGTCACTACTGCTCAGTTTTGTTTAATATTGCGTGCACGTATGAAAACAGTGGACAGTAATAAGAGTGAACATACGAGACCCAGACTCAAAATACATAATCCTTTTCGAAATTCAGTTGGACAGCGAAACATCTGTGCACACAGGTGTGGCCTGCACACATTTCAGCTTACAAAACGGAAAGGAGCACACGCGCACACGCGCACACGCGCACACGCACACGCGCACACACACACACACACACACACACACCGTGTCTTTCCTCCATACCAGAGGGTATTCTTTAGCGATAACAGTTGAGATTGTGAACTGTGATTATGTATAATGTGGTGAGACAACAACATAACGCAGCACGCCATCCCAGACAAAATTAATCTTTAAAGCAGTATAATTACATCAAGGCACAATTCCCTAATCACGGAGCATAATTACTTCTGAGGGAATTAAGGCACTTGTTATACAATATTCCTGCCACGGTCTCCCTTAACACTGAGCATTTGTTGGTCTTTCATTGGGATTCAATTAAATTCACACATGCCTCCAAATGACTAAAGAGAGGCTTATATTCCTCTCTCACCGCTCGTCTATTAACTTCTATTGTAGCCCTTGCAAATGAGGCGGGCCCCACCGAAAAATGGTGTCGCTGCGGAGCACCTAACCTGCAATAAAAGCACGGCAGATATATACCACGTCAAGATAGAGAAAGTAAGGTTAATATAATTGTACCGGGGCTCGGACCACCCCACCCCCCGAGAAGAAAAGCCAGAGAAATACCCCACTCTTAAAGTCAATTAAAAAACCCCTGGGCGGGAGGAGAAAATACAATGGTAACTATCTCAGTCTGTCCACGTAGTTTGTCTGCATTAGCATGTTCACGTTTGTCAGTGAATGTCACGGATAAGTCGGCTTTCAGTACAATATATAGCTTGAATTCAAAGGCGTCTCCTGTTCATTCAGATGGATAAGGGTGAGCGGCCGTGCACGTAAAATGATTTCCGCCGTTCTCATCCGGGCCTGAAAGGACGGGGTCAAGGGTGCATGCAGGCCGTGATGTAAATGGATGATTATTAAAGGCAACCCTGCCTCTCTCACCCCTGGTTAACACCTCCCCTTATGAAATGATGGCTTGAGTGACAACACTTAACTCCAAAGCTAATGTTGCTGTCCAGCGAAGATGACTCTGTATCATATGGCATCTAAATGCCGTCGTCCAATCCCTGTCGGAAAGGAGTAAAGTGGAAAATCTTCGGACCAGTTGAAATGACCTTAATAAGGAATGTTCTCGCTCGGTGTAGCCTGGACACATCTGGCGACGTGGCGAAATACACACAGATGCATGATTTGTCGAGGCTTAGAGTATGATGGAAACAGTAATTGGATTAACTGATACCTAATGAACCCGCGTGTCCCCCCCCTATTAGCAACGCGAAGAAATCATTAAGAAATCAGCTGCCGCCATAACCTTTCATTTAGTAACATGGGTGAAACTCCGCGGTTGGAGTGTTGCGATGCGGAGGGGATCTTCTAGAATTGCAGCCACTCGGATAGAGCCAAATATAACTCCATGTCGTCCTTTAGTATCGTGTATTTTTGGGATTTTTTAAGGTTTCTCAAATCGATGAGTTCAGAGCAGGCGCGCACCTTGACAGAATTAGATCTGCGCGTTTCTTTGTAGGATTTTATTAAGTTCCGTTATTTTGCACTCTTCCAAAAGCTTTCTTCTATTATTTAGACTTTACTCTGTGATAATGTTGTGTCCAAATGATTATGGACACTGAGGTTTCACCTGGCAGCGACTTTTCCTCGAAGAGGCGTCCAATTCTTTAAGCTAATTAAATTAACATTGGTTCTTCTGCTAAATAAATTATTCTCTCTCTCTCTCTCTCGCTCTCGCTCTCGCTCTCTCGCTCTCTCGCTCTCTCGCTCTCTCGCTCGCTCTCTCTCTCTCTCTCTCTCCCCCCCTCCCTCCCTCTCTACCATGTGCAAATGTATTTTGCTTGTACCCAACTACTTTCATGACACTGATGTGTCTCATAAAAACTATGGATAATGGGCGCATCCCCATGTATTTTATATAGGATGGCCATTCGGTGACTACATTAAAGATTTCTGAATTATGGACAACACGCCCCAAAGAGCCCAGAGCGAGTGAGTGTGTGGCGGCACGTGTGCGCGCCGAGCGTGTCACCACAAGCCTTCCATATGCAGTATCATATTTAATACCTCCTATAGAAAATGAAACATGTTCATGTCTATGTTTTTTTTTTTTTTTATGGTAAAGGGCCTGATAGGGATTCAGACGGTTGGCTTTCGTATGTTGCATGACTAAGGACACATTCCCTTGCGCTTGGCCATGGAGTGTTCCCTATCAAACCCCTCGTTTCACTGTGGCATTATGAGAGGTACATCCGAGGATAGCCGTCGATCGGGGGAGAGTGTCACATTTCTGTTGTGGTACAGTGAGCCGAAAGAGCCCCTGTTCAATTGGCTGCCGTGGTTTGGCTCCATAGACATTTCAAACAGGCACATGTCTGAAATCGTCGCATGTTTCCATAGTCACTGTGCAGCCGACGCACAGATGCTGATTGGCGTGCTTATCTGTCGATACAAAATGGGGCAAATGCCTAGGGTGACATTCAAGGCATTTTAATCTCATGAGATTTATGAAAGAACTATTTATGTCATTTTGAGGAACAGAGAGAGGAACTTATTTTCCCTTCTGAGAGCCTTATAAATGGCGGGCACAAACTTTTCCGTTTTTTTTTTTGTTTGTTTTTGTATTTTAATTTGATCCATTCATCCTCTGCCCGCCCGGCTCCCCTTCCCCTTGATCTCCCCCTCGCTTTTCTCTCCCTCTATCCCACCTGTCACTCGCTGAGTCTCCCACCTCGCCCCGGATCTGCTGTCACCTTTTTCAATCTTCAATACCTTTGTGATGACATTTATCCCCCCTCATACTTAACGCGTATGCATACAGTTGTCTCGTGATAATGGTAATGGCGGACACCTGAGATCAGTCATGATTATTGCTGCTGCAGCAGCGTGTACTAGAATTGGCTCTCTGCTCCATTACCTTCTTTCACGGGAGCCCGTATCTCCCTCCACACACACACACACACAACTGCGGCGCCACCGCAATCCTGTTTCGGCGACGAGTCTGCCACCTGTAATTGCTTGGTTAGCTATCTGCAGCATCTGTAACGACTCCAAAGAGGATACGCGGAATCGGATTTACACTTTAGAACCGGCCAAAATAAAAAGGGCTGTGCCTTAACGGAAGATAAAAGGAGCCCGTAGACAGGGGGGGAGTTGATGAGGGAAAGACTGAAACGCTGCTAAAGCGAGGGAAGGGCTGCGTACACCGAAGCAGGGGGATGGAGTGAGGCGGCTGGAATGGCAGCGGATGTCGTTATCCTTATAGATCCCTTACAAGAGATAGAAACGACAGCACAGGTCATGACAGAGTCACGTCATTGCACTCTTTCTCACATATGCTCCCCTTTCTCTCTCTCTTTTTCTCTCTCTCTCTCTCTCTCTCTCATCGGCACATATTCTTCATCTTTGGGTCGAGGGACAGAAATGTACTCTTTACAAGAATCAATGGCCTTCAAACTGCGGTCTTCCTAAATTGAGGTCACCTTCAATTATCGTCTCCAGTCTCATCTGACGTACGTGGTAAATTATGTTAAGTGGCTTCGGAGAGTCATAGGACCTCGGACGCCCCCCCCCCCCCCCCCCCCCCCCCCCCCCCCCCCCCCCCCCCCCCACACACACACACATTTCCTTCCATTACATGTTTTGAACGATGGCATGATAGTTTGGTAACATGACGGCCTAATGTGCCCACCAGCTCAAGCCCTTGTAATATCTGCACTTCCCTTGTGAACACGTGCAAGCTCATCCACTCACACACACGCACACGCACACACTTCCACATTTGCATTCATTTTCTGGCATGTTTGGAAGTGCTTTAGCTTTTCATGTCAATTAATGTCTCTCTGCTTTACCGTCACTACAAAGGCAATGAAACACACCGTCCTTCCCGGCGCTCTTAATTGAGCACATACACATGCACTCAGACTTTTTATTTATTTTTTATTTTTTTATTTTTGACTGTTTCAAATTGCAAAGCCCTGGTGACACAAAGTTTGTATATTCACTTTCCTTAAATATAACGGGGAATATGCCCACGTATCATCCATATACGCAGTTTATTACACTATTCAGTATGCAGCCTTTCAATGGCGTTTCTCTGTAGTTTGTCATCTCCAGGAAACAATAGTGAGTGCTTGTCCCGGAACAAGGAGGTACATCTTTAATTTAACTTGTTCCAGCTGTAATGAATTTGCTGATTGTAACATTGCTGTGATGGTTGGTGTCACATACTTATATATGTGACACCAAATATATATATATTTGACTTTATACCTTGACCTTTTTTATAAGTTTTCTTTTGACATGTCATCATTGGGGACTATAGGCACGTCCGACCATTTTTTAGACTTCCAGTGGCTTATTGGAGAGAATACCAGCTCTTTGCACGTCCTAGTACCCTAAGATGTGGATAACAACCTCCAGCCATTTTCTTGCTTGTTATGAAGCACCTCACCTTATTGTCTTACGGCTTAATATCCTGTTGCTGGTGTTGGTTCCAAGGTTAGTGCAGCATCGCAGTAGTACAGCAGGGTTCATCCAGATATCAGCCGTTAAATCAATTGTGTGTGAAATATGTGCCCTGACTTTTACTCGATCGAGAGCCCCGAACTAATTTTGACTCTGCGGCAGCTTCAGATGAGAATTCTGAAGCCACGATGTTCATGCCCCCTGATCCTGGAAGAGAAAGAGCCAGGATGCCTCTCCGACCACATTATGCGGCACGTGCTATTGGAGGAACATAAGACGTGATAAAAATCCTACAGCGTGAGATAGAGAGAGGAATGGGGACATAGAGGGGGGTTACAGGGGAAGTACCCAATGAGTCAGAGTCAAAAGGGCAGAAAAAAGGATGGGAAAAGAAGATCATGTGAGTCGGGTGAATCAAACGGAGTACGAGAGGAAGTAAAACTCCGAGGGAGGAGAGAGAAACTCTTCATGAAAAACATGCCAAAAAAGATCTGAAGGTTAGGAAGATAGTGACAGAGGCAAAACATCTCCAATTTCCCTCCAATTTTCTGTCCCATTAGGTAGATTTGTATGTATCTTTATTCCGCATGTCTCCCCCACCTCCAGGAAGATTGTGGAAATGATGACGGAGGCAGAACATGGAGGAAGAGGCTACGGAGAGGAAGGCTATTGATTGTTTGCGCTTCACAGATCATTTTTCCTGATTGTGTGGGGGTGCGCGCGCGCGCGTGTGGCCATGTGTTGTGTGCCACAAACAGGAAATGCTTAAAACACTGAGACTCGGTGGAGCATGAAATGTTCAAATTTAGGATTTACTTTGATTTGAAGGCCTCACTTTTAACCCTTGCATCATATTTTTTTTTTTAACATCTGGCCGTGCGAGTCTGGGGAACGTTGGCAAACCACCAATTACAGTTGACTTTTGCGCAACAAATTGTCACCGTAGGAAGGATTTTGTTGTGAAAATGAGAAAAAAAAAAAAAAAAAAAGGCGATCGGTTTTCCCATTTACTTCCATACAAGCGCTTCTACATGACGGAAGGATTTTGTTGTGAAAATGAGAAAGGAAAAAAAAAAAAAAAAAAAGGCGATCGGTTTTCCCATTTACTTCCATACAAGCGCTTCTACATGACGGCATTACACCTCATACAACGCATATGGTCGCTGTGGAGTTTTGCCACTTGTTATGGAGGAGCCATACAGCTTAGTTTGCTTCAAATTAAGTAACAATTTGAAAAAAAAAACACATTTTCAGTGCAGAGGTAACGCAACAGTGAATGTCTTGCGCGTGGGTCCTCAACTTGTTATAAATGATTGTGTTTGTTTAAACTGCTCAGACAGTTTGGGGGGAAAACATTTGATTTATTTTGGAGGTTTAGATGAAATGTATTCATTTTTTTTGTTCAGCGCCGAAATAATGCTTTATGGAATATGCAGTCTGCCACAAACAGTGGAACTGTGCCTTTGGGGAACTAAGTGATGAACGAATACATGCCAATAGAAAAACACACGAATGCAAAAAAGCTTAGCAGTTTGGGAGCTTTTGGGCAGTAGTGCACAATGGCGTCGTTCCTGGATGTAATGGGGAAAAAACACCAACAATCTTTATTGTTTCCGCTTTGTCTCAGGCGGTGCCGTGTCTCACCTGCTGCGTCACGATGCCAACCTCGCCACTGATCTCTCAGAGATTAAACCGATATTGATCTTCCCATTTAACACGCAGGCAGACGGCAAACAAACGCACTTCCCAGGAGTGTTGAAAGTATTCATTTCGGTTCCCTGCCCTATCGCTGCGTCTCCCGTCCTCGTCAGAGGTGTGGCAGGAGTACTAAAAAGCGACTCCTTATTTTTCTCTCCGCCTCGGCCATCGCGGCTTTTATCCTCGCCCATCGCTCGGGGGTTTGGCGGGCTTGTCCGCGCGCTAGATTGAAGCCGGCGGATTTTGCGGCGGCCCGCAGGTCGCGTCAATCACGGGGTGAACGCGCACGCACTGACCGGCAACTCATATCCGGTGGTGACCACAGCGCAGTGGACACTGGACACAAATTGAAGCTGACAAACTGCCTCTGGTCTCCTCGGATCAGTTTTAAGTGTGGCGGCTCATGTGAAGTTTTTTTTTATTCGCTGCGCTGAGCAAAGAGGGGAGAGAGATGTCAAAAAATCGTTCGACAGAGGTGACAAGAGGGGGCGGTTAGAGAAGAATAAGTGAAGAAAACAAATAGGAAGACGAAGAAGAAGAGGAGACGACGTTTTTTTTTTTTTTTTTTTACCTGCTGTCACGCACCACAAAACCCCATTGGGAAGTTTAGCGTGGTGCCACACAAAAACACCCGTTGTGTAAACAGTATGGGTAACACAAACACTAGCCCAACAGCTACACATCTGCTTCCCCCCCCCCCTCTTTTTGTTGAGATAAGCCAGGAGGAGTTTTATTCCCCGGGTGCTCTACCGTCAGCCGTGTCTCAGCCAAGACGCACTCTGTCAGAGTGACATGAATGAGCGAGCTGATTTTTCTTTTTCTTTTTTAAGTAGATGTGTAGATGAATGGAAGTGATAGGGCTCTTGCTGTATGATACCGTTTAAAGAGGTCTGGAGTTGATAAAAAAAAAAAAAAAAAAAAAAAAAAAGTCCCCAGGCTCTCTTGTAATGAAAGAAAGAATGAAAGTGCCATTGTGAGTGCACTTACCAAAGTTTTCACTCTGCTCCACACCTATCGCTGGAATACCGTAGGGGCCACTGTCAGTGTAAACCCTCGCTGATGTCGCCCCCCCCCCCCCCCCCCCCCCCCCCCCCCCACCTCCTCTCCCCCCCCCCCCCCCCCCCCTCCGTCCTCCACCTCGTCGATTTTCTGCACCACCGTGTTGCGGTGAAGTAGGAGGCGTTTCCCGTCTACGTTACCGTCCCGCTCCCCAACAGAGCTGCCCTTATGTTTAATCCTACGATTTAGTTTCTTTACATTGAACCCTTTGGTACTTTTATGCTCCTGCACCAAGTCGGATCACTGCAGACAAATCCTGGTGTCCCAATTTCCTGTGTGTGGGGTGTCTCGGCAATAATTCGGCACCGCTTTGGATTGTCGGAGAGGGAAACACTTGGACAGGCGTGTCTCGGTGGACGACGAATGAAAGTTCGGGAAGGTGGACAGAAAGTGGTTGATGAAGTCTGGTCTGAGAGACGTGTGAAGTGCTGGTGGTTGATGGGAGGATGAAGGAACAGAGACTGTGGCCGCGTTTGGTTCTTCTTCTTTTTTTTTTAAATTATTATTCGAGCACAATCGGACGCGTGGACGGGAGAAGGGAGTGTCGGAAGGAGAGCACTCAGGACAGACAGGAACAGGGAGATGAGGCGGGTCGTCATCAATCCCTGGGTTAATCTGGGGCCGTGCGGCAGATGGATAGACGGACGGACGGCGGGATGAAGGGATCGGCAGAAGTCGGGAATGCGGAGGCGAGATAAGGGGCGGGCCTAATTGCCCGTGACCCAGTTAGGCACGTAACGCCGCGACGCTGGCAGCGGAGATGAAGGAGGGATCAGCGGGCGGAGAGCGAGCGTCTGACGCCCAAGGTTGTGTCCTGGGCTCCACGCACCGTGGCGTCGCGGAGAGGAGCAGACGGACGGAGCGAGACAGGAAGCCAGGAGGAGGAGGAGGAGGAGGAGGAAGAGGAGGAGCTTCTCAGGGCCGGAGAGAGATTACCAAGAGCTCGCGTGTCAATACCGTTGCTCTCGCAGGGATAAATGCGGCACAGGCTCGGTGGATGACGAGCACCTGCATCTTCCAGCGGGAGAAGGACGCCACCGGGCCGGGGAGCTGAGAGCAATACCTGACGTGACTTACCTCGCCGTGACCTCGGTAAATTTCCCCCCCTTAATTCCCCACATTTCACTCAAATCAGGTTCTGCGCCGGCTCTGTGACAAATGTCCCCGCCGGCACCACGCTGATGAAACTAATGAAGGAGCTGTGTGAATTGATGTAAAAAAAAAAAACGAAAAAAAAAAACGCTGATGAAACTAATGAAGGAGCTGTGTGAATTGATGTAAAAAAAAAAAACGAAAAAAAAAAAAAAACCCCATCAGCACATCAGTCTCTGGTGGACCTCATTTCAACATCCTGTCCTTAACTCAATTATATTCACAGACACGTAATCCCACCCCCCCCTCGTCTAAAAGAGGCAGCCCGCGTGACTGGCTCTATTCATCACACAATCACCAGTGTGGTGACTCCATATCATGTGGGTGATTTTTGTCAACATGCTTAAAGGCCTGCTTTGCCACCGTGGTCCTCGCGGTCTGTCGTGGAAAGCACTCGCTGCTCTTTGGAGACGCTAATGGAATAGAAAACAAAGAATAGGGACTTGAGTTCGCAGGTGTAATGCTGCCTCTCGAGGCCAATCAGGGCTTTTTCACTCTTTCACCGAATAATCAGTAAATGTTTTCTCAAAGCCGTTTAAAAAAAAAAAAAAACATCAGCCAATTATTCCCCTCATAATTGCGAAGACCTCATTTTCCCGAGCAAGTTTTCTCATCGCCCAAACACTTACCATAGTAACAGCTCCCCAGGCAGCAGTTAACCATTCGAGACCCATTTTCCACCGTCTTGGCTTAGAACAATGTGGGGATGTCATCGTCCAAGCTATAGGACAAAGACGCCTCCGCGCTAAATGTTTCCTTTTCACTAAAGCTGCAGCCTTACTTTATGCGAGGGGAGTTTGAACTGGATAGATACGTTTCTCGAAGCACTGGCTACCGACGGGAAAAAAAAAAAAAAAAAAAAAAGGCCCCTTTCCGGGGTGTTTTATCTTTTATTTATATTTAATTTTTTCCGTCCGCCTGGCGCCGAGATAACATGCGTTTCCCCATTACCCCTTAAAATGATAACGAAATTAAATTAAATTGAAATGAATGCGGGGGGGGGGGGGGGGGGGGGGGGGGGGGGGGATCATCAGAATGTGTTGTTGTTCTGAAAGGTACTAAATCAAACCTTCCCTTGAATATTATTTCATCTATTGGTGTTCAATTTAGAAAGAAATAGGAGAAATGAATTTCTCTTTATATTTCATTGCTTTTTTTGTATTTACTGCCCCTGGCTAGTGTTACTCCTCTCCTCTCTTTTATATATATATATATATATATATATATATATATATATATATGCACACATTCGCTCACGCCGCGGCCTATCTCCGGCTAGCAGCAGAATGAATACCAAACAATCATATCATGGTATAATCTGTGAGTGAATCACCACGCGTCTCCAGTAGGTTCTCTCAAAGGCCTAATAAGCACAGGCAAGAAGGCAAGTAAAGTGATTACGCCGGGCGAACAGATTTGCATTGGTTTGATACGCCATCCGTCTTTCCCTCCCTCTTCTTCCCCCTCTTGTCAGCTCCACAACCCCCCCACCCCACCCCCCTCTCATTTCATTTCCTCTCCTCTCATCTCTTTTCCTGTCATCTCGTCATCTCGTCCTGTACCTCACTCTCTTCTGCCTCGTCTCCTCCGCGTTCACAGTGGGCCGTTTGAGCTGCACGCCTTCCCTGGCCCTCTGAATTGAATTAGCGTGTGACCATCCAACCGGGTTCTCTGGACTTTTCTGCCTTTTGCCTGCATTTTGCAAAGTCTGGTCGATTTCCCCCCCCCAAAAAAAAAAAAAAAAAAAAAAAAAAGAAGAAAACACTTCCTTTTTTTTGTTTTTTTTTGTTTACCCTATTATCCGCGGCGTCTTCTTGTCAGCGTTTTGTGTAATAGTGGAAATGGGATTATGTCAAAAGTTGTTCTATTTGGGAATGACAATCTGAAGTTGTAGTTTGAATATCGAAAAACATTTGGTCTTTGGAAACTGCCACCGTGTCAGCATTATGCAAGTCAGGTCTACATACTTTGCCGTAAGGTTGGGGGGCCTAGTTAGTTCTAGTCATTTCAAATAAGTGTAGAGCGGATTACGCTAGCGTTGCTGTTATTGAAAAGTTCGCAGTGGAGTGGAAATACAGTGGTTCAGGGTAACCTGGTTGCTCTGCTATGTAGTCCTGGAAACTCGTTCAAGCCATTTCTGTTTGTGCTGCACCCGAACAAAGGGGCCTGCCAATCAAGTGTAATAATATTGTGTAGTTGGCCATAAGGAAGCACAAAGTGAAATCAAAATTCACTTGAATTGACTGACAGAACAGAGGATTCCAACCAAGAAAGTGGAAACAATTGTCTGACACACACACGCCGAAGGAATGTGGCTGGAGGAGGTTCGGTAGGAAATGAAGAAAAATTCCAATAAAAAGAAGAAAGGAAAAAAAAAAAAGCCGTCTGCCTCGCGCCCGTGCGCAAACACACATCAAAATGACACTTTGGCATAAATATGCTTAACTGTTAATCTGGTGCTGTGATTTTGTTTTTAATGGAACAAAGCACATAAATACGGGCTCAGCTGTTTAGTCACAACAGAGAAAGTCAAGAAATATTGATTGAAGCTGAAGTCTAGAGAGCGAATAGTAAGGAGTGCAGTCATTTTCCAAGAAATTCGCCGTGGCAATTGGGAGGCGGAAGAGAGTAGATGCGTTTTGGTCTTTTGGCCTCTTTTGTTCTTCCTTTTTTCTTTGCTGTTTTTTTTTTTTTTAGTAGTACCTCAGCAGCTACACTGATGTAAAGAATGCCCTTTTCTGGCTGCACGCTCTTTTTCTCCACCCCCAGGTCTTCATGTAGACGTTTCTCCCTTCATTTATCAGTCCTTGTCTGTTATGACAGCATTCGCTGTTTCTTACCTTCCCTATAAGGTCCCTCCCTCCCTCCCTCCCTCCCTCCATCCTCCTCTCTCTTTTGCTCTCCTTGTCTGTCTTCCTCTCTGCCAGCTACTGCTGCAGGCTTTCAGCAGCATTACAGCGTGTAAACCTCGGATTACAGCAGCCAAAGTCTGCCTTGCACGGCATGCCTCTGTGGAGCACGAGTACACAAGTGTGTGGGTGACTGTGCACCCGCCCCATCCACACACCTCTTACACAAACACATGCGAGATATTTACACCGTCGCGGGTGTCATAGAAAAATGCACTTATGTACTGTACATATCGCACAGGTGTATACGTACTGTGTGCAGAAATGGTATGAGGACCCAGTCGGGACGCGCGCGGTTTACTGCACAAACACTGGCGTTGTTTGCAAGCCTCCTCTGCTCATTGTGTGGGTGTGGGTGTGGGTGTGGGTGTGGGTGTGTGAGCACCCTATTTATGATGCAGACCGACATCATACGTACACTGCGTAACTTTATACGCCTCAATGACCTCCTCTTAGCGTCCTCATGATGGTAAGATTGCTGTTGCAAGTGGCTTTAACCCTGATTTGTTTTGATTTTTTTTTATTTTTATTTTTTACCAAGTGCGTCTGTACATGCGTCTGCTCTTGCCAAAGTTCTCTGCTGCGTATCCACGACCGTCTATCTCGCCACTCCTCTGCTTCTCCGCTCCGGTCCTCCTCTCCGTGCTGCCTGCGTTGTTTGTGCCTGTTGGCTCCTCCTGCCTGTTAAGTGTCAGTTAAGCAGAAAAGGTCAAGAGACGTGCGGATGCAACTAAACGACGGCTGCCGGACCTTTGGATATCAGGCTCAGAGACGGGCCCTGGGATCAGAGTGATGGGTGACAGGACTGTGAGTGAGCGAGCGAGTGAGTGTATCCTCATTCCCCTAACTGTCCACACAAAGACTCTCACAGACAGAAGGCGTCAGTGTCCATTTCCTCAGAG
The DNA here is from genome assembly GCA_016785305.1 of Colistium nudipinnis. Lineage (NCBI taxonomy): Eukaryota > Metazoa > Chordata > Actinopteri > Pleuronectiformes > Rhombosoleidae > Colistium > Colistium nudipinnis. The sequence goes on along the minus strand of JAFBJU010000713.1, from coordinate 180,654 downwards.
GTTCGTCACATGATGCGCAGCAGTCAGCTGTCTGCCAGACCTGTCGGGTTCAACAGCCTGTACGTCGACCGACTGTCAGACTGACTGACCACCGGAGCCGCTAACAATCCATATATCGATTCGTTAGGTGTACTTCCTCAGAAGGATCCCGGGATTCAATGGAGGATTCAAACATTATTCCGGTGGTTCGGAAAGAAGACACCTTGAGGCCCTTTGGATTAATAACAAAACAAATCCACCACCATTTGGAGTTCAGCTTGTTACCAGACACCGGAGCTGGTTGGTCACCATGAAAAATAATGTGCTCAACATAAAAAAAAGACTCTACTTTTAGAAAACTAAAGACAGGCGTCCTAAAACCTGGTCTCATTTTAAAGGGGAATGTTAAGGTTTTCCCCTCATAAAAAGTGAATGAGGAGTGACTATAACGGAAACTAAACTGAAGTTTCAGATCCATATAGAAGTTTTTAAAGCAAATAAAATAGGGGCCAAATAACACAAAATTGCCAACGTTAGTGGTTGGTCCAGTGTTTTGGCTCCGTGTCACTTGACCCTTCACAAATTTGACTCACTGAGGTTAAGCGGGCAAAAGTATTATCATGTTGAACATGATTAGTTAAAAAAAAATATATATATATATATTATTTGCCATTTTCAGGGATAACAAGACTAAGTCCAGGACTTAGTTCCAATCGCGATAAACTCAGCACCTAACACGTTGCCTCCGATGATTTAAAGCCATAATTCAAAGGCAAATGTTTCATCCCATTATGATTTCTCACCACATCCAGTATGCGCATGTATAATTTGTGACCCCTACATGTATATGTGCATGTGTTATTTATAACTCGTGGTATTAAATGACTTCAGATTATTCCCACTGCGTTTAACTGCACTTAAAGGTCCCCGTGGAGTTGCGTCTTCATCTGTGAATGCATATTTTAGTCAGCCTCTCTGTGTTTATGTGTCTGTGCGTCTGTGGATGTAAGCAAGAAGTGTGGAATGTTCCTCATGCTCCCGAAAGAAAGTGACCACATACTGTGGATGAATTAGATTTATTTTAAAGTTTTCCCTTCTGTACCCTCCCTTCAATAACTTTGTAGGTAGCCCCGTCAGGTCACACCATCCCACTGGACCCTCTGCCTCCCGGCGGTCTTACGTTTGTTTCATCATTGTCCTACAATACCGCCTGACCTCCTTTTCCTACGGGAGGAGTACAAGCAGTGACGGAGAGCCTGGCTTCCCCCCCCCCCAAATCTCATAAGCCGGCTCTTCAGATGTCCACTGCAATCAGTCTGACTTTTTCTCACTGTGCAGCACAACGGAGACCCACATAACACACAGATGATGTCGCCAATCGGTGTTTGGTAATGCCTTTATTTCTGATGATGTAACGTTGGCGCACTTTTGTATAGCACCGTTGCACACAAAGTGTGCGAGGTAGATAACTGTACAGTAACTGTAAAAACATTTCCTTTCGTATTCAATTTAGAGACACGGTAGAGTAAATGGATGGTGTTGTTAAATCGTTAAGTTACCTCCTCATTTAAAGTTTTCGGAATGAAAAAAAACAACAAAAACACTCAAGCGGAGAGTTTGTCTATGTATACACCAAACCCCAATTCATCCCTCTGCGAGAAACGCGCGTACACAAGTACACGCACGCACGCAAAAAACACAGGCGCGTCCCAATCCCAACAATTCAAGCAAGCCGTAAAACAGCTTGCAGCTCAACTGAGAAACCAGAGCGCCGCTTGTTGTCGCTAGCGTAATGATCAGTTTGTATTGACTGCTGTGCTGATGTGAGTTAATGCGATGCGTGCGTGCCTGCCTGCCCGTGTGTGTGTGAGAGGGTGCGTGTGCGTGCGCGCGCGCATGCCTGATGTTGTGGGAACCTAAATATATTTACCCACTAATATTACAGGGTGTTTTTTTTTTTTTATGGGAGCGAAAGGCAAGCCCCCGTTAAATTGTAATGCGACAACCCCATGCCTTTTGGTTTAAGATATGTTTATTTGGAGTTTCAAGTGAATCCTATTTTAAAGTTTGCGTGCGTCTGTGTGAGTCAGAGAGGCAGTGATCTGGCCGAAAACGGTCTTCGTTTTCTTCAGGTTTTGAACACGTTCCAACTGAGTCAGCTGTCCGACTTATCTTATTCATCAGACGTGAATAGGTGCCAGTTGTTATGAATATGCCTTCTTTTGTGTACCTGAACTACCCATGATTTAGTTTGATCATGGAAATGTCTCGCAGGTAGATCAATTTCTTATCGCGATTGAAATCTTCTCTTAACTCTCTTTTGAAAACGGCTACAGGCTAACGGCTCCGATTTTATTTTTTATTTTTTTTTCCCATCTACAGCCTATATACGCTCCTAAAGGCTGGAGGAACCAAAATTAGGAAGCTTTTCATTTGCAATCAAACGGTACAGTGGGTGAACATGATGATTAGCCCGTCTTCATTCATTAGGGGAGTGGGGGGGACGCAATCAGTGGAGCTTCTCCTCCGTCCTGAGACATCACCACGGAAAAGAAGGAGCCAGGAACACTTTTGTGTCTTATCGTGAGACAGCTTGTCGTGCGAGTCCAGGCGTTTGTACAGCGTCTCCGTTTCCAGCAGTATGTGCTGCGTGAGCTAGAAATCCGGGGCTGCGGGGAAAACATCTCCATTTGCTGCTGTCGGAAGCTTTTTGGAAGATAAAATGGGTTATTCACAATGTATTTATTACACAGTGTTCGAGAAATGGGCTGACGCCATCTCCGTCGTAGTCGTCTCGGCCTTGAAAGCTACGTGAGATACGCTCAATAGGATTTCTTTTTTTTTTTTTCCTGTGTGCAGCATCTCAATGCAATGGCCAATAACCCACTGGCATCAAGAGAAATAATATTAGGTCCTTTTATTTCAAATGAGAGACCATTAATTAGAGGTTTCAGACTGAAAAACCACGTCGAGGGATTTCCCCCCCCCCTTCGGGGTCAGCACGTTGACTGGTTTAATGCATGTGATTGTGAGAGGTCGTAGGGGTCAAACATTGATCAGATCACAACTGGAGAACACGAGTATTGCCCTTAATCAGGTTATTTGAGAGTAAAGTGTCATTCATGTTTTATTCCATTTGATATTAGCCTGCGGAGCTCATCCGCAAGGCAGTTAAGCGATTGAATAACTGTGACGGGACCCAAGGTGAATTTCTGGAGGCAGAAACGGCTCGGAAAAGGGGAATGAGAAATACCCAAAGCTGTAGTCAAACGCTCATTCGACTGTGAATAGTGGAGAAGTTGAAGAGACAGGAGCCGGATCGTTGGTTACGTAGATGTTTTTTCAGGATGGTTCCTATTCATTGATTATCAACCCTGAAAGCCGGATTAAATTACCTACAGTATTATTGTGTGAATTTAATTTCTGCAAGTCTTAGGTTCCCCGCCGCTGAATTGGCGATGTGAACGTTTTCATTTGCCGTACCCTTTTATTTTAATCATATCTAAGTGTTTGAGCCTACTAATGCAAATTCACACATACAATATGCAATGTGATTGCTCATGAAGATAAACAAGCCTGCAAAAAATATGAACCGTTTTTTACTCACCATGTTTTATTTAAAATGATTGCCTGGCAAATCCCACCGTTTATCAAAAGCAACATTTTCCAGCAATATTTCACTCCCTTATTTTCTCTGAACTGAATTCTGTGGGGGGCAATTGGACAGATTATTTCTGTGATTGATCCAGGTGGTTATTTCATCAGAGACACAGTGATTTTAATAAAGCATATTTGTTCTTAATCAAACCCACATAACATTACCAAATAAAAAAAACAAAGTCAAAAGGACAATGCTATTAAATGATCAATTCTTTTCCGATATTATTTGAAACGTATATACTGTCGATGTGGGATGTGCAGGCAATAATTCAGACGGAAATATAGCAAAAAAAATACCCACCCCACGCACATGGAAAGGTTCTACTTTGGAAGAGGGGGCAGGAGTGGAGGGCTACACGGACTCTGAGGTAGTGATGAGGCAGCCATTGGTGCAGAGCAGTGATATTAGTGCAGCGTGGACCGCTCGCCGCAACAAGCTGTCCCTCCTCTGTTAGATGAAAAAAAAACAGCGAGAGGCAGGGGCAGATGGAGAGACGGTCTGAGGGATGGATGGAGGTCTGGGAGAGGGATGGGAGGAAAGAGGGAGGCTCGGCTATCCAAGCTGTTTGGAGGCTCCGCCGACGCACATGGGAGAGAGAAAGAGAGAGTGGGGGGGGGGAAGAGGAGGGAGCCGTGGACGGGAATTGGGAAAAGTGCTCAGCAGCTCGCCTGTTTGTGAGTGGCCACTGTCTCTTCCCTGCAGTGGCAGACATAAGCGCTTGGCAGAGGAGAAGTGTCACCGAGCCACACAGGCTTTATGGGGGGGGATTTGGGTGAGGGACAGGCTTTATGGGGGGGGATTTGGGGGGGGGGGGGGGGGGGGTTATGGGCAGATGAAACAAGTTTAGCCCAGAGAAAAGAGATCAAATGCAAATAAATATAAGGATGAAATGTCCTATTTAAGTTTTCTGTCCGTCGGTGAAGAGCGAGTAGATGAACTACTCAGAGCTCTCGTACACGAACGGTTACATTTGTGCCCCCCTCCCATGGAGCACGTGCAGGGCAGAAGGGCTAATACAGAAATTGTCCCCGGTCCAATTTCATGGGGAGCTGCTTTTTTGTCTGCCAGCAGCAATTTAAAGCAGCGTAGGCAAAGGATTACTTGTCAACATCTATTCATACTTTCTGATAGTTTGGCTTTTCATAACTTCCCGCGCGTGTCGTTTTTTTTTTTTTTTTTTGACAGCTTTTTAATCTGCCTTCCGAGCCGTACGCACAGTGGCTCGGCCGCTTCAAAAATGTCACCTGCCATCGATTTGCGTCTGTGATCCCGGCGACGCACTCTACTTGGGGCAAAAAGCCCCTGTGTGTTGCGCAGTGACTGAGAGGTGCCATTTAGGCTGGAGGAATACTAACACGCTGTGCAATTGTGTGTCTGTTTTTGATGTGTGTGTGTGTGTGTGTGTGGTTTTTGTGTTTACCCGAGTGCGCGTGTTGGAACGGATGGGTGAGTTCTACTGAATAGACAGGATTTGTAAATTACTCTTTTGGACCCACACGACACTGGGCCAGTATCCATTTTCTTTTGACTGTGTGTTCACATGAAGCACTTGAATGTAAAATGCCTGACTGGCACCTAACGCATACCTCCGTGCGTAGATATCCAATTATTATTTTTTTTATTTGACAGCATGTTTAATGATTAAAACAGCTTTTTTTTTTTTCCACTGAGACATTTCTTTGAAGGAAAGTTGAAATTAATCAAAGCGGAAGCTGATGCTCGAATCCACCTTCAGGTAAATCTGGTCCAATTCAAACTGGATGATGTAGCGCACGGCACCAGGAGGTGTAATTAATTTCAGTGAGTCATTGATCAGGTAAGGCTAAATGAATACGAAAAGAGATCAAGTCAGCTTTAGCCCACTGTGAAATCATGACTTTGGATTTTTTTTTATTTAGATGGACTCCACTTACGTAAGGAGCCAATACAAATGTTGACGTGGCATTTGCTACAGTGAACAAATCATCACTCTTTCTTACCACATTGTTAGCTCTAATTTCCGTTTGTTCTTACGGAGGCAAACCTTGAAACCCCCTGTAGGTCCGCAACATCCATTATGGCCTCATATATACCAAAGATTAAATTTTGTCTTGTTTTTCCTACTTTATTGCATCACATTAGTCGCCACGAGTTTAATGTCCACACAAATGATACTAAAAACATTTTAATGCCCACATTTCCTGATGCGCTTATGGGATATGTAACGTTCATTTAATTCAAGCTTTTTAGGAGTTGATGTTGTCCTGCAAAACTTTAATAGCTGCTCGATATTTCTATAAATGAGTTGTATGTTCTGTATAATAGGGTGCTATAAGGTTTTATGGGAAATTGCACTTCAATCTAGAAACTAACTAGTTAGCAGAAGCTCAGTGATTTTGATCTATCAATAAAAAAAAATACACTTTTTTTTTGATGATGTAAATGTGCACTGTAATGCTGCGAAAATATAATCTACAGTGTAACAACAACCCTGAGGAAATAATTCTGCTTTACTCCATGTTGTTCTCACTGGGATAACCTTTTTTGTTACCTGCCAAAAAAACTCATTTCCCTGAGGATTTGTCACACAATAGCATTAATAAAAAGCGACACAAAATGTAAAGATAATGATTGTTCTCGGCTATCGAATTCAAAATAACCACATCTCCATGTTTTTCAACAACATGTTGATTCAGCTGTTGATCAGGTGATAGTAAATAGTGGCTTGCGTAAAAGTCTGCATCACTGTTTTATTGGTTGCCAACTCGCACATGATTCTGTGTGGTTCTGATTAAGGTTGAAAGGTTGAATGAGCTAATGTTGAACAGAATATCGCGGTGGTAGTACGAGAGGCAGAGAGAGAGAGAGTCACTAAAAAAGAGTGAAATATTAAACGTAAAATAAAAAGAAAGAGGTCGTAAATAAAAGAAACTGCTTGGCTATAGCTGAAAGAAAATAATTAAGGGCCGCTAATGGCAGTGTTTTGAAGTCCCAGTCGTAGTCTCCACACAATGGGTCATTCACTTAACAGGCACAGGCACACGCACACGCACACACGCAAATGTACTTTTAAAGTATTTCATGACGTTGAGGACAATTGAGGCCTTATCTGGGGCTGCAGAGATAAGCATAGGCAATGGGCCACTCTGTTTCTGACACACACACACACACGCAAAGCTGCCGCCGCACTCTCCCGCTGAATGAAAGTCAAAACAATATAAATTTAGAATGGAACTATTGACATTCCGATAATGTAGCATAACCAGTTTTGTTGTAATATCGGTTCTTTCATTTCATGCCGACTTACTATCCCTCCTTTCTCTCTCTTCCTCGTTCATGCTTTATTCCCATTGATCATGAACCCTCTAATGCCTATAAATGGGTCTGAAAATGTGAACTGTATCCAATTAATATTTCATTGGCCCCTTGAATAATGAATTGCTCAACATCCGGCCGGTGATCAACAAATCACGGCAATGGGCGGGACACTACAGCAGCTTATTATGGTCAAAGATCATTCCTACGTGAAGTGGATAATGAAAGCAGAATCCAGAAGATGCATTAAGTTAGGAGGTGATAAAGGCTGGACGATAATTGCTGGTTATATGGCTGGTGTGCATTCTTTACACCCACCCGAAGCACTGTATACGCCCCGCTCCCCCCAAGCCATCACTCCCGTCAGTAAGACCGTTTCACTCACCGTGCACTGAACCAGACATTAAAGAAGTGTGTGTTTTGTTTTGAACGTGTCCGCTGAAGAACGGTCTGTCTCTTTGGTAGCTACTGGACGCGTGCACAATAGAGTGCGCCGTGAAAACGACTAATCAAAGTACCGATTATTTTCCCAACAGCGTGGCGCGAGGGCAAGAATGCTATATTCCTCCTACGTTATCTCACCTGTATATACATGCATGTGCAGAGTAGTTGGAGTGTTCAGCACGTGCTTTTTAGCGAAAGAAATCTGAAACATTTATGTGTGTATTCACCTATCTGCATCTTTAAGAGAGGATGTATAAGTGCTTTGGCAACATCGTGCCTCTTGCCAACACTTGCAACTGTCATTTTAGGCCACTGCAGAATGTAATTATAACTTCTGTTCCCGGTCTCGGAGTGGAGTATTGTCTTCACCAACACCGTGGCCAGGAGATTAAGTGCCGCGACGGAAGCTCAAACAGATGTTTTTTTTTTATATCGACTGATAAACGGTGCAACAAACATCGGTGACCAACAGAGAAGCGTTTAAGTACCTCTTGTTTTGTGGCCGTCTGTGCCAACAGGGCATGTGCTGCGTCTAACTGTTTCTTGTTAGGTCGGGTCACGGTGTCGTCATGAAAAACCACCACCATGTCAGGTGTGGATATTCCCACCAGTCGGGAGTTATGTAATGTCATTTGTCCTCTCTATAAAATAGGTGGCGTAAAAAGGTTTTCGTTGCCTTTTCCGGCAGAGGCTTTCTTGTCCTCTTTCCGTTTCTTTTTATTATCACGCCAAATTACAATAAGCCGTGGTTTGAATATTTTTGATTTATTTAGAGATCACACACTGTCGTGTTTTTAACAAGCGCTCAGGTTACAATTGCGTCGTAAATGTGCATTTTACAGGGTCTGTCATCATTTTTTACTAAAGACTTAGCAGTGTCTTGTTGGTCTGCTATAAGTTGCCCATCTGCTTCTGTCTCTGCCTTAGTTCCTCTTTGGTTTGTTACCTCTTGCCCTCTCCTGTGTCCCGTCTGTCTCCTGTTTGTGAGTCATTTGTATATTTTTGACTTTACACGAGCCCCCTTGCCGCTCTCTGCTCACGACTGTTGGCATGCAAACACAGGCCGCGCTTATATACACTGTGAAAACAAGGAGGGGGTTCGCACACAGCGTTTGTGCGTCTAGACCCACCACCACACGCTTTGATCAAGGCTTTATTGACACGGATTGTAGCAAGAAGTAAACAGCAGCAGTTTTTTATGTTATGGGAAGAAAAAAAAAAGTAACTTGGCTCATCTTCAGAGAAACAAATATTACAACCGCTGTTTTTCGCATTGAAGAACAAAAATAGAGGGAACAGATTTTGATCTGTTGAGAGACAGGGGTCTCGGAGTCCTTTTTTTTTTTTTTAGCTCCACAGCTCCCCCTCCAGGCTGAGTACATGCATAACATGTGATATGATGTAGTTCCTGTTTGAGCTTTCACAAATGCAGCCAAAAAAACGTCTTATCTTGGAATTTCACAACTCGAGGTCACAGCGATGGAGTTTTTCTATTTCACAGTGAAATAGAGAGATCAGAGAAATGTCAGCCCAACAGTGAATTTCCTGTGGTACACGAGGAGCGGTCCGATCTGTTGAACTAAACAAATAGCAGTGTATGGCCACCGAGGGCAATAGCAACGTGTTCGGGTTACAAATCTTTACAAAGGCCCTGCACATCTAGACTTGCAATTTCACATATAGCTGATTAGACACTTTAACTTGAAGTTGAGCAGAGCTATGCCAGCTATTACGAGGGGCCATCAAATTTAATGCACCAATGAGTATGCTAAAAGGTGTCCTAAATAATGCGCAGGCAACGGGAGAGTCCTGCAGGGGTCCGTCGTAAAATGTCTACGGATGTGTACCGTGATGCATAACTCCCCCCCCACCCCCCCCCAAAAAAAGAAAAGAAATTCTCCTGCAAAAAAATCTTGCTCTTGAGAGGAGTGAGTTAATGTTGTGGTCGTCTATCCCGCCGACAGTGCCGCAGACAGGACTTTAAACGTGGATTCAAAAGGCCCTGGGTGGAGAAAGAAGCCGGCTCGGCCGAGGCTTACTTTAAGTGTCGGTCCCCACAGGGTATTGATCAGCATTGGCAGAATCGCTAATTGGAATGTAACTTTGGTGCCTTACAAACAGGGATTATCACAGGAAACCCCCTTGTGCTCTTTGGCGCGTTTGTGGTTTCTTCCAAACACAACCCATGCTGTGCAGTTTTGTGCGCGTCACAGTGTGCGTTTTTTTTTGTTTTTGTTTCTGTCTGTTTATCTTTGGATTTCAGATGGCTGAATGGCTTCTTATTTCCTACTGCCCCCTCTGTCTCTCTCTCTCTCTCGCTCTCTCTCTAGTTAGATTTTTGAAGCAAAAAAAAACATTGAAAGCAAAAGGCAGCACATAGATTAAGAAATGATGATGAGGGACTCAAATAATGTGGTCCAGGGGAAAAGGGAAAAAAACGAAAGTTTGTGATGCAATTTGATAGACATAGACGTCTGGGTCAGAATGATAAATCACCTTCACATACAGTAAAATAAAAAATCATCATCTTTACGTTCTGTAGAGTACGCAGTGCAACAGGAAGAAGCCTAAATAAATGGATGCAAATATACATACATACATACAAAAAAAAAAAAAAGGGCCAATGTCATAAAGAAGTAGCACTCTGGTAGCTAGAACCCCTCAATTGATATTTGTGCTTCTGCAATTCTCCCGTGGCTTTTATATGTGTCGCTTTTGTCTTGATTTCAAAGAAAACAAACGCGTTTTATGGGATTGTGTTCCGTAATCTTTTTGCTGTCGTCCTGATTTTTTCTTTCCACTCTGTCTTTGCTCCAAAGTATTCTCCTCAAACGACCGGGTGCGACGCGGCCTGTGAATCTAACGACCGTGTCTCTCTGTTTCCTTTTTTTCCTCCGCGCCGTTTCAGCTCGCCATGTGGGATCCAGTCCACGGCCTGAACGGCACGCTGACGGACAGGAAACTGGAGAACAACATGAGAGGCGTGGTGCTGCGAGTCGTCACTGTTTTGGTGAGTGGCGCCGACCCCCCCCCCCCCATCGTCCGTCATTCAACTGACTTGAGGGGAATGCGAACGGCAAACATACATTTATGAGACAAAGCACAGAGAGAGAGAGAGAGAGAGAGAGGTCCGAGAAGTGGAGACGCAATAGTACGCGTAACAAGGTGAGCTCGCTCACGGAGCCGAGCGCATCATTTCATTAGCTTCCGTTTTGACATCCTGCGGCCGGATGATGGAGGCCGTCGGAGTCTCGTTGCTAGCCAGACTGCGGCGCTCTCTGTCTGGCCCGCCGCATCGATTTGAGTGCGTCCCATGAGCGCTTTAAAAGATTCACCGCTGTAAATTCTTCATATCCACCCTTTGAAGTGAGACGCACGAGAAGAAAGAGATAATGCGAGACATCTTTCAGGCCATCCTTTTGTCTCTCTCGAGTTTTTTCTTTTTTTCTTCCAGTCTTTGATTTTTATCATCCTCAAAGGGGTGGGGGGGAAACGAATATGAATTTTGTTTTGGAATACCGCTCTTTTCCCATCACCAGTGTAGCTTGGGCCCTATAGGTGTAGTGTACATTCAAAGGATCTGTTGCTCCTTACGTTCTTTACCCTGTAAGTGTGTGTAGGTGTGTAGGTGTGTGTGTGTGTGTGTAGGTGTGTGTGTGTGTGTGTGTGTTTGTGTGTGTGTGTATGTATGTGTGTGTGTGTGTGTGTGTTTGTGTGTGTGTG
>JAFBJU010000713.1:145435-159105 GCA_016785305.1 Colistium nudipinnis | reverse complement strand
AAATTAAAAAAAAAAAAAAAAAAAGAAAGTGGCACCAATAAAAAAAAATTAAAAGTAAATCATACAATGCCAGCTTTTACGAGCGACCATTGCCCATGGTTGTTGCGGCACGTGGATGTACACCGCAGACAAATTCGAGGATGGATATGACAGCGACCGCCACGACGAAAGTTGCAGACACTTTAAAGGGCAATAAAGCACTCCAGGGTGGCGAGTATATGTCCACGTATGGTACCGGGGTTTGAAAGATGAAGTTATATCAAAACAAATAAGCCACCGCAGGCGGTGAGTAGAGGAGGAGGAGGAGGAGGACGGTGACGCGCAAGAATTTCGGGGGGAGACGGAAAGCAAAGCAGCCCGCGGCGATTCTGACGAGTTGAAGGGAGCGTGGTCAGAAGAAAGTCACAGAACCTCAGAGAGAAGTTTCTCGGAGCCGAGCAGAAGTGCCGACGGAGAGCTGCGTGCTTGGCTGGGCGCTGAGGAGGACTGTAAAGCATCTGGACCACGGAGCGCACACTTGGAAGTTTAAAAAAAAAAAAAAAAAAAAAAAAAAAAGCATTTGTGACATGGACGCGCGGTCATACATGGCATTGAAGGGGAAAGTGGTTTTCCTCATCAAAGATGCCGTTCAAATGAAGGCAAATCAAAGTGACCACTTTGGAACTTTGTTGGACTCGTCTTTCGAGGCCTTTTCCAATATTCCAAGTGCAACAGTGGGGCAATTAAACCGTGCTCCGTTTCATTAAGGGGCCAACCTCAAAGTCATTCAAGAACATTGCCCTGATGGAGGAAGAAAGCATTAAAACACCAGAAATCGGAGGGAAAAAGGAAAAGCAACAGCCGTGGAACGCAGCACTTTGAAGAAAACCACCCGGCTCTGCATTCGAAAGTCCAGGGTCTAATGCTCGAAGAATGCTCCCCTCGGCGTGGCTCAGGCAAATTGCGAGACATGCGGGAGTGTGAGCAGGCACGGTAACCTCCGCCGACCAAGATCGATCTCTACTGACGGTGTTTGTGTCGATTTAACGGCATAGTTTTAATGTTGGATATTGAACTTGTGTGTGTGTGTGTGGGGGTGTGTGTGGGTGGGTGGGTGGGTGGGTGTGTGTGTGTGGGTGTGGATGTGGGTGTGGGTGTGGGTGGGTGGGTGTGTGGGTGGGTGTGTGTGTGTGTGTGCGTGTGCGTGTGCGTGTGCGTGTGTGCGTGTGTGCGTGCGTGGGTTTGTGATGAAATACAATGTTGTGGGGCTAATAACAAATGCAGACGAGACGGGTTGTGAGTGCAGACACTTTACCCTCCTCGTCCATCCCATTTCCTGTTTGGCTGCCTCCCTGTCTCTTTCTATCTGTCTCGCCGGCTCCCCACTTCCTTCTCTGCCCCCCCCCCCGACTCGCGAGTTTTGAGCTAAAGTGGAACAGCCAAAAACGAAACTCTGGTGTCGCACGGAATATGTGTCTCTCCCAGATCTCACCCGGTTGATCTTGCCATGGTCTCGTCGTACGGTGTTCTCGGCCCTAATTATCGTCCTCGCCGGCAGGGGAGGAGGAGGAGGACGCCGCCGCCGCCGCCGCCGCCGAGACACGCACTGCGTTTGTGCGTGTGCGCGTCTGTGTGTGACATATCTCCGCAGCCCCACTGTCAGCACGAGCGTGACTGTGTCTCAATTAAATCACACACACACACGCACGTACGTACGCACGCACACACAGTCACACACAGTCACACACACACACACACACGCACGCACACACAGGGCCATAGGGTATAATCAACACTTGAATCTTTCCATCTGCTGATCCGAACATTTCTCCCCCTTTTTCTTGTCTTTTTTCGCACATCGCACCCCCCCCCACCCCACCGTCTCGTGTGTGTGTGCGCGTGTGTGTGCGTCCTTCTCGGAACCCCAGCTGGAGAGCCAAAAAAATGTAGGAGGAAAAAAAAACCCAGTGTTTCTCTGTTTTCCTCCCGCCTCCTTTTGCATTGCATCCCTCCATCCCTCGGTGCCCTCCATTCTCCACTCCTCTCCGCACTCTGCGGAGTCTTCTCACCGTGAGTTGCGTTCAGATTCTGCTCTCCCTCTCCCCTCCTCTCCCTCCATCATTATCTCTGATCCTGCTGCGCCGTGCCGCCGCGGAGCCGACACCGTCATCGCGTTCCGGGCTCTCTTCGTCTATTTTCCTCCCTCTCTTTGCGACTCCCTCTAATCCATTATCCCTCTCTAACGACTCTGTTGTGGGCCTGTGGAGTGGACCCAGCTGGGGGATCCTCTCTTCTCCCTGTCCACCTCGCTTTTTTTGGGGGGCCACGGAGATATGCCACAGTGGCTGCTTTCCCTTCCGCCGTTTTTGAATGGGCGCAGTTGTTGCTGTGTCAGCCCGCCCTGTTCCCCTCCCACAGTCTCCCCCATCCCCCTGCGCGCAGGCGCCGGCCTAGCGTGACCCCTCCCTCATAATCAACGCGACTCCATCCATCACAAATGCTCTTCCCAAGGCGAATGCGTGGTGATGACTCGCACTGTAACACATGTCCGCACCTGCTCCGATCGTGGCCAACGGGATAATTTGACAAATTCCAAATGTCAAGACTAAATGATCTTGAACAGTTTCTGTCCTTGCACGGTGAGAGAAAGAAATTGGCAAATGGAAAATGGGCCACCTTTGTGCATTCTGATTGCGGTCACAGGGCAACAGATTTGGCCCTCCGCTTTAATTAGCCGACCTCTCGTGGAGACAGGAGCTGCAGCCGCCAGTTCAAATAGCTCTTTTCGTAATACCCAGCTTTTATTACACAGGTCACGGTGTAGTGTACGTTTTGACTCAGCACGACTCCCAGGCTTTTCACACTCTCTCCTGACTTCCGGCTTTCTCCCGCTCTCACTCTTTACTTTAAATGTTTATTCGTGATTGCTCGAAAAACAAGTCTCCCGCTGTTCTCCTGCGGCAAATGTCACATTCAGCTGGAGAGAGGCAGGGACGCGGGCGCGGCAAACTTTTGCCGGGTGAAAATGTCCTCGATCCCGCGATTTACCGTGCGTACTTTTGGGACACGGACCAACGATTTGTAGCTCCCATAAAAAAAATAAAAAAATCTGGCACGGTGAAATTGGCTGGTACTCTGATACCCAAATCCTTTCACCGGGGAGCCACAGAAGCTGCAGCCGGCAGGAACGTAAAGACGGATGGTGGTTTGATTTAAATACAAGAGAATGCCTTTATTTTTATTGTTATTGTTAAGTGCTTTAGATAAACCAGGTGAATTGCATTTATTTTGCAGTGGATTTGTGGTTTGTTGCAAAGGTCAGGCTTTTGAGCAAAATGCGACTGGAATAAGTAAGCTTTAATTGCTTCGCTGCTGTGCATTTTCTTCCCTCCACCCTTAGTGAAGTTTTTTTTTTTTTTTTAACTGCAGCTCAGCGAACAGATCAGCAGGTTGGAAAGGAAGCAAAATGGGCTTCGGTTTTCATTCAGTGGCCAAAGAGACGGGTGCCTTTTTCACCCCCCCTCCACATTCTCCTCTTCCTTTTAAGATGTGAATACTATATATACTTCTCATTAAATAGGAGGGTTTTTTTTTTATTTTATTTTTTTTACACTTAAATATGCCTTTAGTCTTTAGGGGGCAAAATGTACTCAAAAATGGCACTCGTGTAATTGTATTGTGTACTCAAACACAATCCAGTCAGGTGAAAAGGCTTATGGATACGGCAGCGTATGTGTAACACACGCGCACACACACACACACACACACACGCACACACACAATTTACTGCCTTTGTGGTGAAAAGATGTGTGAGTTTTTTTTTAATCGGGGAAAGTCATGTAGCTTTCGGACGCCAACAATGTTAAGCTTTTATTCCCCTTTCACTCCAATTTCACAAACAAAAACAAAATGTTGTGTTGCTATTCTCCTATTCTCCCATAAAGACCCAGGGTGAGATTTAAATCAACTGCTTTGCCCGTCACCACTTTTTGAACAACCACTGAATGGTTTTTCTCTTTCGTCAGGAAAAGAAGAGACACTTATTTTTTTTATACATACATATATATATATATATATATATATATATATATATATATACGACACGAGTTTCAGCACTTTCACACGTGGGCCCGCGCGCGCAGCGTCGACGTCCCGTTGGCTGTTGTAACCCTTGTATTTTACACCGATTGTATTGATCCATATATATGAGGCGAGCGGGGAAACACGGACTGTAAATAAGCTCAAAGAGATTTCTGCTGACGCCATTCTTTCTCCCTTTTCTTGTTCCTTTCATCTGCGAAACGGAGGCAAAAGTGCTGATGAGGGAGGAAAGAAGAGGAAAAAATGAGTAATAAGTCCAATATCTAAGCAAGTTCTGCATATGGTGCACAGACACAAACTCTCTCTCTCTCTCTCTTTCTTTCAACCACACATACAAACACACACACACAAACACGCACGCGCACACACACACACACACACTAAACTTCTACCAATCCTATTTTTGGAGGACATTAGGAAGTAACCTCGCTAGGCCACACACACACACACACACACACACACACACACACACACACACACACACACACACACACACACACACACACACACACACACACACACACACACAGACGCACTCCCACTGAAAAAGGGCCTGCGGTTGGTGGCCGGTGCCCACCCTTGGCCCGACGCGACGCGTCCCCTCACAGGCCACTCCCCCTCCGTTCATTTCTAGAGAAAAGTGCTCTCAGGCCAAAGAGCAGTCGGTTTTAATTAAGGTTTACGGGCAATGATGCGGCCAGTTGGTCAGAGTGTCTCTGAAGGGCGGACGCACAATCTCCCAAGAGCGGGTGTTGAGTCCGTTTGAGTTTAGGGTAATTTGGCCGAAGGATGCGTTTCGTCGGTGTGACACGAAATGGAGAAAAAGCTGCAGAAAGTGCTGAGAAAGCTGGACAGTTCGTAAGCCTGCGTCATGTACTTCCTCTCCACCTAACACAAACGAAAACCATTTGACATTTAAGGCAATGATATGTTTGGCCACTGAGTCGCGAGTTCAAACATTCGGCTGGACCCACAATCATTATCTAGCGACGACCCACAGCTTTATCCAACCCCAGCCCAATGCAATGCATTCCTTTATCGGTTCAGCTTTGGCGACAAGTACTGAACGCACCGGAATGGCGCCGCTTCGCGCCACACAACGTGCCTGCATGCTTCAGGCCGCGTCACGTGATGGCCAGTCAAAACGACGGGCGACAGTGGGGACGACACAACGCAGCGAGAGAGACACCCAGGCTGAGAAGGCAACAGAGGGTGGCGGCGTGAGCGAGGCCCCCAAAAAGTGAAACTATGCGGGGAAATCGAAGTCGTCGGCGTCTCCAATTCATTTCTTTTCTCGGTGAACGTGAACCCTCTCCGCTCTCCTTTTTGTACGGGTGTAAAACGTGCACTGTACTATCTTTACTATCCACCATAGGGACAACAAGGATGAAATAAATCATCAACGCCCTGAACACACACACACGCGCGCGCGCACACACACACACACACAGTATGTAGGCATAAGCACCAAGACCCTCGATCTATCTTGCAGACACTGTCCCTGGTGCTCATCACGCGCGCCGAAACACAGTTCAGTAGATTGAGAATGGTTTGCATTTGATTCATTTCCTTTGCTATTGCGTTTTTTTTTTTTTTTCTTCCGAAATTCAGGCATAAAGACTTTTCCAATAAGAATAAGAATTTCAAATTTGCGCAAGTAAAGTGAACGGCATATTTGCGTCTTCTTTGCGGTGTACTTGCGGGCGTTTCAAAATGAGTTTCTTCCACAGCAAAAATCCGAGTGTCGAAAAGGAATTGTAACTTTTCAAACTTTTGTCATTTGCGTTATCTCGTTTGACGTAATATGTCGTCGGAATTGCCGTCTCTATCCGGGGGAATTTGCATTTTTTCGTTAATTTGTAATGGCTTGGATTTCACTACGTTTGGACCTTTTTTCCGTTTTCACCTCAGATGGCATAACCAAAATGTGCGCGTTTGGGACTAATTCAAGAAATCGCACCACTTACAAAGATTCGAACGTAGTGTACATGAGGCAGATGAGACTTTTTTATTTTTTTTTTCACAAACAAAGCCTTGGTTCGGATGGTTTTCACGATTGCTCTCCTCCCCTGTTTGTCCGCTCCCTCTCACCCTCTTCCTGCCGATTGTGGTTGTCGGGTCCGTGCATGGGCAGAAGGCGGTGCGTGAAGTCGTGGGCTTTGCTGTAACGTGTATCGCCGTTCCATCGCTTTTCCGGAAAAAGCCTTTCTCCGTTCACGTCTTGTCGGCCATCAGAGAGCATGCTGGGAGGGGAGATACCATTTGACTCTGCTCCGAAATGTGTCAACTCTGTGCGTCGCAGCTCAAGTCCCCGACATTACCGGTCCGGCTCGCTCCTCACAATGGTGGCACTTGATGATTTGAAAAATTGCTCACCGCATGTCAAATTCCTTCTCGGCTTTTGGCTGATAACCAGGAGTGTTAGAGGTGGCACATGCACAATGGAGAGATTGAAGAGCAGGCGGCGGGAGAGCCGCCGGAGGAGGAAAGCATGCACTCCGTCATCCTCCGTTCCCCTTTTTTATATGCTTCAAATTCCCCCCCCCCCCTCTTCACCCAGGCCCCCACACCGTAATATATGTCTTCCACAAGTTTTTTATTTTTTTTTATTTTTTTTTTATTTTTTATAATCGTCGGGACATGGCGGTCGAGAGCGATTGAGCAAAAAGGGGGGAATTAGATGGTGAAAAATTAAGTCACCATTTCTGCGAGTCATCAGATGACAGAGGGATAAAAACCGGAGGCGGCGAAGGTGCTTGCTCAGTGATGAGTTTTGAAGCTTTCCAAGAAAGCCACATATAAATAGAAAAAAAAGAAAAAAGAAAACCCTCCTGGGTGTGCCCGCCGCTCGACCGGCTTCAAAGCTGCTCTCATCTGGAGCTACCTTTAACAGCGGCATGTCAACAAGGAGGGGGGGGGGGGAGCAGTGTGGCGGGGAGGAGACACAGTAAACGTGTACGAATAATATTGCCCACCGAACCACGGAGGACATTTCCCATGCCCGTTTTTTTTTTTTTTACAGCCCCCGTTTATTTCACTCGAAACAAATGACTAACACTGTCGCAGAACAAATGCTTGTTTGGCGCGTGTGTGTATTTCACTTTGATTTTTATTTTGCCTTTGCGAAGCCTCTGAATTTGTTGACTGGAATTAATAGCGACCGAAATGCAGACTCCGTTTTGACCGACCGAAGTTCTCTCGTTTCCAGTCCATTCATGCAGCTCGAACAATCCGGACCTTTTTTTGGGGGAGATTTCTTTGGTACTGCGAGTCCAATCAACGGCATTCATGAGGTACTACTGTATTTAGGATTTCGCCGGATTTCCTATGTCTGTATGCCATCGTTGCTCTCTCCTACCACTGCTACAGCACTGGCGCCAGCGTTTCCTTCAGTTAGACACTTTCAAAGGCTGTGCAATAATGAACGTGTCCGAAAATGCAGTTTGAAAACAGTTGCGTCATTCTGTGGCGGGGATTGCGGCGATTGCGCAGCTGGGAGCTGACATCCTCCAAACGTGTTCCGACTCCCATTTCCTGGTTTACAAAGCTCTAATGAGCTGTGCTGTCTCACTTCCTTCCGAGAAAGAAAAATGGTGGACCGGTCTGCTGTGGAATGTAATTTTACGTGTTTTTAAGCGACGGTGCCCCTTGATAGACGTGGTTCTCCAGTGCCGAGACGCCGGGTTTCGCCCCGTTCGTGGCCTGGCGTCGTGGAGGGCGCCGAAAGTGGAGAAAGGGGCCGCTTATCGAAAACGCGAGCCGGCTGAAGCCGCTGTGGGATGAAGCTACGGAGCGCCGGTGTGCCCCGAGCACGCTCTCGCCACACTTCAGCGCGATGAACCGTAGTGACGGATGGTGCTGGTTTATATTGACAGCGATGCGCGGTATAGAGGCAGTCGTACCTAGGAACCCCCCCTTCTGCTTCCGTTGACACTGAAATGTCGAGGTTTCTTCCGGACATTGTATGCAAACTTCTCCTCGCAAATGCAAAGTTAGCGTGCCAAGTCATTTATTTGGCCGCAGGCGCTCGACACTTCTCGGAAAAAAACGGTTACGCGAGCGCTGCTGGAAAGGCTCCGTGTCAACTGTTTTGCCATTTTTCTGCAACGTCACGTCCGGGAAACGCGAGCCGGCTGAAGCCGCTGTGGGATGAAGCTACGGAGCGCTGGTGTGCCCCAAGCACGCTCTCGCCACACTTCAGCGCGATGAACCGTAGTGACGGATGGTGCTGGTTTATATTGACAGCGATGCGCGGTATAGAGGCAGTCGTACCTAGGCCGAGCACAATTGCGCAGCCGGTTCACCCCCCCCCCCCTCCCCCCTTCTGCTTCCGTTGACACTGAAATGTCGAGGTTTCTTCCGGACATTTAATGCAAACTTCTCCTCGCAAATGCAAAGTTAGCGTGCCAAGTCATTTATTTGGCCGCAGGCGCTCGACATTTCTCGGAAAAAAACGATTCCGCTTTCCTAAACCTAACCCACAGTTTCAAAGAAGGTTACGCGAGCGCTGCTGGAAAGGCTCCGTGTCAACTGTTTTGCCATTTTTCTGCAACGTCACGTCCGGGCCTATTAGTATAACCCCATCAGAATGATGCACGTCGACATGGAGGATCAAGGGGCCTAGAAGCGCACTCGTCTTTGTGTGTGTGTGTGTGTGTGGTAGTGCGTGTTATCATGGACAAGTTACGAGATTAGAAAAGGAAGTTTTACTCTGCGTTTATCACATGAAACAACGTTTCTGGTTGAAATGATTTCACGCAAGTCGGATCTTAGCGTAGTTGTGGTTGATAGGTACGGATTGAATGAAATCTGGTGGTACGACATTAGTGCGGGATGTTCGGCGGTAATATCTCCAGTGCTCCCTTTTTCCGTGGGACTCACGCAGTTGTAATGAAACCGTGACCCACCCCTCTGTGTGTGTGTGTGCTTTTAGAGAAGAGCCAAAAGACATAAAGCTGGAGATGAGAAGGAAACCCGACATAGACCAGGCTTAATTAGTAGCCAGCCCGCTGAGCAGCCATAAGTGGAGTCTGTGAGAAACGTTCAGATTTTCTAGAACTATTCAATTTTACAGACAGCGTTGGGGGGAAAAATAATAATTAAAAGGATACAAAAATACTTCTTTCAGGCTGACTCTATATATAAATATCGTGAATATTTGGAATAAACAAAGCAATTGAAAAGCAATTCCCTTTCACTTCAGACATTCACAAAATTGGATCAGGAAGGGATCCACGGAGCCTGTCAGTTAACCAGGCAGGCGGGCCAATAATCAGCTTTAATTTGAATGAATGAATAATCGTTTTTATAGACACCCATTAATCCAGGAAGTAAATATGAAATTGTTTTTTTTTTTGTTGTTGTTGTTGTTGTTGTTTTTTTTCCCCCCTGGATTGTAGTCCATGTCATGTGGAGCAACCGACTTCCAACATGCATCATCCATAGGACAGCCCTTGGACCGCAGCTGCAGATTTTTAGTTTAGCCACTTCCGTGTGAAAAGCGTCAAATATTCTGTTTGCTCGCCGCTCCAGAGGAACTCAGCAGAGAATAGCGCAGGGGGAGATGCGGCGGTGAGAATGGAGCGCTGTATGGAGGGGACACAATATTGTGCCTTTGAAGCTGCCAAGCTGGCATCTATAAAAGCTACCTCATGCAAGCTGTGCCTCTTTCTAGAATCCATAAACAGACGCGTGGGCGCGCACACACACACACACACACACACACAAACGCACACTAACACACACTTTTTTTCTTTCACAGAGGTTTTTTTTTTTTTTTTTTTTTCTATTTTTCAAGGTTGCGGCCGTAGGAAAACTTGAAAGTCGTAAATAATGCCTCGTAAATATGCACCTCAAAATAAAGAGGTTTCACCACGGTGCCTTCTGTAGTGGTCCTGGTTTAGCTTTGTTGTAAAAACAACAACAACAACAACAACAACAACCCGACAATTAAATTAGTCAAACGGGGCTTTCGCTCTTTTATGAATACTAACATCAAATCATAAAAAATGGGGTCTTTTATTGAGGAATCGATCTCATCGTGGCCGCCGCTCCTGAACAGCGAGTCAAACGCGCGACATGTGCACATGACACGTGACTGAATTGCCATCGGTTGCCTGTTGTGTACCTCAGTCGTGACACTGATTTGTTTTTATTCCCCCCCCCGCCCCCCGCATGAAAGATGGTTATGACAACGCGCCGCGAGAACGACGTTCCCAACGAGACAACGCACTGTGGCGTTACCCAGTGTACAGGCGTTTTTCATAGATCAGTGATCAGTCTGACTTGCGACGCGTTCGTATTTCATGTCCTTCGGGTGACAAAACATGGACAAGTAGAGAAATGGTCTCCCGCAAACCACTGCCCTTTCCTGTTGATAACTAATCGTGTCCCTCTCCTCACAGCGAATGACATGAATCACTCCCTCCCAGTCACACGACACAATGCGATTCGGTGTGGCGAAAACAGGGGTAAAAGCAACGATCGCAGTCTGTTTGATATATCATTAAACGACACTACTCTGTGCTACCCCTGGGTACTCTGTATTTATACGCAGCTCTACTGCAGCCCCTCTTTGGATCGGATTTCTCGTTATTTGGGCTTTTTGTGCGTGCGCTTTTTTGGCCAGCAATAGGGGCTTGCCGATATAGTGATACGTTGACAACGGGTCGGAAACATAATGGACTGTACCGCACAATTTTTTGGCGATAGTCGGCAAAAAAGCTTGCGTCTCAGTCGGCAGTGGAGAGGAAGCAGACGAGGTGTTCCTGATTTTTTTTTTTTATCCTCTTTATAAAAGAAAAATAATGTAATCCAATATAATCTCTTACAAATTGTAATCTCTCCCCCTTTCCCTCGCCCTGTCTTTGTCTCTGTCTCTCCCTCTCTCTTTCTCACAAACACAAGTATTCAGAGCAGGGAAGTGACCTTTTAAAAAAACCTAATGTAGTTTATCTGAATTTGTCTCCGACACTGTCCAGGGCCAGAGGAAGAATTACAAAACCTCTTGGAACCGAGCGGAAATGTATTCCCCTTCCAAATATTTGGGACATGCAGATGTCAGAACCTCGGCTGACTCATATTCCCGGCTGTATTCGACGTTTTATATTGCAGCCAGAAATCAAAATGAAAATTCCTCTCCGTCTTTTTCTTCTTCTCCTCCCTGGTAACTTACAAAACCTCTTGGAACCGAGCGGAAATGTATTCCCCTTCCAAATATTTGGGACATGCAGATGTCAGAACCTCGGCTGACTCATATTCCCGGCTGTATTCGACGTTTTATATTGCAGCCAGAAATCAAAATGAAAATTCCTCTCCGACTTTTTCTTCTTCTCCTCCCTGGTAACTTAATCAGTCCTTCATGGATGTTGCCAGTATGAAACCTGAAATCCCCAAATACCCTCGGGGGGAGGGGGGGGGGGGGTGACTCTCAAAGGTCATGTTTTAGAAGCTGTTGCAACCCAAGATACCGCAGTCACGCTTTGGCATATATTTGAACATTCTTCCCCACATTATGAAGGAATGGCATCTGTGCCTGCTAGATGCGTTCATCCTTGGACAAGATTCAATTCATCCCGCTGGGCAAATCTGCAGTTATTTCTCATGAATAGTTAACTGCACGAACTTAAATATTTACAAGTATTACATTCCATTTTCTGAAAACTGAAGCCACGATTATTTACATGTTTGTTTTCCAACATCGCAAAGCCCTCTGAGAGACCGAACGGCGTTATGACGTGTGGGGAAAAATGGAGGAAAAGATGAGTTGAGCAGAGCTCGACGCAAACGCGCGTTCGCTCAGTCAAAGTTACTGCTTAAAACGGGCGCAATGGAATTTTGCATTCCAATATTGTGCTTTTTTTTTTTTTATATTGTGCAAGGTTTTCTCCATTGCTTTCTGATGTGTTTCCTAAAAGGAGGATAGGATAAACAAACGGCAGGTGACACTAAAATAACCATTTCACAAGCCCCGCTCATGTTACCCTCTGCGTTTGAACACACATGACTAACTAAAGATATCATGTCATTCTACGCTGACAAAAAAAAAGTACGGTCAAATTGATGTAAAAGATGTGTAGGATAATAAGACGGACAAACGCGGCACGGGGGATGATCTGGAATTGAATATACTGTCGGGAACATCACTGCACGTTATTCTGCCTCCGGGCTCGTGTTAAAAAGTGATGTCAACAGGAAAATGCATCGGCGGAGAAAGATACAGTAAACCCCGGAGAGATGGAAGGAGCCAGATAGCACATTTGAATTAAAATCAAATGCGGCAGCGATGCAGAGAGGGCATGAAAGGGAGACGGTGGCGAAAGGCAAGAATACAGTTGACAAAAAAGGCGGCCGGAAAAAGGGAGCTTGGGATTATGTGGGTGTCGCATATATTATTGAGCCTAGGCTGGAGGAAACGGGCGCTAGGCTGTTGGTCCGGGCTGATGTAACAGCGATCCCCCTGCTACAGGAAGGAATGGGGCTCATTTCTGGCGGGCTTCAATGAGCGCCAGCGAGGAAACTGCAAAAAAAAAAGAAGACGTCATTACCCACTGTGTGTGTGTGTGCGTGTGTGCGTGTGCGTGTGCGTGTGTGCGTGTTTGTGTGTGTGTGTGTGTGTGTGTGTGTGTGCGTGCGTGCGTTGATGTGCATTTAACAGATGTGTGAAAATGCAACGCAGTCAGTTTGTGTGTGTGTGTGTGTGTGTGTGTGTGTGCGTGTGTGCGTGCGTTGATGTGCATTTAACAGATGTGTGTAAATTTAATGCTCAGTTTGGGTGTGTGTTATGCGTGAGCGTGTGCGTGTGTGTTTGTGTGTGTGTGTGTGTGTGTGTGCGTGCGTGCGTTGATGTGCATTTAACAGATGTGTGAAAATGCAACGCAGTCAGTTTGTGTGTGTGTGTGTGCGTGCGTTGATGTGCATTTAACAGATGTGTGTAAATATAATGCTCAGTTTGTGTGTGTTTTATGCGTGAGCGTGTGCGTGTGTGTGTGTGTGTGTGTGTGTGTGTGTGTGTGTGTGTGTGTGTGTGTGTGTGTGCGTGCGTGCGTTGATGTGCATTTAACAGATGTGTGAAAATGCAACGCTGTCAGTTTGTGTGTTTGTGTGCGTGTGCATGTGTGCGTGCGTTGATGTGCATTTAACAGATGTTGGTAAATATAATGCTCAGTTTGTGTGTGTGTGCGTGTGTGTGTGTGTGTGTGTGTGTGTGTGTGTGTGTGTGTGTGTGTGAATAGAGATTCCAGCTCCACTCTACCTCCAAGCCAAAGATAAACGTGTGATATTTCCCTGTCAATTCACTTGTTTAGTTTGGGTGAGAGTGACAGCCGTATTGAAAAACTAATTTTCCTATATATTTAAATTGTTTTTATTTTAGCACAACGAGACTTGTAGATTTTAGAGGACAAGGACAATAAAAGCCGTCTCGAACGCCATTGGATCCTAATGGGATAAGGCCTTAGCAACGTCGTGCGTGTTCCAAAGTCATTGCCAGCACATGGCAGGTTCCAGGTCCTATGCCCTCCGCGTGAATACCCCCGCCCCCCGTCACCGTGCATTTGTTTGACATCTTCTGTTCTTTTTCTCTTTTTTTT
>JAFBJU010000713.1:84243-145326 GCA_016785305.1 Colistium nudipinnis | reverse complement strand
TGTGTGTGTGTGTGTGTGTGTGTGTGTGTGTGTGTGTGTGTGTGTGAATAGAGATTCCAGCTCCACTCTACCTCACAGCCAAAGATAAACGTGTGATATTTCCCTGTCAATTCACTCGTTTAGTTTGGGTGAGAGTGACAGCCGTATTGAAAAACTAATTTTCCTATATATTTAAATTGTTTTTATTTTAGCAGAACGAGACTTGTAGATTTTAGAGGACAAGGACAATAAAAGCCGTCTCGAACGCCATTGGATCCTAATGGGATAAGGCCTTAGCAACGTCGTGCGTGTTCCAAAGTCATTGCCAGCACATGGCAGGTTCCAGGTCCTATGCCCTCCGCGTGAATACCCCCGCCCCCCGTCACCGTGCATTTGTTTGACATCTTCTGTTCTTTTTCTCTTTTTTTTTTTTTTTTTCTCGCTTTCTGTCTTTTCAGGTGGAGAGGTGCCCTATACCACCCTGGCGACGAGGATGATGATGGGCGTTTGGTGGATGTTTGCTTTGATTGTCATCTCCTCCTACACCGCCAATCTGGCAGCGTTCCTCACCATCACGCGCATCGAGAACTCCATCCAGTAAGTGGCCGACGCGAGGAAACCAAAAAATAAATATATCTAATGAGGATAGGGATGATGAGGAGGCTGATGTGGCGTGCTCCTTTCCGGTCGGTCTCCGAGAACACATCACGTTAACTGGCTGCGGCGCTGTGGCACGTGGCGACGGCGGCGACGACGCGCGCCCGTTATTTCCCCGGGAGCTCGGCGCCCACTGATTAGCTCTCCTCGCGATAATTCCTGTCGCCAGCTTCTCTCCGGGTGGCACTCGGAAGCGCTCGTCTCCCACGGGACTGATCACCGCCATGCCCGGCAGTGGCACGGTTAATTGGGCTCGGATTTGGAACAAACAACATTTACTCCTGTCCACCGAATCACCGCCCGTCTCCAAATGTGCTGGATCTGTTGGATCGGCCTCCACCGGACCACCTTCGGCTCTCTCTTCTTCGCTCGCGCCGTCTATTCTCACCTTTCCCCGCTTGCTCCCTCTGAGGATTTATGAGCCGTCTGTCCTGCCTTTATTATAGTTTTCACGCGGACTGGTCGTCGTCTTCAAGTGCCTCTCGGTTTGTCACCTCATTCGGCCTCCATTTAGCCAACGAAGGGTTTCCGTACATGTGAATGCGTTATCAGTAATGCGTTGACTCTTCTGGGGTCGTTAGCGGCGTCATTAAACCTCAACCGCGGCACCCGCCTGGCTTTGGGCCTTCTTCTTTGCTCCTCCGCCCATATGCGGAGGAGCAAAGAAGAAGGCGCGAGCAAGGAAAGACTTTTATCGGTTTGTGGACAGGACACAGACGGGAACGGGTGCCAAGGCATTTATGTGTGAGTGATGGAGAGTGGGAAATGTGTTGGGTGCGGAAGGGCACGAGCAAGCAAAGGCACCGGCAGGAGAGGCGAGAGAAGGTAGGGGAGTCAGTCAGCCGTCGTGGGGCGGAGAGGCTTGTTTTTTTTTTTAAGTTTGAACGCCCTTGTTCCATCCTGGAAATGAAAGAACAAGTGAGCATTCAGAAAGAACTCCCTCCGGACTATTTCACGCTCGGATGTTCCCCCTCAATTTCGGCGTGAATCCTTCAGGAAAACAGCGAGGGACGGAAGTGGAGAGTGGCCAAGGGAGCGGAAGAATGGCAGGGAGAGAGAGAGAGAGAGAGAGAGAGAGAGAGAGAGAGAGGGGGAGAGAGAGAGAGAGAGAGAGAGAGAGAGAGAGGGTATACACATTACGTAGGTGGGAGTGAAGGGGGGGGGCATTGGTGGCGGAAGAAAAGATTAAACAAATTAAGAAGGAGAGGGATGGAGAGAGGATGGGAGTTGTAGAAAAAGGAGTGGATATGAGTGATACGTCTGGAGGAGACGATTTTATAGGGGGCAAAGAAGTGAGGAAAAGAGGTGGAAGGGGAAAAACGGCCGCAGCTGTCGCGTCGCGTCGCGTCTCCCGCGAGGAGTCATTGTGCGCGCGGCGTGTGTGTGTGGGCGTCCGCAGCCATCTTTGTGTGTTCGTCGACACACTCCGGCTGAACTTGCAGCGGCTCGTTTCTTGGATCGGGACAGGAAAAAGTCTTTTTTGGGGAATTTGCTGTTTGAAACTTTCTCTCCTTCGGCCGCCGTCGCGGACAGAAAGGAGCGCACCGACCCTGGCCCCCCGGGGCAGCACCCGGGAAGTTCACGCAGCAAGGGGAAACTCTCGGCAACGTGTACCAACGATGTCATAACAAGGTTGAGCGACCGTGACAACAGTGACATAACATTTTGAGTTGATCTTTTGCGATTTTTCTCGGAGTCAAAGGTAGACCGGACGTAGTCTTGCGCGGACTTCTTTTCCTACAAGCACTTAAATACCGAGGGATTTCCAGAAGGAATGTCGAGTAGGCAGAAACAGAAGCGCGCACACACACACACACACACACACACACACACACAGGCAGAATCTAAATATATATGGAATACTATACAATTATGCCGTCTCCCGGTAGCCTTTCGCTCCTTCTCACTCCCTCTCCCCATCACTCGCATATATACACCGACTCCTTGTCACAAGAAACATTCGGCTGCTGTTCACTCCATTTACTTGCTCATTGAGCCGCTTAGGAGCGATATAATTGCTTCCGGAATGAGCCGGTCGACACGCGAGACACAAGCGCGAGCGCGCGCCCCACACACACACAGACAGGCGCGCAGGCGTTATTCGACGTCAATTCCCCCCAAACTGTCGCAATAAGATTATATCGCGAGACCAAACCAACAGGTGGTATATCTGGTGTATAGACAGTATATCCAACGCGTTGAACATTAGAAGTCGTGAAACCCCCCCCCCCCTCCCCCCCTGCTCTGGCAGCCGCTAAAAAGTTCGTAAAGCCTGCGCTGTATTTCACAGTCTGCGTGGGTGGAGAAGTTGGATGCCCACACTGCAAATTCGCAGCTTTCGTATCGGAGACGGATCGACGTAATTAAATTATCGGAGTTTTTCCTCTAAGAGCCGCTAATGCTCCTGCCTATTAACGAGTGCACATTTCATTCTACCATAACGCCACAGGTGACACACTGTGGGGGGTTGTACTTTATCCTATATGCAAATGCCTTTCCTTCTTCTCTAATCTCTCTTTTAAATCTGCATTATTTAAAGATTTACCTCCGAAAACTTATTATTATCACTCTCTCTCTCTCTCTCTCTCTCTCTCTCTCTCTCCTCTCTCCCTCTCTCTCTCTCTCTCTCTCTCTCTCTCTCTCTCTCTCTCTCCCCCCCCCCCCCTCTCTCTCTCTCTCTCTCTCTCTCTCGCTCTCTCTGGCTCCTGCACATGCACACGCCAGTATACAACGGCAGTGTGGAGACCTGGGAGTACTGGCCAGCGAGTGTGCTGAGAGGCATACATATTCACAGCGAAGTGGTGGAGAGGGGAGATTATTAGGGCCAGAGATTAATTGACAGCAATAAAAGATTCATGTTCGTGGCCAAGGTCATTAAAATCACCATAGGTTTTCCTTTTTTCCTTCTTCGTCCCCCCCCCCCCCCCCCCACAGACAGACAGACAGACAGACAGACAGACAGACAGACAGACAGACAGACAGACAGACAGACAGACAGACAGACAGACAGACAGACAGACAGACAGACAGACAGACAGACAGACAGACAGACAGACAGACAGACAGACAGACAGACAGACAGACAGACAGACAGACAGACAGACAGACAGACAGACAGACAGACAGACAGACAGACAGACAGACAGACAGACAGACAGACAGACAGACAGACAGACAGACAGACAGACAGACAGACAGACAGACAGACAGACAGACAGACAGACAGACAGACAGACAGACAGACAGACAGACAGACAGACAGACAGACAGACAGACAGACAGACAGACAGACAGACAGACAGACAGACAGACAGACAGACAGACAGAGAAAGAAAAAGAATTGTGCCTTTTATTCTTTCCCAATGCTGGAGTTATGTGATTTTAATTACTGACAGTTGCAACTTCAGCTCCATTTTGGATTCCATTCCATTTTGACTCAGTTTTGCCGCTTTGTTTGTTTGTTTTTATTCGACATACACCGACGAGTGCCAGTAGCAGCCGCCTTGGCTTTTCAGAAGCTGCAGTGCAGAATGTTAAGTTGTTTGCAATGTCAAGTTAACAACCCTGAATAGGATCCAACAAATCAAAGATATGTACAGCGGAGGAGGCGACCCTCCGGCCCCGGCTGACAACACACTTTGATGTTTGATCTTCCCCTGCGAGACAAGTCACGAACGCAAAAGCGAGGTTGAAAAAAAAAAAAAAAAATGCATTCTGACGCGCGACAGACATATGTATGGCTTCCTGAAAAAGAATAAATGAAATAAATAAATAAATAAACTCGCTCACTACAAAAGCTGCCTGCACAACGTTGTCTGCAAACAAACGCTGCTGATGAGTGCTAAACCTTAATCAAGGCCACCATGCCCACCCTGAAGGAAATATTACTCCATTTTTTTAAGATTCAATATATTCCTTTTTGGTGGAAAAGATGGTATGGGCACTCATGCAGCATTCATGAATCCTCCACACGCATTGTTTACAGGGAGTCACTGAGACGGAAACGAAAGGCCTGACTGACACCGTGTCCCCCCTTGTCAGTGCAAATCCGCAATAAACAGAGTTAGGATTTTGATCCGGTCATTAGATGCGCAAATGTGTTTTTTTTCTGTACTTCCTCTCCACTTCATATCGTCTCTTTGTTTGTTTGTCTGTTTGTTACGTGCAGTACATTTTTATTATCCTCATTTCTACGTACACGTAGAAATATGATCTGGGTTTTTCAGTGCAGATACCTTAATAAAAAATAAATAAAAAAAAATGACATGAAAAAATCCTGATGATGTTCTGAGGTTAGTACCGCTTCCTTTTTTTTCCTTTTTTTTTTTACCTCTTGGCGGTGGGGGGGGGGGAAGCAAGGTAATGTGTTCACGTACCGCTAAAAAAGTGGAACCGGTGTGTACACTTACCCCTTTGCCCTCTTGCCTCTTTCCAGGTCTCTGCAGGACTTGTCCAAGCAGACGGAGTTGCCCTACGGCACGGTGCTGGACTCTGCGGTGTATGACCAGGTGCGCTCCAAGGCCATGAACCCCTTCGAGAGAGATCCCATGTACTCCCAGATGTGGCGGATGATCAACCGGACCGGAGGAGGGGAAAATAACGTCGAAGAGTCAAAAGAAGGCATTCGAAAGGTAGGGCTCCACTTTTGCTCTTTTGGGTTGTCGTTCTGGAGAAGGAACAGAAAGCGCCACTGACGCATGTTAAATCCTCGTGCTGAGCAACATAGACGCTTGGGTCAGACGACTGCTGGGTTTTGAATACAGGGGACCGGCAATTATTCTTTACTCGGCGCATTTCCGGCCCATTATGGTCCGTTTGGCAAGTGTTGTGAAATCAAGCTGAAAGGCAAGATGGCATGAATCTAAAAATGTCCACACATTGCTTCTCCTAAGCGCGTGATACCGGTAGTTTGACAAAATAGTTGCTCTCAGGGGTGATTTGAAAATAAATAAATCCGATAGATCAACTGATCTAATGTCAATCACTGTTTGCACTCCAAAAAAACCAACCTTTTCAATTTTCAATTCATGTGCGTTTTTATCTCTGTATCCGGTAGGAATTGCCTTTGTCAAACTTGGACCCTTTTTTTCCCCGACTGTAACAAATGCGTACGTTGAATTTAAAATGCTCCACCTCATCCCTGCGCCGACGTACAGCTCACGATACAGGATATCCTGTTTTTTGACAGGATAAAGCCATCTCAGTGATCTTAATGATGCACTGGGAGCGTGCTCATGGTTTAAATACTTAATGCCCTTGGTGTCTACCCGGCATTATAAATCTCCGACTGCTGCGTTTCATTTGCATGCATCCCACTTTCTGTTTGTATCGCCCTTCCTCTCTTCCAGTGTGGCTCTCCGTGTATCCCTCATCCCTTTGGAATATATTAGGCTTGAAATGTAGCCAGCAGTGGAGGCATTGGAGGTGTGTTGGGCGGAGTGATTAAAGCGGTGGGTGGGTGCTTTTTTTTTTTTTTTTTTTATAAATGATAAGATAAGTGCCGCACATAACGGCGTAGCACACAGCCATTAACACGCGCTCACTCGGACTGCTTTTTGGCAGAGGTGTTCATTGAGCATGTGTGTTTAATAGTGGGTGTAGAATCATAAATAGGTTGGCCTGTTATTGCTAAACAGGGCTATATATTGATATGGGAAAGTCAAAAAGAAGAACAGTGGCGTGGCAAAACGCCTAAATTATCTTAATTGACTGAACTGGCCATCGATTTTTGTTTTTTATTGTGCGTGCAACAAAGATACATTTTGAAATACGTTTCCAAGGGTTACATACATCCCCCTTCTTTCTAATGAATTCAAATGAGCCCCTTGCTCGGCGTATTTGAAGCAATCCTAAAACTCTCCCTCTTTAGGCACAAATGAAACATCTAGGCATAATATCATCCGTGTGAACGAGAGCGGCGCCGAAGAAGAAAAAAAAAATGTCCCTGGACATTCCAAAACCAATTTTTAAAGTCGCAGGGGCTGCGCCGCTCAAAGCGTTGCAAAGAGAATTGGATCCACTCCAAGAATGTGTGCTTCCTTGTGTCCCGTCGCAATTGAGTCCTCCCTGTTGACATGCACCACCGTGGCAGCGGTTAGTAATGCTCAACTGTCGTCGTCTCGCCATCAAGACCCATCATTTTTCGGAGGAATGAAAAGCGATGGCCATCTCGGCATGCGACAAGGTCACTGTCATGGGCCGGCGTGGTACGGAAGGATGATGATCCCTCTCGGCCCCCCCACTCCGAACCGTTTTACAAAATGAGATGGCGGGGAATTTTTGATGTGATCCATGTTTGTATTTGCCGAGCGGAAAGTATTCAATCCCAGCTTGTGTTATTTGACTGCAACACTCGCCACCGCACCGCAATATAACTTTGTGCTGTTTGTGGGGCTTCGTGGTAAAAAAAAAACAGTTACACCGCGTGTGTAGATGTAATACTCACCTGAGCCTCCTGTGTAGTGTAGCCATTCAGACAGAGTCTATTTTCTTACCGTTTAGACCTGACGGGATTTGTCCAGCGCTTTAGCAGCCTCATGTACGCAAGTCATTTTATCACAGTATTATTTTCGTAAAAACCAGCGAGTATTGTCAGCGTTCTTTATTTTGAATTCTCTCCGTATTTTCCGAGATACGGAAATATTTAGTTTCACACCCTGAAAGACTGAGGCGGCGAAATAGTGAAGGTAACGAGTGTTATTAACAGGCAGCTCCCTGTGGCCACGGCAACCTTAAGAGTGTTGCAGCGGCTGATACGTTCTTGGATGCCAAACGGTCGCTGGGTGGTTCCTCAATTAGCGAGCGAGGCTGCGACGGTTTCGTCGCGGGACACAGTGGGCGCAGACAGAGCCGGATGACGGGCTGTCGTGAGGCAGGGTGATCTGTTTTTTCGTGGATAAACTCCACCAAACCAAAATAGCACAGCGCAGCCGCAGTGATGGAACTGGAGAAGGATGGAAGACTAGACTTTGATTTTTTTTTTTTTTTTCATTATTTCCTCCTGCTTTTCCCTCCGGTGTCTTTTCACCGCATTAACAAATAATAGAATTCCTCTCTGTTTCCTTATTTCCTTAACTTAACACCCCCCCCCTATATTTGTCATTTTTCTGTCTGTCTTTATATTTTGACATTCTGCACCCCCCCCGTCTTTCTTTTCAGGGCCCCCCCCCCACTCATCTGCATCGCATTAAAGGCCACAGGGTGCACTCTCCTTGTTCACTAATGCCCGCCCCTCCCTCTTGCCGCCATCGCACAAGCAGCTTCTTTTTTTTTCTTCTTCTTCTTCTTCTGCTGCTGCAGTGGCGCCGCCGACGCCACATGTCATTGCGTGTTTATGCCACCAATGAAACTCAAATTATTATTGCAATGAACATTTCGGTCACTTCAAATACTGCGTACTCCCTGTGTACCTGATGCCCAAAATCGAAAACTACTTGACGGAGGAAATTGCTCAATTATAATGTAACCAGGAAGCGTTTTGCTTAGAGGGCAAAACAATCTTGGATGCCAAACGGTCGCTGGGTGGTTCCTCAATTAGCGAGCGAGGCTGCGACGGTTTCGTCGCGGGACACAGTGGGCGCAGACAGAGCCGGATGACGGGCTGTCGTGAGGCAGGGTGATCTGTTTTTTCGTGGATAAACTCCACCAAACCAAAATAGCACAGCGCAGCCGCAGTGATGGAACTGGAGAAGGATGTAAGACTAGACTTTGATTTTTTTTTTTTTTTCATTATTTCCTCCTGCTTTTCCCTCCGGTGTCTTTTCACCGCATTAACAAATAATGGAATTCCTCTCTGTTTCCTTATTTCCTTAACTTAACACCCCCCCCCTATATTTGTCATTTTTCTGTCTGTCTTTATATTTTGACATTCTGCACCCCCCCCGTCTTTCTTTTCAGTCCCCCCCCCCACTCATCTGCATCGCATTAAAGGCCACGGGGTGCACTCTCCTTGTTCCCTAATGCCCGCCCCTCCCTCTTGCCGCCATCGCACAAGCAGCTTCTTTTTTTCTTCTTCTTCTTCTTCTTCTTCTGCTGCTGCAGTGGCGCCGCCGACGCCACATGTCATTGCGTGTTTATGCCACCAATGAAACTCAAATTATTATTGCAATGAACATTTCGGTCACTTCAAATACTGCGTACTCCCTGTGTACCTGATGCCCAAAATCGAAAACTACTTGACGGAGGAAATTGCTCAATTATAATGTAACCAGGAAGCGTTTTGCTTAGAGGGCAAAACAAAAAAAGCACGTGTCAAAGGCGAAAAAGATCTCTTGTTCGCCACGGCTTTTCACAAGGTCTGCTTAATGGAGTTGTAGAAACTAAGCTACCCCCCCTCCCCCCGACGGCTAGGAAACAGAAACGATCAGCTAAACGATTCGTTTCAAAATGAAAACCATTATTACTTTATCTCAGTGTGAGAAATAGATGTGAAAGCCAGTCAGCAGTACCTGGAATAATATTTTTCGAGCTGTGGGCTATATAGAGGGCCATGATGTTATTAAGAGACCCAGGGAGTCAGGTGCACACATCTTTTGTTCCATATCTCTGGCATTTGATTTATTTGGACGCATTTGTCTTCTCCCATTCGCTCCTTTTCATACATTTGATTCGCGTGAGGTGAGGAACTTGATATATTTCCCCCCCCGTGTCACGCTGTCTCGCCTCCTTTTCTCTCGCTTATTTTTTTCCTATTTCGCTCTCTCTATCTTTTCCATTTCTTTCTCTCTGGACTTTGCTCTTATACAATAAACCTGTTACTCCTTTCTGTCACCATTGTCTCCCGTGCGCTATGAATTATTATGAAATTTTTCAGTTCTGATCCCCTGCGGCAAAATAATATCATATGTCAGATATATGTCAGCGGCTGTCTCCCGTATCGCGCAAACAAACGCGCGCGTTAACGAGCGCACGCACACACTGGCGCTTGTGCGCGTGAACCTTTGCGTGTGCCACAACAGGTGTGATCGCATCATAAGCACACGCAATACCCTGGCGAGCTCCGCTGGCTCAATAGAGTCGTTGCGTCTCAGACTTGATTTCTCATTTACTTGGTGTCACATATGATATCAAAGACAAGCGTGCTGTGTGTCACTGTATGTCACAATGGCGTCTCCGTCAAAGGCAACGTGTTCCTCACAGTGATTCTCAAGAGTGATAAATTGTTTTTTTTTGTTTTTTTCCCCCGGCCTCTTCCTCCCAAGTCTTTTTTATGTGCGAGCCGAGCTCCTGACAAGTCAGCATTTGACTGTTGTGCTGAAAACTCTAAATCGGAAATGATAAAATCGTTGTTCGCGTCGTGGCTATCGTCTTTTAATGCCAACGCAGGGGAGAGGTGGCCTAGTGGTGAGGGAGACAGTCATCGGACCAGAAGGTTGCCGGCTCTAGGCCCAGTCGAGGTGGTCTCCATCTGGAAGGATGCGCGAACACCCGCCGCTAACAAAAGAGACGCCACCTCTAATGCCCTTGAGCAAGGCACCAACCTCATCTGCTCCCCGGACGCTCTCAGCTGTCCACTGCTCTGTGGCCTTGCATGTGCCACACATGGGTCAAATGCAGAGGTCAAATCGCCCCGGACTTGTGTGTTTGCGTGTGCATGTTTGTGTGGGACGATGCGCAATTCTAATTCTAATTCAATTTATTATTCTAACATGTAAAGGCATGGGGAAGCAGTGTACCTCTCACTGAGTGGCTGTGAGGCCCTTGCACTGAAGTGAGTGCATGCATGCGTATACATATGGGAAATTTAAACCCAAGCCGAAGCACACAAACCACTAAAACCTTCCCATTTGCCTGCTTATTCACACTTATGCCAACACTTACACATGCACACCTGATTTAGTCGATGTAAGTGTCCCCCGTGCGATTATGACAGCTTCTCTCCGTCAGGCCCCGAGGGTCCCTGATGACTGCTGAGTATATTGCCAGTTTGAGTCATTCTTGGTCTGTATGACATTCTGCTGCATTATGGGAAGATTCCAATTTAGAAAATATGTCTCTCCCCCCCCCCCCACACACACACACCTCCTTGCCCACATGCGCAGTAAAATCTCTCGGTCTGTATGACATTCTGCTGCATTATGGGAAGATTCCAATTTAGAAAATATGTCTCTCCCCCCCCCCCCACACACACACACCTCCTTGCCCACATGCGCAGTAAAATCTCTCTACTGCCAGGTCTCGTATTGATAGTAGCTTTACTAACAGAAAAGAAACTGTATCGAAAAACCTTTACTGCAGCATAATTTAAACTAAGTGCCATACATCAACAAAGATACATAACACTGCGCAATATTCTTTCAACCCCTGCTTTCAAAGACAAAAAAAGTATTGATAGGTCTAGCTAATAACTATAACCAATTGAGGCTATGGGAGAGGGGAAGGGAGGAGCGGGGGGGTGGGTGATGCGAGTATAGGGAGAGTGTGAAGTAAAATGTTTCGTAGCACTTTACCATAGGGAGGCAAAGCCCTTGCATTTTCACTATCATTTGTAATTTTACAGGACAAATGAAAAATACCCATTCTTGGCATTTGAATTCCAAATTAGTGGAGCAAAAACGAAACCAAAAAACGCAGACTCAGGTCAGCAGTTCAAAAATGTTTTTAGATAAAACAAAAACAACAACAGATTAGGATGGCCGGCAGGTGGCTGAGATGGTCCGAATTTTAATGTAAAAAAAAAAAGCCTCTGAGGTATTAGCAGGGGGGGGGGGGCGAGTTCAAGTGTGGGGAACAGAGCCAGGTAGTGTGGTTAGTGGGTTGGTAATACCGGAGCAGGTGGTCGGGAAGCACCCCACACACACACACACGACTGAAAGCGAGTGGCCAAATCTCACTTCCGAACACTCGAGACGCAGGTGCTTGTGCTACTCCACAAAATGTCAAGATGTTTCGGAGCATGTTCACCTCTCGTAAAACTTCTGGCGCAGAGATTGAATCGCAATGGCCGGCAGTTGACAAAGTTTTACCTCAACTGCTCGTGGGACATGTCTGTTTTACATATTATACAACATCACTGAAGACGGCACCATTCTACATTTCTTCCTGCACGTGCTTATCTCCATTCCGGGGCAAGACTGTCTTCCATCACATAATGATTCTCTATCACCATCTGCCCATCTTGCATAATGACTCCAGAAATGATGATAAAAGTTACCATCATTCCTTAACCTCTGCCATGACTAGTAGAAAGGAGTGGTATATTAGGAGCCTTTAAGCTTTCACCTATTTACCCTAATGATCCCAGTGATAATGATAAAGATTTCGCCCGATTCCTCCACCTGATAAGAGCTGACGGTGACTCAACCGAGACCCTTTTGGATTCCTCAGCCCTGGATGAGGCCCTCATGGCACTCTGGAGGACGATTGAGGCAAATCAGAGGAGAGACGAACGGAAGAGAAAAATATATGAACGGCGAATGGGCGTTCAGGGAGTAGGAGCGGGAACGTTGGGAGATTTAGGGAGGTGGAAAGGGGTGTAATGAGGGTGGAGAGGGAGGCATAAATACGACCGGATACAGAGAGAGTGAGTGCGGCGGGTGAGAAAGAAGAGGAAGAGTCGGGGAAGGGTGGAAGGATAGCGGGAGAGCAGAGAGAGAATTGGTAAACTGGGACCGAGGCGGTGTCGAAATGTGGGAAAGGAGAGGAAAATCGAGGACATGAGATCTTCTACCAAAAGAACAAGCACAGGGAGAGAGGGTGGTCGGCACCAGGTTTGACTCGCACAGAAATTTGTCGTTTTTTTTCCCCCAGCTTTGAAAACAATCACACATTGGACGGAGGATTTAGAGGGGCCAATCAGAGCGAGGCTGAATTTGTCTGACACCAAATTAGGCTTCTCCTTCACTGACGTGTCGAGTGTGTGTATATATATATATATATATATATATACTATATTTAAAGCG
The DNA here is from genome assembly GCA_016785305.1 of Colistium nudipinnis. Taxonomy (NCBI): domain Eukaryota; kingdom Metazoa; phylum Chordata; class Actinopteri; order Pleuronectiformes; family Rhombosoleidae; genus Colistium; species Colistium nudipinnis. The sequence goes on along the minus strand of JAFBJU010000713.1, from coordinate 132,790 downwards.
TTTACAAGCAAACAAACACACACACACGTTTCACTCCCCTCATTTCTCTCTGCCCGCCTCCACCTGCCTTCCCTCCAGCTGTCGTCTCGCAAATGGAAAAAAATATATATATATCATGTGGAAAATGTATTAAGATTTCAACATGACACCGCCATCTCAAGCATTGGCTCTACATTAATGCAAAGCAAGTCAGATGGGGAAAATATGTTGTTTAAAGAGAGCATATCAATCCCCTTCCTCCCAGATGCTTTACTATGTGTGTGCGTGTTTGTGTGTGCGCGTGCGTGTGTGTGTCTGTAGTTGTGTGTGTGTGTGTGTGCAGGTGTATGCATGTGCTCTCGACTTCGAGGGGCCTCTCGAATCAACGGGAGTGTGCATTTGGCAGTGTCAGTGTCACGGTTCTCGCAGGACCTCTTGCCAACCTGCCATTGGTCGGGGTGTTACCAAGGTTACAGAGCAGGGTGGCCCAGCGGTGTTCAAGCGACAGTTTTTTTGGTGTGTGTGCGTGCTTGTGTGTGCTCCCTGCTTTTGGGGGCAGGTTCGCCTTTGGTGGAAAAAAAACATTCATTTTTCGAGGTTGCCCACGGCAACATGCGACTTGCGTCTCCCACGGCGCGCGAATTAGCGTCGGTATCCTTCCTGCGCTTCCTCTGGTCCCCTCTTTATTTCCCCTCCTTCGCTCCTTTCTTCCTGTCTCGGCTTTTCTGCTGATTTCCTTTTCTTTTTTTTCTTTTTTTTCGCCTTCAAAGTCGGCAGTCATGCTCCTGGTATTTTGCGTCCGTTTGATTCGCTCTTTAAAGACGAGCGTCAATTTGATATGTTTGTCATGTGTTTTATTGGATTTGAATTGTATCGCTGCAGAGCTTGAGCTGGCTTGAAATATCTCTGTCACCCGGTGAAATGTATGTGTCCTTTTGGCTGCTGAAATCTCTCGTGTTCTATTTTCTAGTCCTGCAAAATCCCCCTGACAGAAGAGGGGGGAGGCTCTTTTTTTTCTTCTTCTTCTGCGTAGTCTGATAATTCATGAGGATTCAACTCAACAGGCCCAAACAGCAAACATATTTCCTTGCTGTTCCCTGGCTGTGCGATGACAGTGTTTGTGTCCCGTGATTCAGATTCAGGGAGCGCAGATAAAAAAGAAAAAAAAAAGAGAAATGGGCTCCAGGAGAAGGAAACATTGCAAGAGACATTTGGATACAAAGCAATGACAGACACCATTAAAAGAAGTGATGGGAATAATAGCGAAAGATGGACGGAAACCACCAATCTGCCTTTAAATGAGATGAAAGGTGGAATGAAAATAATGTGTCATTTATTGTTTATGTCCATGCACATTTATCTTATCTTCCATATTTAATAATGGAGCCCATGAGCCTTCATATCAGCTTGTTTCTCTTCTACGTGCCGCGACTCAGTCCATAATAGCCCATAAGATATGGTATGTTATTGTTTTTGGTTTCTCTCGCTCTCTTCCTTTTTCGCCGCCGCCTCGTGTCTGTGCCCCTCGCTCCCTTTTGCTTTGTGCTCTACACCTTGTGTCCGTAATTATCACAGCGGCTTCCAAGGAAATATGTAACTCAATTGATGTATCAAAACCATGTGTCTCAACGGGGAGTTTTTCCTTATCTTGAACGTGTCGTCCAGGACTGAGGAAAAAATCAACCGTGACGCACACAGAGCCGCATTGAAATTTTACGCCAAATCGACAAAGAGATTTGCGCTCGTTCTTCTGCGAGCGATATCGCTTTTCGTCCATTCTCAGCAACATAGCCCAGTTTCTTGAATAGACGTCTTAGAACAGCAGTCTGGACCACGAGCAGACAATTTGGCCTCGCCCGAAATAAAAACATAATATGCAACTGCTACACATGTCTTAAGATTGAACATAAAACCGCGGTTGGAACCGCAATGCTACGTTAGCTTATGTAGCGCGTGCCGCTTTGAACAGAGCTGGGCAGGGTATCGAAAAAAAGTGGAAATAGCGTGAACAGTGTTAGAATGTTGTGCATGAATAAAACGTGTTATCTCTTGAAGGCTTGAAGATATTTCCTCTTGTTTACCGCTCAGTGGTGGTGACTGATGAGGTTTAGTCTGTCAGTGTTGTTTCGTCTTATTGCACATCCCCTATGATTTAAAATCATTAATGTTACTCTGATCCCTTTACTCTGTAATAAAACACCTCCGGTAATGAGCCCCCATGGCATTAATGATATGCCTTAATGACACAGCACACCTTAATGAGCCAGCGAGGAGAGGTAGATTGCCATGCATTGCTCCAGAAAGCACACAAACACGGACCTTCTTAGCTCTGATAAAAACAATTTATAAATATGTATTAATTACATGATTAACATAATATTTAATATGTATTCATGACACAAGTAAACGGTATATACAGGATACATACATACCCCTGATGTGTTTATAGGACCGTCGGAGATGAACGTGCGTGAGTGCAAATGCGGTTCGGCCTTCAGACACACAGAGCTGGAAAGTGCTCAAGTCAGACAGCGGCATTAATCAAAGGCCCAAATTACCCTGGAAAAAAGAAAAGGAAAAAATGAACTTTTAAAGCACATTTCTCGTCTGCCTGATTTGTGTCATGCCTTAGGCTCACCATCGGATACAATCTTAACTTCCAAAATAAAAAGACAAATATGAATCACTTGTAACTCGCCTTGTTTAAGGCGGAACAGGCAATTTCAATTATTGGATTATAGATACATTTATTGTGGCATGGGGGGGGGGGTTGGAAAACAAGAAAAAAGAAGGTATGATATAAATTGATGGTGAGATATGTGGTTACAACTCAACACCTCACCCGGAGCCCACTCCATTACTCACTCTGCCCCCTCCCTCCTCTATAATACCCCTTAGCTCTGTCTTTCTTTCTTTCTTTCCTTCTTTCTGTCTTTGTTTCTTTCTTTCTTTTCTTTTGTGTGTCTTTCTGTCTTTCTTTCTTCCTTCCTTTCTTTCATCATTTATTCCTATTTTGGTGCTTTTCCCGTTCTCCATCCTTCATCATTTTCTCTTTGTCTCTCTTTGTCTCTCTCTCTCTCTCTTTCTCACCCCACTGTTTTCACATTTTCATGCGCTTTGCCGGGCACCCCTCCTCTGCAACTCTATCTCTCTCTCTCTCTCTCTCTCTCTCTCTCTGTCTGTGGGAGAGGAGACGGCCCAATGCCAGCAACTAATGGACTTTTGGAAAACACAGACAGCCATGCGTCACAGTGTGGAGAAGTTGGGAGACAGCGGGGAAGGATTTTGAGAGAAGCCGCGGGGAGAGTGGTTTTGGAAAAAAAGACTTGGAAGGCGAAATTGAAGTCGAAAGACTTCTTTAAAAGCAACATAGCGACGAAAGCGAGAGAAAGTCACTGAGGCTGTGGGAGCTCATATCAATAATGAGATCTGAAATCAACTTAAAGTTGTGACACTGCACACATTGTCTGCCAACTAAGAAGCTGCAATAGTTAGTGTCACTCATGTTGGATAATCTACCGATTCAAATATTATATGCATCTAATATGATGTTTTATAGATGCATAAATGTCTGTAATTAATTGCTGATGTGTTGAGTTACTCACACACTAGGTTCACCATCATTGTTCAGGACTCAAAAGTCAGCACCGCAGCAGAAATGTAATGTTACTTAGTACTTGAGAAATGAAATACACAACGTGGTGGCCAGTTCAGTCCGTGAGACTATAAAAAAACGTGTTAAATAAATAAAAGTTTATTGTTATAAACTATAACAATAAACCTCGGGTTCATGAGAGGCAAGGGCGAGCCTGCCCTTTGAATCTGTGCACGTGAACACAGCGGCTCGGGCTAAGATCTCTGTGTTGTGTGCTAAAGTTGTGTTCAATAAAAAACGTTGGACCTCTGTGGCACCCATACTGCCTCCCAAAAACCAGTGGCCTATGAATAGATGTGAAAGGATCCATGGGGGTATATTTAAATTGGCGAGAGCATAATTTGAAGACACTGAGAAATGAATGGTCTGCAGTTGACGATCCTACAGGAAGAAAAAAATCATGTCTGAAGAGACATCTTGTTCCACTTCTACGTCTAATTACATTTCGGAAAGAAAATGATCTGCTTCTTCTATATACATTTAAACATAGTTCATCAACATATGGTCTTAAAACGGACATGACATGATATGACATCGGATACATAGTTGTATATTTATATAAAGAGAGTTATAAGAAAATATTATATATATATATATATATATATATACTGTATATATATATATATTATCTCTCTCTCTCTCTCTGTGGTCTAGTGGACACTGAAATGTCCTGTATCTGTAATAACCACTTGCTTGGCGGCTTCAATGGTAAACTCATTCCCCGTCCCAAAGCGCTCCCCCATCAAACAGCCAGGTGGGAACCTCCACGTCTACCTGCGGCCTGCGAGGGCAAAAAGTGCAATTTGCCGCGACGACGTTGACATTCGGCTCGCGTCTGAGGCTGAACTCGGCTGGGGCCAGCTTTAGGTGAGCCGTAATGGCGACTGAGTGCCGGAAGAGCCCTGGACCCGACGGTTGCGTCAGAGAGGCCCATGAATAAATGGATACCGCGGCGGCGGCGGTACAGCAGCCGCTGCTTGAAAACTCGGACAGCCGGATGTTGACGATTCACTTTGACAAACGCCGGCTGTTCGCTATAGTTGCGTGAGGGCAGCCGTAGAGCCCTGCATGTTGAGAGACCCCATGTGAAATGTTGGCGGTGATGCCCCGATCCTGCGTTTTTCTGCTCACTGACATCCACGTTCCTTCAAGGGGATTTTTCAGCCCCCGTAAATAGCAATTGTCTGGCAAACCGCAACAAAGTCACCCGGTTTTAATTACCCTGGGGCCGATGGAGCCGCGGTGACTGATGGCGTGAGAGCACCGGAGCACCTACATCTGTTTCTGGAGCAGCAGCCGAGCGTGGCAGTCATCGCTTTTCACCAGCTTGCCGTCATAACTGACAACATAACATTCCTTCCCACGGTTCCAATTAAAGCTCCCGATCTGACTGTGGCGCTTCCATTTCAGCGTATGCTCTTTGTATTCAAGCGGTACGGCAGCGTGAGGCTTCTGGATAAAATGTCTTTCCCAAACGTTTCCTTTCTGCTGCACGCCCGCACCTTAACCCGAAGGGTGCGCCGGTGTTTTTTCCCCCCCGACCAGGTCCGCGGGCGTCGTGCGGGGCCTGTTGACGTCGTACTCGGACCGTTGGGCACCAAAACTCACCACTGACGCCACTGCTAATGAGCCTAATTTAATAGCCACGCATTCAAAGCTGCGACGCTTTCGGGAGGGGAATAGGCAGAACACCCTACGGGATCTTATCTAGAAACCCAGTCCACGCTCTCTTGGCATTACAGTGATACGGTAAGCGTTTCTGGACCATTATCTCTGAGGTGCTTCGGGAAAAAAAATTTTTTTGTCTAACAAAAAATATAAAAATAAGACAAACAAACCGCATTAGAAGTCTGTGCTAGCTGCATACCTTTTGTTGACTTATTGTTGCAAGACAGCCTTTGGCAAGTTTAATGTCCGCGAAAACGGAAGGAAAAAAAAAACGATCCCCACATTTTTTTGAAGCTGCAGTTTAATTCATAACCGTACATCCGCAACCAGCAGTGGCAGAGCCAGAGAACGTCTTGGTCCGTTGGAAGTACGCTTCGGCTGTCTTCCCCTTCGTTTCTGCGACGCGCCTTGAGCGTAATCGGCCTCCATGTTCAGTGGGCAGTCACAAATCCACCCAGATACCGTGGCCAGGTCCGCCTCAGTCCTCAGACTGCTTTTCTATTACCTTTTTTTTTTTTTGTCCGCACAAACAAACATCCCGGGCTCAGGTTGACCGTTTAAGTTGAACGCAAAGAGGTTTCAAAGTACGAACTCGTTTCCTTTCCGACCTTTTCCGGTGGTTCAGCCTTACCTTCCCGAGGGACCAGAGTGCCGAGATTTACGAGCTGTAATGGCGCCCTGTGTCTCTGGTCTCCGCGGCGAGCGACCTCGGAGTTTCCAGTCGCTGGTCGCTGGCCCCCTTGAGGGGGCAGGTGGCGGACAGAGTTCACACATTCCGTGTGTCCCCTGTGCGCGAATGAGTGCACGCGCAAACCAAAGGGGCCAGGCCCACTGGGACGGGGGATGCGCTCATCGACGGAGAATAGTGGCACGGGCGAGATGGACGGGCGGACGGACGTGCCGGTTGACTTACGTACGATCATGTCCTGTTTGCCTCCATGATGGAACATGGACATACACGGATTTACAGTCATGGTGGTGGAGAGAGCGAGAGAGAGAGTACTGGAGCACCTTGAAAGTAACTCGGCTTATGCTCCTGGATGCTCTGCAGAGAGAAAAGAAGAGAGAAAAGTTCAAAATCTCGCTCATTTCAGTGAGCTGGCACCACGGGGAGAGGGAGCGCGGCAAAGCTCACAGGACTCCTTTTTACATGCCTGCATTTCATCCCGAGAGCACGCGAGCAGATTTCGTGCACGCGGGGCCTGCACTGCGTCTGCTTCGAGATTGCACGCTCTTTCGTGGGGTTTCTTTGCTTTTTTTTTTTTTTTTTTTTTTTTACAGCATTAATGCATCATTTTCAAGCCCACGATGCGTTTCCGACATTTATCCTCGGCTTCCCGCACTCTTTTTGCCGTAATGCACGGACACATTTCCCCTCTCTACCTGTGTCTCTCTCTCTCTCTCTCTCTCTTTCTCTTTCTCTCCCTCTCCCTCTCTCTCTCTCTCTCTCTCTCTCTCTCTCTCTCTCTCTCTCTCTCTCTCTCTCTCTCTCTCTCTCTCTCTCTCTCTCTCTCTCTCTCTCTTTCCCCGCACTTGGCACGTGACGTTTTGACATTTGCACCGTGTACGACAGCGGCGACAGCAGAGCAAATGGGACCGCGACTTATGTCCTCCTGTTGTCACAGCTGTATTTGACGAAGGAGAAATTCTGCCCGACGTGGCACGCGGGAGCACTGTTGCAGACCGGTGTTGCAGAGAAGGCTCTCTCCTTGCGTTGTTTACTGACAAATAACTTCCAAGTGCAAATGCATTGCACAGCGTCTTCACAGCTTTCCCTGCAAACTTCTACTTCTCGTCACCGTCCACCTGCCTCACCATCTCCGACTCTCTCTCTCTCTCTCACCTTACACACACACACACACACACGCACACACACGCACACACACACACAACCAAATTCTCCCTTAATGAGTGTTTAGCCGTCCGCTCGCCTCTTAATGCGTGGGAATAAAAGACAACCAAGTGCTTTGCTAAGGCAAAATACGGGACAGAGAAGTACAGTTTCCACACGTACCTACTCAAAAGGATAATAACATTCTTCGAAGAAAAAAAAAAAAAGCCAACTAACCAACTCACGCCGATCTCCGAGCGATGGCTGCTGAGCCAGGGGGGTAATTAGCTTTGGCCAGTCACCAGTCGAGTTTGCGGGCCCCCCCCCCCCCCCCACACACACACACACACCGCACGAAAAAAAAAACTGCTTTTCCCTCAGCTTTAGGCAGCCGGAGCCATTTTAGGAAAGTTTGTGCTCTTGGTTTCATGTTTCTTCGAAGAAAAAAAAAAAAAGCCAACTAACCAACTCACGCCGATCTCCGAGCGATGGCTGCTGAGCCAGGGGGGTAATTAGCTTTGGCCAGTCACCAGTCGAGTTTGCGGGCCCCCCCCCCCCCCCCCCCCCCCCCCCACACACACACACACCGCACGAAAAAAAAAACTGCTTTTCCCTCAGCTTTAGGCAGCCGGAGCCATTTTAGGAAAGTTTGTGCTCTTGGTTTCATGTTGACAAACTCTCTGCTTCAGACGCCGCCTTCGGAACAATAATTGCTGGCTACACATCACACAGCTGATTTAAGCTAGAATCCCACTGTTGTAATTCTGAGACGCTATCCATGTTTGTCCCTTTCAGCCGCAAGCGTGGTAAGGTATTGTCCGTCTTGTTTGATTGGCTTTTTCTCATTCGTATGCCTGGCGTACGGCTGCCGTTTAGAAAATATGCATTGTTTCGTATTGGTTTGAGCAGAACTTTTATTGTCCTGCGGCAGGATGTTTGTGCTACTTTCAGTAATACTTCTTTAGTAAGTTGAGTACTTCATAAAAGCTGACGCAATAAAAGTTTATCAACGTAATGAGATGTTTTTTCAGGGAAACTAAAACCTGGGATTAAAATGGGCTCTTTTGCGCAAAATACACAGAGACAGAAGTGCCTCTTTATACGTTTTACGTGGAAACAATTTATACCCTACTTTAACTGGCGTGCAAATCCAGTATGCGTCTGTGGTGTTGATTTCACCAGCAAACCAGTTGTGTGTGTACTTTTTAATGTGTTGCCAGTCAAATATCCACAAAGTTGTTTTTTTTAGGAACATCTGCGTGACAAACAGTACTTTGGATTATATGTTGGAGAAAACATGGAACATTATCCATGTCATTAGAAAAGCTACACAAACTGTACGTGGTCTTTATTTTTGCGTACACTGTTTAGTTTTCACTTTGTGTGGTGGTCGGTCCCTCATTGGTGTTGGTCACACATCACAGACGTCATCCGTGAGAACTGATTAACCAAACAAGTGCATGGGGGACACGAGGAATGGAATGATTCACACTTTTCGCAGGCGAGCAAATTTAACACACGTCTTTTAACACTAGGAGGTTAAACAACGGAAAAGACAAAAAAGGGAAACGGAGAGAATATATATTGCATATATTTTTTTTCGACTAGATTGTATTAAGGGTGGCATCTTAGTTTTGGTTCACTGATCCATCTCAGATTATCCGTCTCTCCAACATCTGTCTCCAATTACTCTCCTCTTCCGCTATCACATCTCTCATCGGCTTAACGGGGTCTGAGCAAAGATTTGCATACAGCGCGGCAATAGGCGATTCATTTTCGTCTTCTTTTTTTTTCTTTTCTTTCTTCCTGGAGAAACGAAGAGGACTAATGACAGCTGGGGGTAATTAAACAACAGAGACAACAAAGACTGGCGAGGGACAGAAGAAGTTGTCACTTTGCGTCTCGGGGGGGGTGGGGGGGGGTGTCTTGAAGGGGACTGTTGCCACCAGAGCAGGGAGTCGGAAAGAACGCCTCGTGAGGGATTGATGCCACCTGCGTACCAGGCTTTCATCATCGGAGATTTGGCCACGAGCACATTTTGGTCCTTAGAAGAGCGAAACCACTCTTCCCCAGATCGCGAGACGGGGACAAGCGAAGCATTGACTACGCTGTTCGGGAAAACAAAAAAAGAAGGAAGTACGATTTCATTCAAAAATAATCGAACATACATTTTTTGCCTTGCGATTTCAAATGTTCACCCGAAATTTAAAAGTCTACGCTAGCCTCGGCAAAATCTTTCAAAAGCACTTGCAATATAACTTAACGAAGTGTAAACGCAAAGTGTCAAATTTGCGTTATCCTCTTGACATATTATGTTTATATCAAGGTTGTTGTTGTTGGGCCATAGTATATCATTATGCTCTTACTACACGTTGCAGGAGAAGCTCTCCTCAATCAACCGTCCTCATGTATATTGATGCGGGGAAGGAAGGTGTCGCGCAGCTCCTCCGGGCTGTGATGGATTTGCTTGCACCTAATCTTATCTTTATTCAGATCTTCACACATGTGCATGAATCTAACTCGCTCAGACGGGGGGGGGGGGGGGGGGGGGGGTTGTTTTTGGGGGTTGATATTTGGCCGTGGTGCAACCTCTCATTGGGAAGCTCTGTGATTGCTGTCGCCAGGCTCGGATTACGGAAGCGGAGAGCATGTGGGATGCAGGTGAGAAAATAAAATAAAAAGACAGCGAGGGAGGAAGCCAAGACTTAAGGTCGATCACACTCAACTAAAACAGTGAATACAAACTTGAAACAACGTGGTTGACCGTTGCTGTTCCCACCAAAAGAGACCAAAGCTTACAGGCTCCCATGTGCGAAGCATTTCACATCCTTTGCCGGAGGACATAAGAAAGCGAATTCACACTGGGGGACCATTTGTTATGCGACACTTTTAAAAGTGTCTGTCATCGAAGATGTCATTTACGGATGAGGAAAAAACCTGTTTTATTGATTTTTTTTATTTTTTATTTAAGGAGTTTAAATTGAGAGAGAGATGAAAACTGCTACTTTTGCGTGCTGGGTGCCCTTGAAGTGATCTCTCTGAGCAAGGTTGAAGAAGAAGAAGAAAAAGACTTGGACAGAGGGGGGCGGGGGGGGGGGGGGGGGGGGGGGGGGGGGGGGGGGTAGAGAGTGGACCCTGGAGTAGTTTAGCCAGTTTGAAGTCTCAGCATGGCTAGACTCTTAAGACGAACTGTTTGAACCACCGATGAGATAGAGGAGCCTCTTGAAGCCTGCTTAGCCATTCATTGGGTCTGCTCTGTAACGTAATTGGAATGTGTTGTATAGAGAGACTGTCAGAATGTGTATGAGCTCACCTTGAAAAGTATTTTCATGTGGAAGTGTTTTTTTGTTTTTTTTCCCCCACAGTCCTCAAAGTCTGGCGTTCACCTTTCATGCATGTTGCTTCATCTGGCTCCTCCAGAAGGAAGTGGATTGACCTCATTCAGCTTGTTAATTCAGATTTTGTGAACTTCTGTTCGACTGTAGCTTTTTTTACATTTTAAACAGGGACCTAACTGAAAGGAGGTTATTTTAAATCATCTGACCTACACTACATTTTATAATGGCGAAATTGTAATTTCCCTTTTATGATTTGCGCTTATTTTAGTTTTGCTTGCTTGTCACGACGCAGTCGGCGTTTTTGCTGGACTATGTCAAACCAACAGACGCGAGAATGAAAGAAAGAAAGGAGGGATTATCATTTGCTTCCATTCAACTAATCTCTGATTCCTATTTCCTATTTCCTGCACTTTTGATAAACACAAATCGGAGATGCTACCAAAATAGCTCCGACTCCTGCTCCATAGTGTTTCATTAGATTAGGGGGGGCTCCACATCGCTTTTTCAACGGATAAAAGAGACACGTAGACGGCAACAAAATGTGTTTCACTTTTTCTTCTTCCTGGCTAACAATGGTGAAAAGGGAAAAAGTGGTGTGACGGAATAGAAATGCTGAGGTGAAGGTCAAGTCACGTTCACGCGGTGAAAAAACAAAGTGAAGTGCAATGATTGAGACTCACGGCTGAATGTGTGTGTCTTATGTAAACAGACCATTTTAGACACAGCAGGTAGTGCTACATGCATGACAACCCAATAATACCTCAGTGCCAACATTTTCAAGAAGAATAAGACCTCCGTATTTATCAAGAGTACTTTTGTAATAAATGACGTAGGCTTTTGTTTGAGGCTTGAGAACAATGTTACTTTGAGAGACAGGCATGTCTCTTCCATTGTTGGACATCCCCTCCTCTTAGATGTTGATCAAAGTGACAGATGCACTAGCCAAGTACTTGATGAAAATGACATGTTTTTTTTTTTCCCCCCTCTTCGGAGACAATGTCTCGCAGTGGGGTTTTTTTTTTCTGTGTTCAAGAGCACACAGACGGAATCTCTCACGTATTGCTGGCAAGATAGGTGGAATATTATTTGAAGTAGATAGATGGAGACTCAAATGCAGGGGTGTCTAAGGTGCTTGTAAACAGTTTAACCTGAGCAGCACCTTAATTGGAGGTGGGCCCATTGCCAGGTGACTCTAGGCATGCAAATGTTGCTTGTTATACAGCTGCCTTGCCTAGATAATCCCACTAAATCCGCGCCGAACCTGGGAGCTCATCCATCTTGTTTGCCGGTGACCTTACATCCCTAATGGTGACAGACAGAAGGGAGAGTCAAAGTTTCATAGCAGACCTTGGGGATGTGAGCTGGTATTGCAGTTTTTTTTTGTTTTTTTTTTAATATGGCTTGATGAAGAGTATTGGGGGTTATTTTCTTCTAGGACTGACACTATGGTGTGGTGGCTAGCTTTTGTTACACTTTTTGTACTTAGAATGAATGCGCTTCGTATGTTATGCTGGTTTATGACAATGTTCATGAGATTAGGAAACCTTCGGTTGTCTTTTCAGTATGTCTGACGTCATAGGTCACTGCATACATAGTGGGTATGATCATTCTATCCAGCTCTTTTCACCAACATTTTGTTTCTTTTTAAAGCACCTTGAATGTTCAATTTTGAGCAGCTGAAACAGATTTTTTACCAATTTTCTTAGTACAAAGCCCATAATCTCTCCAATTCAAAGGCAATTATGAAAAGCCATAAAATGATTTTTCAAAGTAATAAAGCGCTCTCCTCACTCTTTTTAAGGTTGCAAAGAGCAGAATGAGCCATCCTGATGCCCTGCAGTAAATTTTTGCACACACGCATGCACACACGTTAATACAGTCCCCAACATACACACACACACAGACACTTCACAGGACTACAGACTGTGAAATTACCCAATCAGAGGTTCTTGTCACTTCTCAGACATTAATTATCACACATAAGCTAACTGAAGTGACACAACACACACACGCACACACAGAGGTTTGAAAGTGTCATACGGCTCCATTAAAGTTAATTACACACAAAGTCCAAAATCATGTGTTAGTAGAAAAAGGGAAAGTGTGCATGTGCGGGTGCATATTTGTGAATTTGTTTTTGTGTTGTTCTTTTCACCTCAGGCTATGTGACTGAATTGTCAGTTGAGGTGTCACAGTGAAAATATCACAGACAGCCTGTTTATTCTCCACTTTTTATTTTCCTGTGAAATATACATTTATTTAATGATAATGAGAAACCACGCTAAAAACAGTCACCTACCCTGCGATCAAAACAAACTGTGCGACACTTCAAGTCGCATTCACCTTCAGTGTCTTGTCAACCACAAGATGCGAGCACATACTTAAGACCTACCTGTTGTTTGATCACACACATGCAAAACAATGACGGGCACATAAATATGTCATTTCCAACATATCCAACACCTACCAAAAAAGGGATGTGCAAACTAAGTCATTAATGGTTGTGCATAAAGATGGAAAGTATTTGAGTGCATTAGCATATTCTTGATTTTTTTATTTTTTTTATTTTACAGTACCCTAGCTATGATTCTGTTCATCCATAAAGACTGGAGTAGGTTTTGGAACATGAATAAATTAATCAAACATAAGATTAACTAATTAACAGCATATTCTCAATTATAAATTGTGATGAGGTTTCAACGAGATCCTGAATCTGAGGATAACATTTTTTTTGCTCTCATAGGACACCATTGTAAACTAATTCAACCTCAACAAATATATATATATATATATATACACACACACACACACACACACACACACACACACACACACGTGTGTTTGAATGAATTAATGACAGAGAGTAATTAACACGTTAATTTAATAGCGGAACTTTGGCTCGTTGTTTCCGAGAGGGAGGGGGAAGTGTTTTGTAGGTGCGCTTAATACGTGCAGTCGGTGACATGCTCGACAGGGAGCACCTGTGCTGTTTGGGGGTACCTGCGGTGTAAGTTTTATATACGTTTTCAGACTAGTTTTATTACTAGTTTGTGTTTTATTTTATCTGGTTCTCACGGCGTGTTGGTGGCACGGGTGCGCAAATAAATGCGCGTAACTAAGAACGTCTGGCGCTCGCGATTTTACTCGGGAGTTACACCGTGTACGGTCAGTACTGTTTGGAGCGCGCCACCTAGTGACATCATCGGAAACTCGGCAGGGAAAAAAATGAAAGCGGTCTTTAAAACAGTTTGTGAAATACTCCGCGGACCAGTTTATACCGCCGTTTTCCCAGCCGCTGTTATTGACACTGGTACCAATTTAACCTGAGTTAAAGCAACAGCTTTCTGAATGTTGTTAACTATATTGTAACGTATTTATTTTTTCCCTTCTCTCAGGTGAAGTTTGGCCGCTTTGGCTTCGTGTGGGACGCGGCTGTCCTGGAGTACGTCGCTAACAACGACGACGACTGCTCCTTCTACACCGTCAGGAACAGTGCGCCGGACCGTGGATACGGCATCGCCATGCAGCACGGCAGCCCCTACAGGGACATCTTCTCCCAACGGTAAGAGCCGCCCGCCACAGTAAACACCAGTCAGCGGCACCCTCCGCTGCACCCTCCGCTGCCTTGTACTTATGCAAAGCACGTTTCACGTGCACACTCATGGAGCCGTCACGTTTTCTTCTCTCCATATTGTTTGTCTCGGTGATGCTCTCCTCAGTTTTTGTCTTTTTTTCAGGTCGAGATATATCCTCTGCCTTTGGTGAGAGTGGTGAAATATTACTTTCACATATATTGGACTTCTGGAGAGGTCATGTTTTCTTTTTCTTTTTCTTTTTTTTTTTACAGCTGCTCCAAATTTATTTCGGCCAAATAAAAAGGGGGCCACTTCCATAAAGTTTGCCAGCCCCCCCTCTGCCGCGCTTGACAAATCTGCTCTCTAGGTCACCGAGTAAATAGTGGATTAAATTGTCCGGCTATCTTACAGAGGAAACAGGGAAATGGCACTTTCGCATTTTGGGTGCAGCCAGGTTGCTTGACCTTGGCATGCACCAGTGGTTCATGCTGAGGTTAAGCGAGTGTGACAACTTAGCCTCACAAATAAGAAGAGTTGATGTATCCAAACCGATTCCAGCTGTTTAACTCGTTGCAGTTTCACACAGTGTGTGTGTGTGTGTGTGTGTGTGTGGCGGGGGAGGGGGGGTTCAAAGTGTCTCATGGATCGAGACAGTGACTGAATGTATTTATTTCTTCACAGTCAATAATCATCTCTCAGCTGCTCAAAGGTCATCTGTGCTCTGAGTGTCCTTATGTGTCTGTTGTTTGGATTTTTTATTTATTTTTTTTACTTTGGCCATACTGAAGTAAACCATATCACTAGGTGGCAGGTTCAGTGGTGTGAGGCGTTTCTGTGAAAGCCACATAAGGAATTGATCTCATCCCTACAGGGAATCACGTTGGCTGTCTGTGATCGAGCATGAGACCATTGCAGGATGAGGGAAAACAAACATGTCTAATGCCTTCATTAAGATGTCATAATTTATGCCATGTTAGTCAGCGTTCGTGTGTGATAGAGAGATGGAAACACATTTTCATGTAGATGGGCCAAAATGAGCCTGAGTGACTAGGCCAGTTTATAGCTCCGTATCCGATGAAGCGTTATACCCCAGAATATTGCCTATCACGGCCGTTATTAAAATAAACAAGAAATTAATTGACAGGTGGTGTTTCCAATTTCTTCCTATTATTCCCGGGGCGTTGTCAAACCCTCGGGTAGACAGCTTTAAACGCTTTACTGACACAAATCCCCATGGTTCCCACAAAAATAGACGGAGAAAATACTAGGAGAAAAAATAGTCATAGTTATAATTGTTTTGTTTTTCTTTGCCGTGATTTTTATACGTTTTTCTTCCTGACATCCTGTATTATACAAATTAATAAAGCAGTGAAGCAGTAAGTGGAGATTCAACTGGAATTATATTAGTAATCTGTGCCTTGACATCATGGAAAGAATTGTTTCGTTCTGCTTGATTATCTTTGGTAGGTTGGTCATAACAAGTCTGGTCACTTGTTTATGCCTCTTTTAATCTAATAGTTTTTTTACTGCTCCTAATCTATTTGTTGAAAATACAATAATTACTGGGTTTAATGTTTTTCTTTTCTTTCCAATAACTTGATAAATCCACGCTGCATCTGATCAGTACACAATCAACTTTAATAATAGAGATTTGTTGTGGTCTCTGCAAATGTGCAAATAGTCTATCTTATACAGACCTGTAGTGGAGGCCAGTCTTAAGGCAACCACATTTATTTTTAACTGTGATACTAACTTTAAAAGTTGGACATGCTAAATTATACTGCAGCCAATTTATATCTGCATAAATAAATAAATACTCCCGAGTGTGCAAGTGATAGAAAAAGCCAATGTATGAAAGAAAGTGGGAATATGTGTGAAACTGTAATGTTAAGTGCTTTCTGTGTTCATCAAGACTAGAAAATGCAGCTCCAGTCCATTTAGCAGCTGTGTGTATTCGTTGCCACTGTAGGACAAATAATGTGTGACTGTTTACATGTGTGGAGGTGCCGCTGTTCTGTGATTGATGGAGACAGCCTGCAGATTTATTTTTTCTTACCAGCCAGAAAGAAAGAAAACCAGTGTTGTAAAACATTAGGTCACTAATTTAAAGTGACAGCTGCTGACAAGTTATTTTGAAGTGCTGAAGGGCCAGGATTGTAAAAAAAAAACAACAACTCACAGGCATATATTATTTTCGTTTGTGTGGGTCTGCAGGCATTGATGTGAAAATATCCCGTTGGACATTTAATCCATGGCATATGGACATCTTGAGGTTGCTGCAGTCTAAGAAGAAGGGGAAGCTGTGGGAGACACTCTGCGTTGTGCATTTCGAGCGTGATTAGGATTTACATTTTCATTACAAGATAGATGAGGAACCACTTTATGTGGTCGCATTGTTATGCAGAATATAAATCTTAATATGAGCAGATAAGCGTCGTCTTGAAAAAGCGTGCAAGTCAAAATACATTTTATGCACATTAGTGTGACATCACGGTAATACCATCAGTGTTTTGTATTCATAAAAAAAACAAAAAAAAAAACATACTCGATTCAGGCACACGTGTGGTGTTTATAGTTCCAGATCCACGATGACAAGGACGTGGATTTGTTTATGGTCCTATGACTCATTACGTTACATTCAGCTGCAAAGGTGCTTTTGTTTTATCCCCAGGTAGCAGGCTAGCGTTCATTACTGCGCTCCTAAAATAGAGTCGAGGCACACAGAGTCACCGCGGGGACGTTGTAGTGGATCCCGCACGGTACGCTCGAGGGGCCAAATGAGGCGTGTGAGCGTGGAATTTTATTGCTGCAGTCACAGATACACCACACCTCGGAGACCGTGGGGGTTAAATTGCAGGAGTGGGCATGCACCAGATGCAGACTTGTGAAAGTTGGATTATTGTGAGGCTCGAAGTGAAAATCCATGAATTGTTGTGCACTGTTTGTTTGTTTTTTCCTTTTTGGAAATGTGTGTTTGAGAGAGATAAACCAAATGGCGCCGTTGAAGGACACGTATGGAAGGGGCTTTTAAAGCTGTCTTCGTAAATCTTCCGTTTTAGTCTCCAGCAGGCAGCCTCCTGTAAACGGAGGCTGCAGGAGTGGGCTCAGGGTGTGATACCAGGTCTCGCGCCGTGAGCTCTCACACCGTCACCGGCGTCGTACCCGGAGAAGAAATAACTCTTTCTTCCAGCTCGCTCTCATTACGCCTGTAATCGGCCACTATAAATCCACCATTACTCCTGAACCTTGAAATAAAGCCAGGTCAACTCTGGTTTAGGGGTTTTGCTTCCCGTCAGTCACGTATCACAGCTCAGTGCAGTTGTCATGGCTACGCAACTGGAGAGAAACGCAAATGTACCCGACAGAGTAGAGGAAGGTTTCATCAAAAAGATTCAGGTCTGTACGATAACCTTTAAGCTAATCCATCAGATCATCAATGGACAATTTCGAGGCTGTCGTTTTAATAATCCCTTCAGTCAGTTCTCAATGTCATGTGATTGCGGATTTTTTTCCATTTTCTTATTCGTACCTTTTATTAGACAAAATGTTGTTTGACACACTTTGTGTAATTCTTGTTAGGGTCTCTACTAAAGTTTTTGTTTTCATTCTAACAGAGTTGTATGTGCTACCTATGACTCATGTCTTGCGGTGAAAATATTAAAATAATAACAATAAATTGTCAAGGTTCAAAATGGACTTTCAGCTTTAGTTACTATTCGTGTCTGTTATTGTATACCATTCAGGCCCAATGGAGAAAGGGACATATTGACTTTCAATTTACTTCAGTTTATATTTTCCTCCTCTCTCTCCCTGTCTCTTTCCGTCAAGATTTATTTATTGTATTGACCTTCTCTATTTCACATTAAAACTCCAAATGCAGACTCCCAGTCTGATCCCATAGGAAATAAAGTAGCATTCGCAGAAATTTCTGTATATTCACTCACTGCATTTGTTCTTATTTTTGAGATGGAAGAGATTCCCCATATAGTGTGAGCTATATTAAACATACAAATAAGGCTCCCGCTAAAAGTAAACCGTATTCTCATCTCCCTGTCTCTTTCCGTCAAGATTTATTTATTGTATTGACCTTCTCTATTTCACATTAAAACTCCAAATGCAGACTCCCAGTCTGATCCCATAGGAAATAAAGTAGCATTCGCAGAAATTTCTGTATATTCACTCACTGCATTTGTTCTTATTTTTGAGATGGAAGAGATTCCCCATATACTGTGAGCTATATTAAACATACAAATAAGGCTCCCGCTAAAAGTAAACCGTATTCTCAGCACAATCGTATACTTTCAGGGAGTACGCTGTCAGTTGACAGGTATACAGCCCCCCCCAATGTCAGGGTATGAATGTTAAATTGTGAAGAAAATGTGTTAATTCCCACCCACACATATCACCCCGACAAGCCTGCTCCACTATTTTTGTCTTGGAGACTTTTTCTCGCAACATTTCTTGTAAATCAATGCAGAGGTGATAAGTGGATATTAGATTTGACTTTCCCTTTTTAAAATTAGATTTTTAACTTGATTCCCTGACCCGCCGAAGAGATCAAGCGAGCGTTGTTCATCTCGCCTCCTCCTCTGCTTGAACAACGGTAACATTGTTCCAGGTGACGACAGAGTGATTTAATGTCAAGTGTCAATTTAATCTCCCTCGCTCGCCCTCTGACTTTTTCCTCCGCTATCGTCCTCTAAAGCTGTCCGTCTCCTCCCGATCTATCACAGCGAGACTCGGCCCACACCAGGTTTATTAATCACATTTTGCTACGATGGGGATGTGGCTCTCGCGCTCTCTTACTTTAATGATAGTTAATAACTCTGTGGCCTTTGTGCGTTGGTCGTCAGAGTTCGTCTCGTCTTCCAGTTCACCGACTCACTGTGTGGGGTTCAGTGAGGCTTAATTGAAAACTTGGTCAACAAAGTTTGTGACATTGGAACTTAGGAGCGCTGATTGGAATAATTCCGCTTTGCAAACATTACTCGATGGGCCGTGACTCATGGGTAAATAATCTCGCTTACCCCACCCATTCGGGTTCAGCACAGCGGTGGGGGGCAACAATTACGAATTGTGTGTTAGTCAGACGGAAAAGGGGTGAGTTGGAAAGTTCAGCGCGACGCGGGCATTGTTTATAGTTTGCGCTTGTGCAATGGAAGTAATGGGGTTTAAAATCGGCCCTTGTTATTGTTCAGCTACATGGTGATGATGTATCATTCAACGGTGCAACGCTCATTTGTTTGTGCGATCAATCTCTCCCTGTAATTTAAATATGTAAGTGCTTTTATGTGCAATCACACTCCAATCCAATTTGCACTCCATAAGATACTGCCATACGGTTCCTTGTGTTTATATTGCCAGTTGCTTCTGTTTGGCCCGTTGCTGCCGTGCTGCGGACTTCCCCGTGGTGGAACTAATAAAGGAATATCTTATTTTATTTCATCTAAGCTTATTTAAGTTTTGCCAGTAACACCTTAAAAAAAAAAAAAAACCCCAGTCAGTGTTCCAGGGCCTGTGCAGAGAAGATCAACATTTTTTGAAATAATTGACATTCTCGGGACGCTGGAGAGACTTTTGTGGTTCACTTTTTGCACCATAATAAATCCACTCAAATACATGCGAACTCGAATATGCAACACCAGCGCTGGAATAATGTCCGGCAGCGGTCTGCGGTTGAGTAAGCAGACTTTTGAGGCGCTGGCTTATTGATGTGTGGCTGGGTCAGTGTGATTTTGGTCTGCCCTTCTATCAGCTCCTTTTTTAATTGAAATACAGGGAAAGAATAATCAAGAGCCGGTGCCCTTCGCAGCTGGGTCGATTATGCTGAGTGTGTGTGTGTGTCCCTCACCAAGACTCGGTCGATGCTCCGATGGCAAAAAATGTTCAACTGATTTGGACCAGTAGAGAAAGTGACTGTGTAGCAATCACAGGCCAGTTAGTTGTTGTTCTTTTTGACTCTTTTGTGATTTGTTCTTATCATAAAGTGGCAGCCATTTCTCATTGGTTCCTTATCATCTCCACAGGCAGGTCAGCCTGTGCTTTAGCTGGTGGGAATTCAGAATCTGAAGAAACCTCGTTGCCCTCCTGTGAGCAGATCTCGTCCCCGCCCCGTATGCAAATAGACACATTTGTCATTTCTATTTGAAAGGAACCAGGTGACATTGTTTTTAGCCCGCCTGACTGTGTAGATAGGTCTGCCGTATGCGTGTCGGCGTGAGCGAGGATGCAGCAGAGTGAAGTGAATCAGTGAGCTGCGTGTAGCTTTAAAATGAAATAAGATTTACCCGTTCAGAAAAGAAAAAGAACAAAATCAATATGTTGCAGCGAGGCCTGATATCGTGGCGGTGGCCACGTTTTAGTCGCTTTATGAGAAACTCAGAGAGAAATAAAAATGCCTTCGGTCCAACATGATGCTGTAGTGGGTCAGTGGACGCTATGTGAGTAGGTCGGTCTTAAGTGTGGCCTGGATGATTGCGCATCTTGGACGTGGTCACACCTTTGTCAGAGCTGTCCACCTGGGGTCAGATCGCTCAGGACAGATGTTAATACCACGTTTGAGCAGGATCTGTGTCGGCATCGCCCAACCCAGCTAAGAAAAAAACATGGACTGCTCCGGCTGTGAAATATCCCAATTTCCTTTTGAATAAAGCTACGGGCAGCAGCACAAGGTTTCCCTTTGATAGATCTGCTTTGGGCCTGTCTCCCTTTTAGCATTTTAGCTCGCTTGTTTTGAGAAGGACATATTCTTCCAATCATTAGAACTACATTTGAAGTATCTATATGTGTAGATATAGATATATATATATATATTTGTGTTTTTAATAATCTTATTCTTCATGTTTCTCACGTTGTGTGTGTCAGATGATTGAGACCAGATAAAGTCAACTTTGTGTTGAGCTCTTGACTGAGGTGTCAGTCCAATGTTGTTCGCGCTTAAGGATGTGACAGCCGACGGTCCTCTCGGAGCAGCCAGCTCATTTTAGCCTCACACTTTTGTCTCACCCCCCCCCCCCCCCCCCCCTGTGTATAAGAGACAGACCCCACCCCTTGCTACGCCACCCGTTCTCTGCTCATGACACGGTCACTCATTGCACACCTGGTCTTTTCTCCCCCCCCCCCCCCACACCTCCCTCTACCCCGTCTCCCCCACTTCGTCACCATCCTCTCCTCCATTGTGCGATTTCATTGTCAGACGTTCATCCGAACCTAACGCGC
The DNA here is from genome assembly GCA_016785305.1 of Colistium nudipinnis. NCBI lineage: Eukaryota > Metazoa > Chordata > Actinopteri > Pleuronectiformes > Rhombosoleidae > Colistium > Colistium nudipinnis. The sequence continues at coordinate 111,526 of JAFBJU010000713.1, read as the reverse complement.
TCTGTCAATTATTTATTTATTTTTCTCCTTCTCCCCCTGTTATTGTCTCTCTCTCATTCTCTGATTTCGCCTCGCTCTACATCTTAACACCGTCTCACATTCCCACAGTCTCTATCACTTTAACGGCCGTATCATCAAACTACCTGTCATCTCTGTCTCCCTCACTTCGTCACCATCCTCTCCTCCATTGTGCGATTTCATTGTCAGACGTTCATCCGAACCTAACGCGCTCTGTCAATTATTTATTTATTTTTCTCCTTCTCCCCCTGTTATTGTCTCTCTCTCATTCTCTGATTTCGCCTCGCTCTACATCTCAGTCACGTCTCTCCTCCCGCCGTCTTTAGCTCCATTCCACACCTCTCACCTCACCGTAACATCCGCCTTTCACAGTCTCCAACTTAAAACTGCACGGGGGAGGAATATTTGTATAAAAGATCATGGCTCAAAGGGAGGCTCGAGTTTGGGGGCTGACGCAGTTGCCGTGGTCCCATCCAGCACCCACCTGAGCAGGGATGGGTGTGTTGTTGTTTTTTTTTACGGAGAGTGGTCAGGTGCATCGCTATCATGGGGCCATCGCACTTTTGACCGAGAAAAACCTTGTCAGAATAAAGTGGTGCAGCATCTCACTGTTATTTGTGAAGGCGTCTGGCTTTTAAAGGGAATTCAAGATGGCAATGCGATCGATTTATTAGATACGCCGACTTTTCAACGCAACCGTTTTGACCCAGGCGCCTTCTTTTTCTTCTTTTTTTTTTCTGCAGTTTTACTCGCAATGTTTGATTTGGACACCTTAACGCGACACGCTTTACACCAGGCATTTAGAAGTTTCAAATTACAACTCGGACCGTTGTCGTTCTTCCTCATTCCGCGGTGGTTTCTGAGATTACTCACTACTTCTCTTCACTACACTTTTCATGGAAACCGTTAAGAGGTCCATCCAGCCAATTGCGAAACTCACTGAGCTGTTTCACATTATTGTCGATCATTGAACCCACACCCCTCTGCGTTTTGTTTTTTACCGGCTACAACTGCAGTAAAACCCGCTACTGGAGATGGAACAGCCCGGGACATAACTTGCATTTATAGGGCCCTTATGGACGAGTCTGGGGAGGATTGCAGAATCAACACAATATATGAGTGAAAGTACATTTAAAGAGGCAATATGTGAGATTTGTATTGTCCCGCAGCCGAAAGCATCCATTATATATCTAGACGGGTTTGATAGCTGCGTTAATCAATACCAATGACTCACTGATCGGTTCGCCAGGTGCTGAGATAACAGGCTCTCAAAAGTTATTTTTTTGTTGTTGTTTTTTAGTTTTTTTTAACAGTCCAACCATTTATTTGAATTAGAAAATTCACTCCCCAAGTCCCAGCAGTGGTGCACCGACACAGTTTGAAATCTCTTAACAATCCCTTTTCACTCCAGTTGGGATATAATTTATAACATTAGGGCTGCTCATTAAAACTGTTACAAATAGATGTTGCTGTCAAATGGAGCCAAATGAGCTCCCAAAAGCCCACTTTTTTTTGGAGAGGCATATTAAGATGTGATTTTCTTTCATGAATTATGGTGGTTCCCTCTTCTAAAAAAGGGTCATGTAAAAAAAAATATATAAAAATCCTTTGATCAGGTCAAACGCAAGAGTGTAACATTTGTTTCCACAAAAGGCTGCATACAGTTGGTAACGTTATTCTGTTTGTTGCTCGCACACATTTGTACACGTCTATACTGGTAAGGACAGAATATTGCCCTCTCTCCTGCCCCGCATCCAAGTCAACATGTTCTTTGTTTCAACTTGAAACAACTAATAATGTGTGATCATCCTGTGATCAAGGCTGCTGCCACGGAGTTGCCATGGCAACATCTAGTCCGTGCAGTAGCAGCCACTGCAGTGGGAACGGGGAGGCACAGAGCGCACAAACACACACACACACACACACACACTGTCACACATGCACGCACACAGCAGTTGCCCCTCACCACACAGGCAACCCCTTGCTCATTTGCTTTAACAGCCAGTGGGAGTGTTAAAGTCATTATTGAGCTCCCCAGTCAAAGTCAATGATCTTAAAGCAAGGTGGTAACTCATTACGCACTCGGTGTTAATGCATCTCGCAGCGCCCCGGCCGTTTCAGAGTCACACTCAAAGACACATGAAGATGCACACCAGCATACGCAATGCATAGGCCGTGGTAGAACACTGGTACAGATACACACACACACACACACACACACACACACACACACACACACGCTGTACATGCTTAAACAGGACAGCTGTTTCACACAAAACGCTCATTAAACTCACATAGATGCATTCAAGTGAGCCCCTTGTTCTGTAATTACATTTCACCTAAACACACTTCACTCCCCGAGCCTCATGCATGCAGATCACAATGATAATGAAAACTACAAATGACTGTGTATGAAAGATGCATGGAAGTTGCACATTTTTGCACCCTCAAAACGTTACTGTCCGCATGCGGCAGTGTTGCAAAACGTGGGTAATGTGATGATGGCATCCAGTCCTGGAAGATCTTAGTGGGGTGGGGGTCTCATCAAGGGGCTTATGTAAAACACTTTACGGTCAATGCTTGACGGCCCCGGTTCCTCAGGAACACACCTGCCTATCAGATAAGGAGTTGTCTGAGAAAATCGAAGGACAAACGGACAAACAGACAGAGATTTGTAGATGGATTAGTAGGCTATAACCAGCCCAGTATTATGCAGGGCAGGGCATGACATGCATACCTCTACAATCTGTCCTCAGACTGCAATCATACCGTATAGTAGATGCTATTTTTAAAGAATTAATAGATTTAGTTCCCGATGTTCAAGAAAGCAGCGTGCTGACTTGAGGAAAAAAAAAAAAGCTTTTTAAAGGAAAGAAACCAATACAAAAAAAAAGACATTTTAATGTACTACCTGAGTTCAGTGTGGTACGTAGGGAAAATTGACTCGCTATGAGAGTACTTCTCCGGGGCTTTATCGTGACCTCCATCCCACTGTGAGTAATGTTTTTTTCATTTGAACCCCCTAAGGTCAGGAAACGCACACATACGCACGTTAATTATCTGCCCTTTGTTTGTTTCGTAACCGTGCCGCTGAAGCTTTTCTACGGGCCTTTGCCGCATTCGCGCGTCTTTGTTGTTGTTTGCTTTGGCTAATTTGTGTGTTTCATCCAGGAAAGACACCTTTTTTCCTTTTTTCAGGCGAGACAACATCAGACAAATTGGAGACTTAGACAGATGGTGTACGGTGGGAAACCTTTGACTCAACCCATGTTTTTGTCAGGCAGCTAACGCTCGTCTTTCATCCTGCCTGTCAGACGCTGAATGGAGATAAATGAATGCACAGTGGTAACTGACTGTGTGTGTGTGTGTGTGTCTTTCATAAAGCCTTATCTCGTAAGTCCATGAGTTATCAAAGAAATCTCCTGAACTTGTCAATAGCTGAGTTTATATTTCTGGAATCACTGAATAAACCTGGGTAATATGTAAGTGACCGGGCTCTGGGATTGACACATCATCTGAAAAATAATAACCCTGATAAGCTGTTGTTTTTTTTTGTTTGTTTGTTTTAAACCCACCAAAAAAAGTGCCTCATTTTATGATATTCAAAAAAAATATGTAACCAGACATCGAATCAATTTTTTACCCGAAGGGTCGTTTCCTTCCTCTTTCCGGCAAATAATTGGCTATTAGAGATTTAATTCAGTGTTTTTTTTTTTGTTTTTTTTGTTTTGTCTGTGTGGTCAGGATGAAGGCGGGTTATACTCAGTGAGATGAACGCGAGGTAATGCAAGGTTATGTATGTGCGAGCGCGTGGCAGTGTTGGGGCTTGAATCAGTGGCCTATCAGGGAGCAGCCTTTGCATAACTCTGATCGGGCCAATTACTGCGGAATGATAGATGATGAGCTCCACAGGCAGGTTGTAATCGAGGGGAGAGAGAAAGCTCTTTGTCTTGAATCACAAATCCCTTCCACTCTGCCTTCCCCCGAAGTTACACACACACTGTCATCACTTCCCCATCATTTCTGTGATGAAACTCTGCTTTTGAACTGTGCCCATTTCTTCTGATCTGTATGATCTTTGATCCTTTAGTTCGTAGGTCTTCAACAGGGGGTCCATAGGGGGTCCGCAGAGGTATGGGAGGGGGGGGTATATGAACCTGTATATAACAGGGTAGATATGTGTATACATGGCACAAGGCCCAGTTTAATATGAAACACTATTTTATGCACAAAAAAAAGGGGGGGTCCCTGCTCCATCCCTCCATCGCGTTAAGTGAGTCTGTATTAATATGTAAACAACACATTCGTTGACACTGATCTTTAATTTATAGATGCAGAACATAGATACAGATAAGATTACATTTAAAGTCACCATGAATTTTCTCCTGGGTATTTCCCTGTTCAATCTTGACGGCGTCATGCTGGCTCCATGTCAACTATGGTTAATTACCGTCTCCAGTGTTTGTGTCCATCAAAGGTCAACGGGAATGATCTTTTGATACGAGGGCATTCACCGTCCATACTAATTGTGTTTCACAGGTGTTAAAGTAGATGAATCCACCGGCTATTTCCGCTCCTCAAGTGCCCCCAAAAAAACCTGCGTGACACATGAGACGGTCGTCCCGTGAGCGGAGATGACAGACGGCGTCTCCCAAAATAAAGCGCGCCTCTGCTTTTGACAGACACGAGAAGACATCGGCTCAGACAAGACGCAGGCTGAACTCCAACCGAGATGTGATGAAATATTTTTTAGAAAACATTGCCAGGCTCCGCTTATAGGTGGGCATCGCGCTCATTCCATCTCATTAGCCTGCGTGTAATCCGTCTTTCTTCTGGGGCGTGCGCCGGTGTGCACGAGAAACGTCTGTTGTCAAAGTGACAGATACAGAGGTTACTTGGAAGGCACAATGCGTTTCCAGGAATATGAACCTTTATTGATATTTTCTTTTCTTTCTTTCTCTTCTGTCATCAGTCGGGATTCATTTGATTGAATTGTGAGCAAAAATAGGCCAATCAGCCATTTCAGATTGCATATCAACAGTGCACCCTGCATGCAACAGTGAAATCTTTTTTGGACGCCATTGCATCACCACTCCAGCTCTCGGAGGGCGCAGGGCGCAGGGAGTGGTCAAGCTTGAATCGGTGTCAGAGGCAAAGCTCCTGTTGCGATATTACAGCCTGAAGTTAACTTATAGCCTTTTTATTTAAAAAAAAAAAAAAAAGAAAAAAGGGGGAGCAGGGCCCACCACACTTCTTATAATAATAAAAAAAAAAAAAAGTACAAAGGAAGGATTGATGTGCATTGGTGAAAGGCAGACACTGACTGCCGCATACTCGTGGCAGAAGTATAACAATCCAAAGTTGCCACTATGCTTTCTCAGCTAAATATACACAGTAAACCTGTTAATCAATCAGTGCCAATCGGATTGTTTTGATTGGTACCGAGCCAATATTGCACATCATCTACATGAAGTCGCGTCTAATCTCGGGGCTAATCACCATTGATCGGAGCGAAAAACAATCCCACAATCGAGCCAGCAGATGGTGGACATGATCCCCTATTGGAAAGACTGTTTGTGGATTTTCTGTTCGACTTACACTTGGAACTTCATCCGAGCACTGTTCCGTCCATTACAACCACAAGTAGATGTTTTTTTCCCCGCGTCCCACCAGCTCGACGGAGCCCAGGAAACGATAAGAGAATGTCCCCGTGCGAGAGCGACGCGGTTATGGAGCGACGCGCCGGGCCTGTTTAGCTGATTTACATTGAAATGAGACGCGTGTTGTCTTCTTTTTTTCTTTTTTTTCTGGCCATTGTGGATGAAATTAATTATGAGCTGCACTCCTGTCTGCGAGACTCATTTGCATTTCTTGATTGATTTCGGCCCCGTTTGTGTGTTCCGTGTGAGTGAGGGGAGGGATGATGAGAGATGGGCACTGGCATTCATGTCGGTAGGGGTTTTTTTTTGTTTGTTTGTTTTTTTAAGGAAGTTCTGCACAATTGCGAACGTCGTGCCTCTGTGTGCACATGAAGTATGCGAGGGGGTGGGTCTAATCAGGCTTTCTAAATACACATTACATTGACATACACGCATACAATACATAGCACATGCCTGAATGTGTAGGTAACCTGTTGGTGGCAATCAGTGCGGTGGCTTAGTTTAGGATTATCATTATTCGCCTCTGTTTGCTGTATTCGGTGTGTGTGTGTGTAGGGTGGTATGCGCGTAAACTCGGGTGCTCATGGCAGATGGCCTCTTAAATATCCTGCCAAAAGCCAGCAGAACCTCTGTACACCTGTCTGCGGCTCTCCCTCCGAACCAAAAATGAACAACTAGTAATGTGAAGGCAACCAGAGGGTCCCCATCAACCTCCGGGCTGCATTCCCTCTGAAGCCGTCAACGGCGGGACCAAAGCCAGGGCAGCATAATGACATTGTGGCAGTTTACTTGTGCTGCTGCTGCTGCTGCAAAAAAAAAAAATGAATGTAAACCCATAATGAGTGCGACGGCCCAATATGGTTCTCAGGGTTCACGGAGAGGATTTTAACGGGCAAACACTGCCCTCAAATGGAACAGAGGCGTCACAGCAGCTGCAGTCACGGCGGCGGTGTCGTTGGGGTTCATGCAAATGAACTTTATGCTCCACGATTCTTTTTTGCCGAGCCTGTTAACAACCAGTGATGGCTTTTGTATACTTTTACTTCTATTTGCGCTGACCTCTTTCGATGTCCAGCGTGTCCAGCACGTTCATGAATTGCGTGTGTGTGTGTGTTGCGTGTTGTCACATGCTGACACGCCTGTGTTTGTGTTGCGTATGTCCTAGAATCTTGGAGCTGCAGCAGAACGGAGATATGGACATACTGAAAGTCAAATGGTGGCCAAAAGACAGCCCGTGTGACCTCTACAGCTCGGTCCAGACGCGGCAGCACGGCAGCGCCCTGGACATCCACAGCTTCGCTGGCGTCTTCTGCGTCCTGGCAGCCGGCGTGGTCCTCTCCTGCCTGATTGCAGTTGTGGAGAGCTGGTGGTCGCGGAGGAAGGGATCCCGGGTCCCCTCCAAAGAGGTACGTGGGTCTGGGACAGGATGGGGCGTCCTGAAAGGATAAATGATGATGATACAAAGAGAGGTACATGGCCTCCAACAGATCCCAGCTCATTTCTCCGGAAGAGGCATGGTAGAAAATGGGGAAAAGATGGATGAAATATAATGTGAATGTGGGCAGATGGCAATAGGATGGATGAGGGAGAAGGATGGGATAGTCTAGACTTTGTGTCCGTGGGCGCAAAGCTGCAGAAGAAAAAAAAATACTCTCACTCTGAATACCAGCAATTGTGACACTGACAGCGTCTGGATCTTTTTTTAAAACCTCCTCTGGTCACAGTGTCACTTCCACTGAACCAAGTTTACACTCGGCTTTTGCACAATCAAATGGAGTGGCATTTATATATTTGGCACAGTGTTGTCTATATTGGTGGGAGAGGTCTTGTGTATACACAGCTATGGAGGTGTAAACAGAACTTTGCAATCCTTTCCAAGCGTCGTCCTAATAGGACTGTCAGCTTATAAAGCATCCTGTTATGTTGCCATTCAAATTGTTTGCCTAATGAAAGTTGCCATCACGTTATTAAAAATGATTAAGCGGACACATGCATAGACAAAATCAAATTGAATACGAGTGCAAACTGAATTAGGCAGGCAGTTTCACTTAATTTAATTGTCGAGGGTTTTCTCTTATGGATTGCTCCTCATTAGTTTGTCTAAAGAGCTGCCAATTATACTGATGTCAAATAGGATGCAGGGTAAATGTGACGATCATAGATAGCCTGGGTCAAATGGGAGATCAGAAACGCCGAGAGGGGGGAGATTATCAACACACGTCAGTTTATTATTCGACAGGTAACACTGTACTCGCGCAGACCCAAATCTATTTAGTATTTGCCCTATTGGCCCCTATGATAATGTTGTTCAATAATCAGCCAACGCTGAGGTCCTGCAAAATCTCCCCGCTGTTCTATTTCTGTTCTGTTCTGTGGTCATGCATTGAAAACGCCGGCGTCAAGTAATCGACCGCTCGTGTGTCTGCAAAGTGAAACGTTTTGTCGGAAAGTGGGCCCTGGCAGCAGAATAAAGCGGCGTACCAAAAAACAAAAATGCTGCCTGGGCCGAGGCAGAATAACTCGCAGGGTGTTTACACCAGCTTTTCTCTCTACGAAAACAGTGGCAACCCTCCACCCTGTGAATTAGCGCTCTGCAAAATATCCACTCAATCTCTGTGCCGTTGATCACCTCAGCGGGTGGGGGGGGGTATCATTTGAGGCCATTACTGCGACTCTGGCACCATGCTGTGCTGGTTCCATCCCTGCCGTCTATCCTCTGATCCCCACCATCTGAAAAAAAAAAAACATTTAGCAAAAACAGGTTAAGTCGATATTCTGTTCATGCACATTAATTGCCCAAGCTCAGGCCCTTGTAACCGAAACGTAAGTATCTCAGCTTCCCCCCCCCCCCCCAGAAAGGGATTCAAAAAGTGATTGGAAGCAGTTTTCAATTTAATTTCTGACACCGACTCACCTCCAACCCTCCACCCTGTGAATTAGCGCTCTGCAAAATATCCACTCAATCTCTGTGCCGTTGATCACCTCAGCGGGTGGGGGGGGGTATCATTTGAGGCCATTACTGCGACTCTGGCACCATGCTGTGCTGGTTCCATCCCTGCCGTCTATCCTCTGATCCCCACCATCTGAAAAAAAAAAAAACATTTAGCAAAAACAGGTTAAGTCGATATTCTGTTCATGCACATTAATTGCCCAAGCTCAGGCCCTTGTCACCGAAACGTAAGTATCTCAGCTCCCCCCCCCCCAGAAAGGGATTCAAAAAGTGATTTGAAGCAGTTTTCAATTCAATTTCTGACCCCGACTCACCTCATCACAACAAATACACAGAGGGAGAAAGGGAGTAAATGACTCGAATCAAACCTGTGAATTTGCAACAGAGCGTGGAACATTTGCGATGCAAAACCTGCCGCTGATTAACTAAAAGAAAAAAACAAGTATGCTTAAAATAACATTTTCCCTTTCGGAGTAGATTGAATTATTCCTGTGTCAATAACAAATCGGGCAGAGGCCTGAAAATCCACGCATTACTTTTAGCAGAAAACGCTTTAACCGTCGGGCGTATTACTTGCGCATTCCCTTTCGAGGGAAACTATTGGATCATGTCAGGTGGAGGTTAACTTGTGGATCGTGACCAGGGAATTCATCACGAAAGGTTGCATGTCATGTAGCTTTCGACCCGTAGCAATAGAAAACAAGTTAGTACATCGGAAAAGCGGTGCTTTGAAAGGTGATGTGTTAAAATAATGTCATAAGGTAGCCCATTAGGAATGACCTGCCTCCCCAAAGGAGCTTTAATTTTGGGATTAGGGCGAACATGTCAACCTAATGAGATAAAAAGTTTAAAAAAAAAATGTCTCGTCTCTTTGGTGTCGTGCCAATATAAAGTTCTACCAATAATAAGTTAGACAAGTTTGTTTTGTTTTTGTTTTTTTTATTGTGACTCTATCCAGGAGGATTTGGTGTCCTATCAGGTGACTTTTAATGGTGACGCTAATCCCCTGGAAATTAATTTAGAGGAAAACTTCAACAGGAAAATGTTACGAACCGTTGGTTCGCGATGATTGAAAGAGCGTCGCTTTGCTGATCTTCGCAAATGATCGCGTCGCTTCATAACCACATTTCCCAGCGTTCTTTTCTCGGCAGAAATGCTCCCGGTTTTCATTCATAAGCAGACGCGTAGCTGTTGTCGGGCAACCAGGGGTCTTGAGCGTCCTTTGATGCAAAAGACGCAAATATGCTTCAAACTCCACGGAAATGTGTGCGTTGTTGTGCTATTGCAGGCAACGGGTTGTTTGGAATTGGTGTGGCTCCTCAGCTGTGATCAGAGCAGCGTGTAGAGGCTCATTTGTCAAACTATTTGCGAGCTTCATACAGCTTTGTTCACTGTAATTCACCGGCGATTGGCTGCCATTGATCGAGAGGGGCCTGTGATTAGATTTTATTTATCTCGTGTCCCTTGGGCTATCTGTTCATTCATCTATTTCCTTTTTGCTCGCACTCCATGTCTACGTTCAGTTTTTTTTTCTCTTTGAAAACAGAATAAGTTTAGGGCTCGACTTAGGAATCCCGCGAGAGGGTTCCCATGAAGTTCCCACGTGCATTGCTTGAAATACACAATACAAGCTGCGGTAAGATAGGGCAACATATACGACAACATGTTGACAGCTCTCTTTTTAAGACTATATAATGTATATATATATATATTGTAAATCCAGTTCAATGAGTTAGGGACCTATCGACCCAGCATGCCAACGTTCATCATGTAGAGATAGAGAGCGATCATGAGCGTCCGAAACGGCGATATATATTCGTTGACACAATGTTGCCAACGTTACTTTGCTCATTAACCCCCCCCCCCCCCCCCCCCCCCGTTACTTTGCTCATTAACCCCCCCCCCCCCCCTCCACCCCAAAAGTGGTCCACATACCCCCTACCTGCAGTCCCCTGCTCAGTCACCAGCTTTAATCTGTCTTTCAGACCAGTAGTTCTGTCCACCACTGAGCACGCACAAAGACACCAAACCTTCAACCGAATCCAAAGTCACTTAGGCACAGTGACCCCCCCCCCTCCCCCCTTCTCTTCATTAGACAGCGGGAGCAGCCGGTGGACTCAGAATCAGCCCCTCAGTGAGTGCGGGAGTGGGGATGGAAACGTGAATAGGAGGGACAGCAGGGATTTAAACGCCATGAGTCTTTGATTTTCTTCGTAGATCTTGTTCAAGGTTTTGCCTATTAAGGCACCGGGCCGTAGCTGGACGCGGGAGACGTAGGGGTCCATCTGTAAAACAAACAAAAAAACATGACCCCGTAGGTCATCTGTGCGAGCCTCTTATTGCATCCTGCGGTTATCTTTGTAAAGGGGGGCGCAGGCGCTGTTTGTGTGAAGTCGAGATTTGTTGGAAAGGGTTGACGGAACATAGCACTGCGACATAGTAGAGGGGTCTCTCTTTTTTTTTTTTCTCCTAATAGTCAGCATTGTTACATTTGTCCTGAATGATTCCAGTTTTGCCTGTTTCTGCTAGACGTATGCTAACCAGGACCACAGTCTTTTTCGTAAATTTAAACAAGCAGCTTTGTGCCTGAAGAAGTGATTTGCCTTTTGTCAGTGTATAGAATGAGCCAATGGGAGGCTGAGCTGCTTGATGAGAACAGAACGGGAGAAAGTAAAAAAGGGGGGCTCCTGTAGCTTGCCTCGACGCGGCGGGTGAATTAAGACAAATTCCATTTAACTTCAAAGCAGCTCATAAGATAATCGCATACGTTGCATTTTGTCGACCTGGGGGGGGGGGCATGTAACTCTCTGCGGAATTTGACCCTTAGTCGTGACCAATTTAGTGAGTCAAGTGCCTTCAATGTCATCTAACTTTCTAAAGTGAATAAAGCCAAGCAAACCTTAAAGCTTGCAATTCATTCCGGCGGACGCTTTGCTCTCAGTCAGCGGCCGCTCTCTTACCGTCACAGTGAATGTTAACGCCCCTCGAGACCAGCACGCCGGGCCAAGGAACCCCCCCCCTTGCATCTCTGAAAAGTACGAGGGCCCGGTGAGCGGCTCTTCATGTACGGGCTCAGAAACATTTGGCTTAGTGAGATGCTTTGGCACCAGGAGTATGAATGAGGATTGCAAAATTGGCACGAGGACTTCCAGGGTCTTACTCTGGCTCCGATATCGGTCTCCCATGATTTGTTTTCCGCTAATGCCGCGTGTATTATGCATTAGCGAGTATTTGTTTACCAGATAAATCATCGGGGTGTGTTTGGAATGGACTCCCTAGAAGAGATTGCTTTGTGTCGGGTCTTAGGGTTCCCAGATGCTGATGGAACAAGGCCTGTGGATTATGGAGAAAAAAAACAAATATTCACATTTCGAAAGGTTTACATCGAAAAACCCAGTCTCACTTGCCTTTCTTAAAGATGCCAAACGTATTCCCCCTATATGGCCATTCTTACAGTAACACACGCACACACACACACTGAGCTTGCCTTTTCACATGCACGCATATACGCGTCTTCATTTTCACGCCGCTCCCACCATGTCAGGCTTGCGTCGATGTAACAAATGCTCAAACTTTGTTTCAGACGTGCCATATTTTGAGATTCCAAGATGTGCGCTTGTTGCGTCCATGTGCGCTCTCCAGCCATCACGTTATCTTACCTTCACCTAAAGTTGGTAAATTACAGAAATTGTGACTGTGTTCCACCATCAAACCCCCCCCCCCCCCCCCCCCCCCCCCCCCCCCCCCCCCCCCCCCCCCCCCACCACCACCACCACCCGCTTCGTACATGCTATTTCTGTCCGTTTACTCATACATACTAAAATATGCATTATTACATGCTGTACATGCCTGCACGTTCTTGCTGCGCTGCTCTGTTAAGTGCTTTGGACTGTGGGCCGTCTTGTGTTTGTGCTTGTTCTTGGTTGTGTGTGTCGTGGAACGGCGGACATTGTTATCCGTCTGCCTGCTTCCCAACGCAAACAATGTGCTCATGAGCATTTCTAGCTTTTATACCCTATTCTGATCACGCAAATATCTATCTGAGCCATTACATGGACAGTTTGCTCCGTTTTTCCATTTATTATCAGATGATGATACATTATCTTTTATTCTCGAATTTCAGTCACCCTCCTCTGTATTGATGATCTACATCTTACTTGGCTCAAAAGCATCTGAATTGATATTGGGGTGTGTGTGCAATGTTTGGCCATATCTGCCATGATAATGCTGTAGATATCATAACAATGGATCAAGTTGCTCTTAACGCTGTCGAGTAAAATGTGGACATCTTGATTATTTCATCAAGCTTTTTGCAGATTAGCCTTTCCGGGACCCACTACATCCATAATAGGGCAGCTGTATTGCTTTAGTCCTTTTAGTCGATATACTGTATGTTCATTTAGAGATTTCTATGAAAGAGTTCTGTCGGTGGACTTAATGGCACCAAATCCGAGATTTACTATTTTGCTGAATAGCGTACAGTCAAAACAGAAATAATCATCCTTGTCAGAACTCTTCCTAATGGTTTTATCTGTGGTTTTGATCATGCCTGATATTTCATACAATCCACGTGGACTTAGCACGAGGAGAGCAGGCACCTATTCTTTGATACACCGAAAACAGCCGACCTCTAATCTCTGATTTTAATTTTATTTTTATTTTTTTTATGGAATTGCCAGCCTCCTCGTTCTAACTCCACACAATGATCTGTGTCACTGTGGCTCAAAGCGCTCATGTTTTGTCTCATGTTTTATTTTTGTAAATAAGTACACTGTGTTGAGGGGTGTGGCGGGCGAGGGAGAGAGAGAGAGAGAGCAAAACAAAATGCCGTTTAAACGTCTCCCCCTTTCCAGGTATATAACAACTGTGTGTGCGTGTCTCTCTGAGGACTCCACACAAAGTGACCTGCCTAACTGTGTGTGCTGACTGACTACCATGTCTTTCTTCTCACTCACCCCCCATCTGTCTCTCCAATTGTCTTCTCTCTCTCCTCCAACTTACCATCCTTCCATTTGCCTGATCTTGTCCGTCACTCATCCCCCTCTGCCCGTCTGCGCTGCGTTTGCCTGTGTGTCTATTTGGCGTTTTTTTTTTTTATCTTCCCACTCGCATTCTAACGCGCAAACAAATGTTTATGAAATCACTCCACATCTTTCTTTCAACGCCCTATCTCTTTTTGTCCCTCTGTCACTTTTTTTCTCTCTCACACACACACACACACACACACACACACATTGAAATCACACACACACATTGAAATCACACGCTAACCCCAGACACAGGCAGATGGCCAATCTGTCAGGCAAGCTGCCGATCCAAGCCCTCACAGCCCCAACGAGCGCCCTCTTACCATGGGCGGCCAGAGCCACAATCAGGGGCACAACACCGGCAACACCACTGCCCCCAGCGTCACCCATTACCAGCCCCCAGCATGCTGCGACATCCCCTGTGCCCTGATCGTGCAGCACTCCTACGAACCCACCAACCCCTCCGAGCTCGCCCCCAAAATGAGAATGACCACCTTCACCACCGCACCTCCTACCCCAAGGTTATACATACAATAGAAGATAAAACTAAACCATTCGGTTAGTAGTGCTTGTAGACAGGGGTGTTTTGCCATAACATGTTGGAATAAGCTAAATGATGCACATTATCGAGCAATGCTCAATCTCCGATGTTCACTGTGCAGCAAAGCAATTTGCCAGCTGCCCCGGTGTGCAGCGGCGCCTTTCCACCACGAGAGGGCGCTGTCTCCCTATCTAGAGGCAAATAGAGCATCGCCTTTGACCCAGACTAAGTCAAAGTTACATGTTCTGTAAATGTATATAAGCAGCTATAATCCTGCACTTATTATTTATTTTATTTTATGTAAAATAAAGGAAGAGTATTACTAATGAAGCCAAGAACCAATTAATGGTCCAAACTTGGCCTTGTTCTCCGAGATAATGCCTTTGCAATACACAAAATACATTTGAGATGTATATTTTAATACATTTCATGACATCTAATGTTGTCACTTCATTCACGTCCAGTGTTAATTTTATTGTAATGGAAGAGAGCACCACACTGTGCTTGACCGTAATTGAAATGCAGCCGGGTCACGCCACCGTTCCACCCAAGCCCTCCATTTTTTCCCTGCCACCACTCCCCGACGTTACTCGTAGAGCTGCTCGCGGACGGCAGACTGGCCATTTGTGATTCACCCTTCTCTTTCGCGTCCCCTCATTTCTTTTTGGTACCAAATGTTCCCCTTTCAATATCCCCTCCTGCAAACGTTTGGTGCGTGTATGATCGTGTCACGACGCACGCCGGTGCCCTTTTCGTCCTCTCCTTCCTCCCACTGCCCCCTCCTTAGATTGCAACCAGGGGGCACCACTGCTGGGCCCCCCTGTCCGCACAGTTGGGCCAGAGCCCCCTCCAGAATGCCCAGACACCAAGGAGACGGTCAGTAAATGTGCTTTCACCCACGATAATATGACTCCCTGCACAAAACCCTGTTTGCCTTTAACCAAAACAGCCCGAAACACCAGTAAGTTGTGTGACGCCCCACGCCCACCTCACCTACCTCTGAGATCCTGTGCAGAACTTGCCCAGCCTCCCATAAACATGAGGAGAAGTGCGACGCCGCGTTTGCGGGCAATGCACAAAAGAAAGAAGTTCTGGAAACTCTCTGCCTGAGCCCTCTCCCGCCCTCCACTCGGCTTATTCACAGAAAGCTGAGCTCCCCTGCACCCCTCTCCGCCCTGTCCCATCCAGTAAAAGCATGAAACGCCTCTCGCTGAGTGTTACCATCTTCTAGACCGTGTGGATACGTTGTTTAGTGGTAGAGTCATTTAATGTTCGCTTTTTTTAATTCTAAGTTTCTTTTACATGTAATTATAGTATAAGTTCAGTTAAAGCTTTAGTCAACGTAAGTACTTTGTGTGTAGATTTTTGAGACTGTTAGACTTTGTGTGATTAAAGTTGATCCCTAATAGCTGCGGTGATCAATTGTGTATGTGTCCTGGGGGGGGGGGGGGGAAAAGAAAATCACTTGAAAATGAGAAGTCAATCTCAATGTGATTTTTTTTTTTTTTTTTTTTCCCCGTTATGCCCAGAATATAATACAGGTGACCATATGCAGGAGAAAAATACAGCCATTGATTTTACTGCCTCCCGTAGTATAAGTTGTATTTGTAGTGAATATGTTAGATCATGTATTTTAATGTGTCTTAAATGGCAGAGCGCACAGCATGGTGGCGCTGTGTTTATGTTTCTCTATTTCAGTGTCATGACCACAGCTCAGAGTGTACTTCTCTATTCTTCCTTCCATCTTTCCCCTCCTCTTCTTTCACCCCCCCCCCCCCCCCCCCCCCCCCCCTCTTCTTTCACCCCCCCCCCCGCCTCCTGTCACGTTCACGCTTTCCTCACATTTGATATTGTCTCGTTACTGTTCATTGGTCTCCCCCTCACTCTGCTTCTGACACTCATTTACTGCAATTGCCTCAACATCATTTTTCTTTAACTGTCCCAAAACTGTTGTTTGGCCACATGTGTCGTTCCCTCATTTTATCATGATTGGCCAAACACCCTGTTATTCTTCCTGTCATTTATTCTGATTGGATGGACGACATGCCAACCGCTTGAAACAAATGCGCCCACCCTCGTGCCCTTTCTGTGCTCCCTGCCCATACCCTACGATTCCCTCCTCATCCCCACTGATCCTGGATCTTCCTCACATCTCTTACCGCTAACCTCTCCTCCCTCCGATCATTCACCATCACTGCTTCTTCTTCTTCTTCTTCTTCTTCTTCTCCTCCTCCTCCTCCTCCTCCTCCTCCTCCTCCCCTCCTCCTTCCTGTCCCTCCCCCACCTGCAGGACGATAAGGAGATCGACCTGGAGCACCTACACCGCCGGGTTAACAGCTTGTGCACCGAGGATGAGAGCCCCCATAAGCAGTTCTCCACCTCTTCCGTCGATTTAACCCCCCTCGACATGGATGCGCTGCCCGCTGCGCGCCAGGCACTCGAGCAGATCAGTGACTTCCGCAACACCCACATTACCACCACCACGTTCATCCCCGAGCAGATCCAGACCCTCAGCCGCAGCCTGTCTGCCAAAGCCGCCGCTGGTTTTTCCGCTGGTTTCGGGGGCAGTGGCGGCGGGGGCGTTCTCCAGGACCACCGGACTGGCGGGGTCGGCCCTTTCAGGCAGAGGGCCCCCAACGGCGGCTTCTTCCGCAGTCCCCTCAAAACAATGTCGTCCATCCCCTACCAGCCCACAGGTCCAGGACCCAACTTTGGATACGGCAATGATCCTGACAGGGGCACCTCCATATGAGGAGTTGCGATGGATGCGGTTGGTTCAGGAGGGAGAGTGAGAGGTAGAGCTGAAGGAGGAGAAGCGGTGGTCAGGAGTAGGTCAGGGGGTGGTAGAACAAACGCATTGCGGCTGAGCTTAAAATGTCTGAAGATGAAGATCTGTGTACATAAGAATCACTCTGTTTTATATGTGGAGGAGACGAAAGAGGCGGAGGTCTGTTGGGGTGCTCAAACCATGCTGGTGAGGTGCAAAAAGGGAAAGGGGGGGGGGGGGGTAATCTTTGCTTTAGTGTTGTTGTTCCTGTGATTGTTTGGGGAATTATTTGGGGGGGATATGTGTGAAAAGGGGATTTTTTTTTTTTTTTTTTTTTTTTTTTTTTTCCTATTGTTTCCGTTTTCATGACCCGAGGACTGACCAATGCAAGGGAGTCGGGCGGGAAATGACCCCGACTCCTACTACTGTCCGAACCCCAGCTTGGAGTGTTTGGTTTATCTGACCAGAGGTAGCACTTTGATAGTCTTGTGAGCTCCAGGGCTGCCATTGGTGAAGGACACTGACATTGGTGGTATCCAAAGCCAAGGACCGGCTGCAACTAATAAGCAATTATGGGTCTGGTATTTTCTGACGATATCAATAACGCATAGTTGTGTCTGTAGCCCTGGGAGAGCCCACGGCGGCCCCTTGTAGTTTTGAAAAAGTTCCAGTCTCCGTGAATATTGGAAGATTCCCCTTTCACCAGGTTTTTCGGAGTCCGGTTTTATCATCTTCTCTGGTGTTGTTTCACCGATGCCTCGGATTCCAAACGGGCCGTCATCTCCATGGTGGTGTCGACATAGTGTCCCGACTGAACCCGAGGCTTTGCAGCTGAACACGCGGTGACGGTGCGTCGGCCCGACAGCTGTTGGAACGCCATGACAAGTGCAACAGTGAGACACTGTAGAATCGCCCAGTGTGGTGCATCGATCTTAAACAATTTCTGCCATTTTGGCGCATCAGCCTGAAACTTTAACCATTTTGATGCGCATTAAAAGACTCTTGGTCAATTCCACTGCACTGTACCAGTGCCCACAGACCTGTAAGTGATTGTATGTAGATCTGACCTTTTTCTTTTCTCACCTGTATTGTGCTATCTGCTTTTCAAGTCAAGGTGAGATCCTCGAATCAGACTCCGAGGGATAGTAAAAAGGGAGGATATAAAAAAAAAAAATAATAATCATCAAGAGAAGTAAAAATACCAACTGAAAGACTTCAAAAGGCTAGTGCTTATTATATGTCTTTTATTGAATTTTGTTTTGAGGAAAAAAAAACAAAAAAAAAACGATTTTATTGCGTGGAATGTGTGTTTGGTCAGGAAGTACAAAAAAAAAAACATAGTTCAGAGCTGTCTGCTTGTTTTCTTTTTCTTCAGCAAACTTTGAAAAACTGCTAAATGAGTGATGTAGTCTCTGGTTTTGCCTAACTGTCATTCAAACTTTTACTTTGGATTTTCTTTGGTTTTGTTTCATTTTAGTGGTGCCATGGCCTGGGTGTTTTTTAAAGACAAAAGCTCATTCTGTAGGGTCATGTTTAAATTCATTGATAACTTCTTATCAGGTTCGAGTGGTGAAACGGAGTTGATTTTCTTGACGAGAAGCCATTGCAACAGCATCTTCAGTACAGGCCTTAAATGTCAACTAGCTAGTGGTGCCGCCCCCAACCCAGTTTATCACCGTGTACATTTAGGAGCAGCAAATCATTGGTCGTGCTTTGTGGTCACAGGAATGTCATGAAGAGTCAACGGCCATCGGAACCCAGTGGCTGCCTTTTCTGAGATGAGTTCAAAATATACTTCTATTTCATAACTGTAATGTTAAGGGTACTGTTTATACGACTTGTTTTTTAAGTGCCAATTAATTCAAATGAGACCATTAAGGTGCATTTGGGGTTGAAGGTGGGGAAAGGTATATTAAGATTGTTCAAAGATATTTTGGGGGTTGGGGGTTAAGAGGGTAAAATGGAACCAAACCTTCTGTCACTAACACTGTATTAATAATTGATAATGTTAGTTGTGTAGAACAAGTTTTCAGTTTGTTATCTTTAAGAACTAAACCCGCAAAACCTTGTGCATAGAGAACTCAGTCAAGCCACAGTGTTTTAAAGCAAGCATTCTTAGGCATCCTTTTCTTATATTAGGCTACAGTATGGCTAATGAATGACAAATATGACACAGACATTGAAAAAAAAAAGGTTTATTTAGTATAAATGAAAGAGACATTATAAAAATGTATATTTTACATGTTGATGCTATTTTTGTTTAACAAAAAAGAAAGAGTATATCATCATGAGCTTTAGTGTTTGAGTTCAGCAGTCGCATTACTGCGCTTGGTTTCCCCTTGTCCTGCCCATAATCAACATAAAACGCCAACTCTTTACTTTTCTCATGTCATCTTGAGTTAATTTTCTTATTTGCCGGCTAAAGAACAAAAAGTGGCAAGTTGATTAAAAAGAAAGCATGCACAAACTTGCTATTGCGCTATCTGTTAACATTTTTAATTTCATTCATAGAACTACAGGATTAAATTGATAATTTTCAAAATTTATGATGTACAGTATTTAATATAGGCCTATTTTGTTGTATGTGTTGCATATTATTCAAGAACTGAACAAACTGGGGCCTCTGTTACAAGTGGCAAAGCTTTCTGTGTATAATTTGTCTAATAAACAGGTTTTCTACAGTGGGATCGTATTTGTTGTCTGTGCCAATCAAGACAAAAGGAGGTTCATTTCAAACATATAAAGAATAATTAGCAGCACTATCTGTAGAGATTATTATTCTTTGTGAATTTCGAATGTTGTGAGTTCATTGTTTTACCTTTTGTAGTGCTACGTGATATGGACCAACATACAGAGACAAACCTCCATTACTGCATACATTCGATTCAATTTAGTGTTTCTAATCAACCAAACCGCAGTGTACATGTCTTTGGATTGTGGGAGGAAGCCGGTGTACTCCGAGAAAGCTCACGCAGTTACTTGGAGAACATCAGAAAGTCCCCTGGTTGAACCGAGTCTAAGTTAAGATTATTAAGTTAGTAAATGTGTTTTGTTCTGTGAGGTGATTCATGTGTGGAATACATGTTCAGTTTACACATGAGCTGACCTGTTGTGTCTTTCACTCCAAACAGGCAACGACTTCAAAGGCTTGGACTCTGCTGTTCACAGTTGGATAGACTCACTGATGAGGAGGACTGCTGTCAAGGTCAGTGGAGCACTACGCTGTAGTCGCCGTGTTTAACCAGACAGGGGCGCTGTTTAGCACCCTCCATCATTGGGAGCTCTCCTGCCTCTTTCTGTCAGTTTGCTCGGTGAGGAATGGCAAAACTGTTGAAATGGTCAAAAGTAGTGATGCGTGTTTTAGGTGCTTTGAATGCCGGTCAATGCAACTGAGTGACAACCAGCATGATTTACAACAATTACCATTCAGAGGAGAGATCATCGTCATATTGCAGTTTGGATCATTGTCTTGGTTCTCTGCATTTTCACCCCGAGGCTAAATTATTATTATTTATTTTTTTTAGCCTTAAGTTTAAACATTTTCTCGGTTTTTGAGGTGTGCAAGGGATAAATAGCTGACACTTTAAAATATATACATTAACATAACACAACTGTATTATGTAGAAGCCCTACATTCAATTATACGGAGCCATTTGAAGCATAGTAGTATAAATACATATATATATACACATATTTAACGTGGTCGGATGTGTGATGCATCAACATGCAAATATATACATTTATAATATATACATAGAATGTGCATTTTAATAATAATTATAATTTATAGGATACCTATGTATTTTAGAAGTAACATTTCCCCATTCAAAGTAACATGTTACTAATGTCTAATAAAGACAGTGGAGAAACACTAGTTATTAGGAACATTGGTATTTAGGTGTATCTACAAGCTAGCAACTTTCAACCATGTCCAAAGTAAATGAACGTTTCCCAGACATTAGTGGGTCAAACTGGTGACGTTTGGAGACAATAACGTTCACTTGGTGAAGCTAATTATAGAGCCACGAGAGCAATTTTAGGAATAGCCCACCTGTCTAAAGTTAATTTAGAAAAGTAAAGTAAAGTTTCGAAAGCCCCGTCGAGTCCCTCTCGCTCCAGCCTCGTGCCTGTCGCGCCTCGGTCTCCCGGGAGACGAGAGTGAGGAGCGCCAGCACGCAGATTCCTCTCGCGCATTGGAATGGTAGCCCCCGCCCCCCTCTCCACCCAGGAGCCCCCCTAGGCGTGACCAATGGAACATAGAGTCTCTATTGTGGCCGCGACACTTTAATAATCGCCAGCTACAATATCCAACCTGTCGGTAGCTTCAGGAGCCCTGCCCGGCCCGTTGGACAGGGGGCTGATAGGTGGGCAGAGGGGGCGAACGCTCGGCGCCAGACCTCTAGCCTTCAAGACGTCCCCATGATGAATACATGAATAAAAAATAGCAAAAGACTGATGTCTGGTTATCTATGAAATTATGTGACTCCCCCCGCCCAACACACACAGACTATTTTTTTTCTCCCACCAACTTTCGGAACAGTTAAAGTTTAAGATGATAGACAAAAGCCTATACATTCTTAACTTATATTTGTACGGAACAAGTCGTATTTTTAATCGATCGACTAGTTGCCTTAAGTGTTAAGATTCGTTTTGGGTCATTTAATGTTGTCTACAAAGGGCTCGAACCGAGCAGTGAAAATAACAGTTCGTTGTTTGTTTCGTTTTTTTTTTTTTGCTTACCCCTTGATCATTGAGCCTCGTACATTGCACTACTGTATTTAACACGTTGCTATATCCTTCTCTTCCTATGTCGACCGTGGCAATTAGATTTAATAGCCGATTTCCACCCAGCAATTAGCCTATTGTTCATTTGCCAGGTTAGGCCTAAAGTTTGCATCTCAGTAAGCATGGCTGCTTTGATCAGTAGACTGCAGGTGGTTTCCTCTGCATAAAGCTATACTGTCCTTATAGGTTTGTCCTTCAGTTTATTCTTCCTATTCGAGAAGGCGGTGGCCATGCCTGGCCCCTTCAACTTCCACTCTTAATTAAGATATATTTGATAATACATTTAAGAGCGAAAGATCATACAGTCTTTTGTTGAGTTTGTGTGTTATAGCTTGTGTGTCCGTGCGTGTGCGTATACTTTTCCCTCATTCATTCCCTCGTTGCAACACCCGCGCGCCACACAGGCCGGGGCACACAGCTCGTGTCAGCACGGAGCAGTGTGCTGAGCGCGAGCCCCCTGCTCATGTTTCCGTTCCCTGTGAAGCCCTTTTTACCGACAGGGCGTTCCGAGGGCTGGATCAAAAGGTTTTAGGCCTGCTACAAAGAAAAATGGAAACTGGAGAGGATCTTAGATGGAATGAATTGACAATGAGCGCGCGAGCCCCAGGAGCTGCAAAACGTTTAAAACTTTGTGTAAGGCTAAATTCTGGGGTCAGGCAAACGTTGAGTTAACATTTTTTTCCTATATATAAATACTGTATATTTATAGCGTTGAGGACAATGTGGACTCTTCCTCTTTTACAAGTCATTTTAAATTGATTTAGAAATAGTTTTTGATGAAATCCTCTTTCCTCGGCTGTTTTACCTCACAGGGTTAGGTTTAGGGGGACTCTTATATGGCAAGGTCATGTGTTGTGTATTGAAGGCAGTTTGTGTTTACAAAAACTTTGGACTTTGGTTCTCTGTTGGGATAATGCATGCTTTGCTCTGAGGATGGCAGATAAACCCCCGTTTCACCCTCTGTCTCTTTCTCCCTCTGACGCACACTAACACTCTCTCACACACATACACACACACATACACACGCAGGTAGGGGCTCTGGCCCGGCTGTGCTCGCCTCGCGCTGCCCACGCTCCTTACCTTAACCCGTCACCTCGCCGTGCACGTGCGTCCTGTGGGAGGTTCCCCTTACCTCCCTTGCGTTAAACACTCGTTATCATAAACACTCCGGCTTCAGGGGCCGTGATCGCCTCTCTCGGGTTTTACCGAGGCTTCTCATTGGCCGTCAACACGCGACCAGCGCGAGGAGGGGGGCTCCCAGGCGCGTGCCGCCTTTTAAACCGACGACGCGCCTTGAGACACCAGAGAAGGAGTCCCGCACGCGACTGTTGTGTCCACACCGTGCAGCAAAGCAGTGCGTGTCTCAGAGAACTTTTTTTCCCCCCACTCTCCAACCCTGCGCGACGGCTTCACTTTGCCCTGCTGTTGGCTCTTTCGGAAACATGGATGTTCTATGTGTGAACGACTGGAGCAAAGACGCACTGGAGGCGGTGGCGGGACTGGTGCAGAGGGGAGGGAGGCACGAGCTCGAGCCCGGCCTGACGCTCGTGGACAGCGGCAGTGACCCACGCGCCTGGCTGGCCTCCGCTCAGCACCCCGACACCTGCGCGGCACACGCCTCTTCCCCCGACTACCTGCGACTCTCGCCCTGCCCGAGCACCGGCTCCTACCATGGTGAGAAACTCATCACTGCCTTCAACATTTCTCTGAGTCACCGGCTGTCATGAAACATCACGAGGCCGTGCAGCAGTGACGGAGTCCTGAACCCATGCACTGCAGGTTGCAAAGAGAGAGAAGCAACCTGTGCTTACTTTTCTTTGCACCGAGCAAAGGTTATGGTGGGCTATTATGTGCTCCGTCAAACCCCTCACGGGAGCTTTGCATTTCAGGTGGGCTGGTAAAGGTAGTCCTTAGAACCAGACCGTTTCTTGTAGTTAAAAATGTCTCTTCATTTTCCAGAGAGTGGCTCCCCGGGGTCATCGGGACATCCCAGCCCTCCCAGCTACAGAAGATCTGCCAAGAGCCCCGCCTCTTCCTCGCTCAAGGTCCGCGACCTGTGCCGCCTCAAAGGCACCGTCAGCGGCCACGACGAGGACGAGAGACACCGCGCCCCGTCCGGCAGACCGGGCAACGGCGTCCAAAAGCAGAGGCGCGTGGCCGCCAACGCGCGCGAGAGGAGGCGGATGCACGGGCTCAACCACGCGTTCGACGCGCTGCGCAGCGTCATCCCGGCGCTCGACAACGACAAGAAACTTTCCAAATACGAAACTTTGCAGATGGCGCAGATTTACATCAACGCGCTGGCCGAGCTGCTCGAAGTCCCGGCCTCGTCCGGCAGCAGCAGCAGCAGCGGCGGCGGCGGCGGCAGCAGCAGCAGCGACCACTCCGACAGTGACAACAATAACAACAACAACAACAACAACAACCACTCGCCAAAGTGTGACATTATGATCTCCGCCGCCGTTGGCTTTGACGGAGCCAAAGACAGGGCGGCCGCGCCCGTCTCCGGCAGCGGCATCGTACCCGTCCACATCCGCTCCTCCTTCGACAACGCTTCGTTTTCTGCCTTGGTGGAGGAAGCCATGTGTTTGCCCTCTCCCTCGTCCTGCACCCGGCCGGGCACCTCGCTGGCTCCGGTCGGTGGAAGGAAAGGTTCGCCCCGGAGCGACGGAGAGTTTTCCCCGCACTCCCACTTCAGTGATTCCGATGAAATAGCGATGGAGGTCCACTCCAGCGAAGAAGACGAGCTTTCAGAACTCAAGCTTCCCAGCCACCACCGCCACCCTGTTTCCTTCTAAATAGTTACAAATTGAAAAAAAAACTAAACAAACCCACAGACCTTTTTTTATTAACGGGTTCTCTCCGCAGCCGACAACAACATCATGTCAATTCGTGTCAATCATACCCGTTTTCCTGTTGCATTTTTAAGAGGATAAAAAATAACTTAAAGTTCAATTTTTTTTACAATAATTCTATTTTGTCAACATTTGCATCGTTTAAAGATGATTGTTTTATGTGATATAGCCCTAATTCGATTCTGCCAATAGAAAGTATAGTCCAGTTTCCATGGAGACGTGGATGGAAGACCCCTCTGCCATGTCGCGCGCAGCACTGCCATGGGTATTTCCCACGTCACTCCGACCAAAAAGCTGTCTTCCAGAAAATCATTTATATTTGATCATGTTAAAAAAGAGGTTTTTGTTATAAAATAGTTTTTGTGAATTA
The DNA here is from genome assembly GCA_016785305.1 of Colistium nudipinnis. Lineage (NCBI taxonomy): Eukaryota > Metazoa > Chordata > Actinopteri > Pleuronectiformes > Rhombosoleidae > Colistium > Colistium nudipinnis. Next base: position 86,553 of record JAFBJU010000713.1, on the reverse strand, counting down.
AGTTTGTATTTGTTGTTTTGTTTGTGTAATGTATTTTGTTTAGAAACTTCAAAAGTTCATGATGTGCACTTTAAAAAATAAGCAAGCCAGAGGCTTGGGAAATGTTATTTGTGTTTTCAGACCATAAACATTTTTGTTTTAATTTGTTTGATAGCTTAGTACTGCCAATTCCTAATAATAGCCTATTTAATTTAGCCATCATTGCTGCCTTCTTTTGTATTTTCTTTTGTATCCTCAGATTAATTTGAGTGTCTTTTGCTTTCACTGGATGAGATTAATTGACATCTATTTATTGATATGTTTCATTTGATTTGCTTTTTATAACTCCATAGTTACATTTGCTGAAACAAGCTATTATTTTGCCATTTATTCTTATATTGATTTTTGTGAATAAAAACGAACGAAAATTGCAACGTTCCTTTGTCTGTTTGTCGTTTGGCTGTTTCGACACGCTCAACTGCAGTGGTGCAGTGCATCACAATAATTAAAAAATATATATAAATACATTTAAATTGTAATTCTAATAATTATAATGTAAATAGTAAGGGCTAATTTGGATTTAGGCCTAACTATTTGTGATTTTGGTTAAATGTGAATTTTACTTATATGGGCCAATGGAAATATTTGGTATTATATAGGTATTATAGCTATCAATAAAAACAATAATAGCAATACATATAATAGAATAACCTTTTGATTCGTATCTGATACGAATAATACAATAAAATGAGGCCAATTTGATTCGTTTAAATGTATTTATATTTTAAATGATACATGGCTAGAACAGAATTTCATCATCCTTCTTGAACAATAATGTTATAAACGTATTGCCTTGACTCTCTGTAAATGAACAGGTCCGTACTAAATAGGGTCAAAGGGATAATGGAATGAACATTGTGTGAAACGCGTTTGATGACCGAATGAATGTGGGGAAAATAGCTTTGCTTTTAACCACATCATTTAATCTGAGAGCCGTTCAACACAACATAAACATGTAATTTATCATAAACAAACGAAACGTGTCCAACACGCTCGCTCGCCATATGCTGCAGGTGCACGCGCCCCGCGGACGTCAGTCCAGTGATGGAGTGTACTAAACTGCAATGGTTTCAACTTAGAGTAACACCGCATTAAATTATCACTCGGTGTCACTTTTGTTTTGTTTTTTTACAACAAACTTCTTTACACTCGTCTTCTTTCCTGAACTGTTGCCACGTCGTCCATTTGGTGAATAGCGCATTTGGTAATGGGGAGTGTGCATTAATTTCAGGCCATTGTTGGCTGGCTCGTGGGCCGAGGTGTTGGATGGCCTCAATGGAGCACGCGCTGTCAGCTGGTGAGCGCTCACGGGTCCCCACCGTGTCCCCGAGGACCTGACTCGAGAGGGAACACACTTTCTCAACTGAAGAAAGACACACACACACACACACACGTCAGTACACCTCCTCCTCCTCGCGACTCTTTTCTTTCTCGTTTCTTTCTTTCTCTCCATCAACTCAAACAAACAGGCGCATGTGCACGCACGCACCACTCTCCTGCTGTTTGACTCGGCCTGAAGTGAGTGAGTTTTTCCCAACTTATCTGAAACTCATCCACAAAGGAGCACGGCCCCCCCAACCACAAAAAAAGAAGCAAAACACCTTGTTTTTGTTTTATTATTTATGAAATTAGCTAAGCTGCCTCTTTGTTACCTGTCAGTGCTCTGTACCCCACCCACTGTTTTTAGCCAATCACAGCCCGCGGCCCTTCGCTCGCCTCTCGAAGGCTGTGGAATAAAAGGGGGAACTATAATGAAGATGCCGTGTTGAATTATTAACAGAATCTATGCAGGCGGAACGGTATCTGAGTACGATCAGACAGCCATCTGCAGCGAGTTCGTGTTGCGGTGACAGGTGATCAGGTTTCCGTGAACACATTAACCGGAGGCGGTAGAAAAACAACAACAACAACAACAACAACGCTACAGCACTTGATCAGACCATCCTTGAAACGTGCCTTCATTTTATTATATTTTACTTCATAGGACGCTAAAACTTGGTTAATGGAAACGAGCTTCGATTTAACTTGATTTCTGTACACTCTAGAGGAACGTTAGTGTTCTACTTGTTTGCTGGTTGTTATTGTCAACTTACGGGTGACGAGTACATCTGCAACTGCACCTCCATTGTTCACCTCCGAAACAACGAGAAGCAATTTAAAAATACTTGTAGTTATTATGACCACACGTTGCTCACTCTGCGCTTTGGAAGGTGTATCCTCTATTCTCTGAGCCTGCGGTGGTCCTGTGGAAAGTGTGTGTGTGTGTGTGTG
>JAFBJU010000713.1:32018-84215 GCA_016785305.1 Colistium nudipinnis | reverse complement strand
GGGGGGGGGGGGGGGGGGGGGGGGGGGGGGGGGGGGGGGGGGGTATGAAACATCAACAGGTGGGATGCAGGGCAGGGTGAGGTGTCACTGTTTCACGCGCATTAATTATTTAGGCACGGCCGTTATGAAACAGCGGTGGAGTAGGAGAGAACTCGAGGCCGTTGTGAATAAAACAATACAGCGAAAACGAAAAATGCCGGCCTGCTGGAGCAACGTGCGTCTGCCCAGGTTCCGTTCGCTCGATGTTTCTCAGTCTTCAGCGTTTTTCATGCAGTCCTTTGACAGTCGTTCTCTTTGAATTGAGGCACGTTGTGACAGGTCATGAATCGATTTATAAATTGTTTAAAACCCGTAGGCAGCGCCAAGAGAACAAAAAAAAAAAAAAAAGGGGGCACTCGCAAATTCCGCGGAGTCAAAGTGTGATCTTAAATCTTGGGCCAGGAGGGTTCGTTCAGCATGTTTTGAGCCTCTAGTCGTGCTCATTATTTTAATACATGTATTCAGCATGCGTGCATTCCAGAGCTTCCCCTTTTTTTTTTAATGGAAAGAAAAGCGCCTGCATTTTGCATGAGATATGGGGAGCCGAGCTGTGTGCTGTCCAAAAAGCAACAGGTCTCTCTGGGGACTCGGAACAAAAGGCAGAACTGGGCCATAGTCTCCATCTGCTGTCCCGGAGAAAGGGAGAGAGACAGGGAGGGAGAGAGGGAGAGGGAGAGCGAGGACACCATGGACACCACAGACAGAAATGGAATAATAAGGGACAGGGGAGGAGAAAGAGAGAGGAGGAATGGTTGGAAGGGGGGGGGGACATGGTGATATTACAGGGGGTGACAATAAGCGATAGATAGATAGATAGATAGATAGATAGATAGATAGATAGATAGATAGATAGATAGATAGATGGAAAGATAGATAGATAGATAGAAAGATAGATAGATAGATAGATAGATAGAACAAACAATGCCTTTGTCGGATCTTCTCCATAAATTAGCCTAAAGCCTTCTCCAGGCCATTAGCCACCACAGCCCTGTATTACCTAATGTGTAGCGTAACCTGTCCTGATCACACAAACACACACACACACACACACACACACACACACACACACACACACACCCACGCACACACACACACACACACACATTGCTGCTGTGACCCAAAGAGCACCTGTTGCTGCTGCATGCTGCATGCTCCAACTCGGTGATGCAATTAATTGTCAATGATTTTTTTTTTGCTATTCTTTAGCGTAATGCTGGCGAAAAGCCAAGGACAAGATGGTGTCATGTAGTCATGTAAGACTTTTTTTTTTTTTTTACACATCTTTGAATGTTTGAGAATATGTTTGTGTGTCATTTGTTTATTCAACATTTCTTTCAGTTTGAACTTTTATTGTCCTGTAAAAGTCAGAGATCAGAGCAAAATGTGTCAGTACGAGTATTGGTGAGGTGATGAAGCCTTGTCCAATAAGATTATTATATACTGTATATGTTTTGCTAAAAGTAGATCATGGGAAAAGGAGTCTGGGTAATAACAGTAAATGATATTCAAATTTCATTATAAAAAAAAAAAAGAAATCGAATTGCAGACCAAATGCGATGTTATCGTTAAAGCTCCCGAAACCTGAGGGCTTTACATCTTCCAAAGAGGAGGGGTTAAGTTATTTTGACAAAATACATCCTGTGGTTTATGTGATGACAAGCAGCCCATCCCATGTCCACCTTTACCTACACACACCGACCAAGTCCCACACACACACACACACACCGTCACAAGGAAGAAGATCATTTATCTCTGTGGTGTTCTCCATGAAAGACGTCTGTGGGTGAAGCAGGGTCTCCCAGGGCTTTGTTCTGGGCAGGGTTCAGCTCTTTGTGTGCGCCACCTTCAAAGCAAATGTACATGAACACGAACATGAGGCTTCTTGGGTAACCGGCCCATTGAAGAGCAGCACAATGGTGCTACCAATTATCCACAGTACTCAATGCTCCTGCGGAATCAGTTACATTGCTTTGTGTGTGCGTGCGCGTGTGTCTCTGTGTGTGTGTGTGTGTGTGTGTGTTTGTGTGTGTTTGCTTAGTATATTTACACATTCGAGGATGTAAAAGTTTGATGTGGACGCTTGTATCTTTCTGTGTCATTCTCTGTCATTCTGTGCATCAATTCAAAGAATGAATCAATTACACCCTGTGTGTGTGCGCGCGCGTGTGTTTTTTGTGTGCGCTTGTTTGCGTGAATTTACATGTTTGAAGATGTAAACGTTTGATTTGGATGCTTGTAACTTTCGGTGTCATTATTATCCTCCGTGTGTGTGTGTTTATGTGTGTGCGCGTGTCATAGCCATAATTCCCAGTAGGAAACACCTCAACTGCAAGGCTACTTATTCCTTCCTGACACACTGTATGTCTTCCAGCAGGCTCGGGTTACGCAGAGCGTGCTGCTGTTCCTCCTCAGCTGTGGAAGAGACCTCCAACCCGACTGACTGCACATGTGAGGAAGAGAACAAAACAAAAACACCCCGGACCCTTTTGGAAGCGATTTTGCTGGAGGTGCTTTTCCATCTTTTTTTCACACCCTGGAACACGAGAGGTGTGCGAGGGGGTAAGAGTGCACAGCGGAAGGGTCGTCCTCAAACGTGTGCATGTGCCAGGGCGTCCTCAGGCACGGCGCGAGCAGTGTCGCCGCCAGCACACCCACCCACGCACTCACTCGACGCCGGTCATTTCCCGCCACACGTGACCTGGGCTGGCAATCTGCCAGGTTCACGTGCGCTGCACAGACATGTGCGCATGAGAGCACGGAGCCGCGCGACACTGAGGGTCACTTGGTGAGTAATGATGAGTTACCACTGTCGGGTCCATTGTTGTACGTGTGTTACCATCATCTCAGGAACCAGCACGGACAAGCTGAGTTAATGAAGTGAATTATGCATGGGTGACCAAAATGAAGACACGAGTCGTCAGTAGAAATGGAGAGAAAAGAACAACAATGCAGATTCATTTACCACAAAAGAACACAAATACACAAGTATAAATGTCTGTACTAGGAATGGAGTTTTTTCTTTTTTACACTTTCTCTTTTCTTCTCTTTCTTTTCCTTTCTCCTCTCCTCTCCACCCTTGTCCTTCCTGGGCCCATTGTACGAGTGCCCCCGTGGATCTCCTTTCAGCTGGAAGCCCTACTCAGGTGAGGGATACAGTATATTGAAGGAGACTCTGCTTGTATTTGATTCCGCTCCTTTTCAGGACGGCTGAAAGCCTGGCCGTCCCTCCTCTCCCTCCCACCCTGTGCTGTCCAGTTCCCAGGGGACCCCCACTCTCTCCCGGGCTGGCATGGGTGGAGCGGCCTCAGAGTGGGTCGAGCAGGGATCAGACAAGGGTATCGCTTACCGGCCTCACACGGCACACGGAGTGCAGACGGCCATACCTTACCGCCCCCCCCTCGCCCCAGCTGCACATAGACACACAGTGGTGCGGGTGCAACCTCACACTTACGTGCACTCGCGCATCTTTTCCTCCATCTTACCAATTAGAGATACATGTCCTATTGTTTTCACCCCGCTCTTTTCAACCTGTCCATTCAGCCACCGATCCGGGAAAGGAGGCCGGCCACAATGGAGTTGTGGAAAGCCATTCCTGCGCGGTGAAAAGAAAGCAATTGAGATCTGGTGACTCAGAGTGACACACGAATTTAGGAGGAGAATGGCACAAGTGCATTTACAGGGACAAAAACCTGTGGTCATCGTAATCGCACACGGGTAAAAACACACACAAACATACACGCGCGCGCACACACACACCGCAGTTACATAAAGAATGAGCCCCACCTGGGCTCCCGTTTTGAACGTCATGTATTCACATATCTTCCGTTAAGCTCTCCCTTTATTATTCCTATGAATATCTTCGTCTTCATCTTCACTTCAGTTCCAAGATGTATGTTCAATTTTAAAGTATGACTAATATGTATCCCAAACACAGCTGAGTGCAGTTTACAGCTGATGACCTACCCAGGTGACCTGTGATTGGCCTCATTGCTCACAGCGAGCAGACACAAGGAGATGGCTCCCGAATGCTCTTTCTGGAAATATGGATTAAAGACTAAGAGCTGTGGTCTGTGAAGAGATGAATCCACCATGTGGTGAATCGTGGAATCTTTGAGAGAGGCCGGTACACAGGAGCAGCCAAACCAACAGTTGCATCAACAACGGGTGAGCCGTGCATCCCTCAACTATTGAACTCACAGTACAGTGCACTGTGCTCACACACTTGAAATATGTGTTGTTTTGTGTGTGTATATTACTGCATGTGGGATTCAAACGTTGATTCGGCGATATGGTCATTGCAAACAATGCCACAAACGGGGAGAAATTCGGTTTGGTTAAAATATGTCCGAATATATTCAATTTTAAGAGCGCCGAATTGAAGTGAGTTCAAAGTCACCATCCACGTTCGCAGCAAGTGCAGCCACTTGGATTGGCGATACCAAGCAAGTGTGTTGTATTTTGGGTCACTCAAGACATGGCGTTCGGTTAAGTGTGGCTTAATGGGCGCCGGAGTCCTCAGATAAGGCTCACCCAACTTCCCACCACTAAAAAGGGGAGCAGTGCTATCGGTTGTTTTGTTTTGTTTTTTTTCCCACAATAGCTGAAGGGCGCATTCAGGACCAGCGAGCCCCGCCTTTTGATTAAAACAACGGCCGTCTGCTTTCGGCAGTGCAAAATGTGGATTAACACGGATCTATTCAACTAGACAGGAACTGTAACAGCGGGTGTTAACCTCAACCCTCGCAGCAGATAGTTGAAATACCTTAAGTGACGCTTTTATGACACTTTGAGGTCCAATCTCGATATCTCCAATTAATCGCACCATCTTCGTTATGCAGAGACCGATAGATATTGTATCAAAAAAAAACAAAAAAAAAACTCCTTTTAGATGGTCTTAATTGCAAGTGTATTTGTTGTTGTCTGTCTGCCCCAGGGCAGATTTGGGAATAAAGAACCCTCACTGAGATACAAGATCCCAGCAGGATAACACAGCTCATATAGCGAGACATTTCCTACTGCTGTAACGGATTAGCAAGCACCTCTGCAGGGTAACACAAACACACAAACAATGGTGCTTCCACTCTGAGATCGGGCTCATACCCCACCTGTTAAATTCCCCGCTTCTTTGGGTCGCCATCTCAAATGCACGGAATGAATTGCGTTCCCCCATTGCAACTGCATTAATGCCAAACTTTTTTTTCTTTTTTTTTTTTTTATAAATAAAATGCATGCAACAAAATGTGGCTTTTTACTCACTAAAATGAGATGGTGGACTTTGAAGTAAGTCGTTCCACGACAGACACAAAAAAACCAAACGAAACAACGCACCGCGACGGTGACTGCCTTAGTGAAATTAAAAACGCAACTTCACCGCCAACACGAGAAAATCTCCGAGCTCAGTGAGCCTGTTTGTTTATATCGGATCCGGCTGCCCTTATCTTCCGCCTCCTCCCAGATTAGTGCTGCAGTCGGCCTGTTTTCACACCATTAGGGCCAATCCGCATCCTCTCCATCGCGGGGACTCCCGTGGAGATCAGTGACGCCTCACTGACCACATCAATCAATCATTCTCCCTGCGACCACCTCTCTCCCGTTCCCCATTGTCTCTCTCTGTATGTCTCTGTCTCCGTATCTCCCCGTCTCGCCAGCACAACTCTAATATCTGTCTCATCCCTCTTTCCCACACATGACATGGGAACGGCTCATCATAAATGGGTTTATTGTTGTTGTTGTTGTCGTCGACAAGAGCAATTCATCCACGTGGCCTGTCGAGGATGCTCCTTTGGTTAATGAATAACAGTGGCGAGTTAAAAAAAATAAATAAATAAAAATCTGTGAACTCTTTTGAACTTTTCTTTGGTTTTCTGACGTGGTCTGACCTTCATCCAAGTCACAAGCGTAGTCGAACACAATACACTTCAGCTGATCACGCAAACGCACACATTTTTTCCAATCTTTCATTGGACACACTCATTCGACAGGCCAACAAAGCCACGTTTAACATCGCACTGGCTCCTTTGGCAGCCAAAGCAAATAACAATAGGTCGCATTATCTGCTTATCAGGCGTGCCAAAAAAAAAATACTCAGGTGGAATTGTGGGACATTAATAATACTTCAGCTCGGGCCAATAGTCTTTGCATGCCTGGCGGAATCGGCTCTATTGAACTCTCAGCCACTGTACCACCATCTGCAAGTGGTCCCTGAAGTTCTAACGGTCCACGGTTAATTTTGATAAATAATAACAATCTATATTTGTATGGGATTTCGTTTGTCACCCACAAAATTGATTGCAGATTCAATTGTATACCCAAGCATACACATGTGTGTGTGCGCGTGAATTCCGGTTATTTTCTCCAGTCTTCCTGATGTACCGCGTGTCACTTTAAACCAGCTGTAGGTCGTGCAATCTTCCAGAAATTCCCCGCACTTGTCTTCATAATGGGGTCACCTACACAAAATGTGTAAAAGAAGTGGCGCGACAATGGAGATCGGTTGAACTTGTGCTCGCTGTGGACCTGAGGGTTTTTGTTCCTTCATTGCCCTCATGGGAGGTCAGCCGCCTTGACACGAAATGCAGGCCACACATGTGTGTGTCCCGTGAGTTCAGACAATGGTGTGGGATTTTTTTTTCTTCCCAACGCTCCTGTGCAATCCTAGACTCGGTTCAGGCCAAAAATGTACGGACACTCACGCCATGCTCGGGCTGCAATATCGGCTGATGTGGATGTCGAGTTCCGGCTTCATTATGTGAACAGAAAACCGATTGCAACTTCACTTCCTAAAACAATGTTTTTTTTCTTAAATAGACAAACGCTTATTAGTTTAGAAATAAAAGCAATTACAACATCAACCAAAAGAGACACTTTTCTACTGAACCTTGAATTTTTGTTGATGTTATGTTCTAATTCTGTGGGACCTCGTTTCTTTTTCTTATCCCTCTTCTTAACATGTATCTTTACCTTCTCATGTTTGCGTGTTTTTTATGATTTTTCAATTGAAAGCCCATTGAGCTGCCCGTTTTATGGACTGTGCAATAAGTAGTCGCAGTAGTAGCCCTATTTGTTTTATAATCTCGTCTGCGCTGTCTGGATCCCCAGGCGCCTGTCATATTGTCTCTCCCCCCTGTCCCTATGCATACCAGCCTGTCTGCTACCCAGTGGACTTTGTTATGGTCTGAATGTCTGCCAGCCGGGAGCAACCAGTGTCCCACATCCTGCCACACTTGCGTGTGATGTGTGGCCAGTCCTCTCTATTCATATTCCATTCCGCGCTGCATTTCGCTGTCTACTCTCCTCGCTGTCTTGTCCTGATTTCGTACGTTTCCCGTTCTTCCCCCCCACTGACCTGCGCTCGCCCCCCCAGCCCCCCCCTCTCAGCGTGTCCATCCTTCCCTGCCTTCCTTTCCTCCCCTCCTCTCCCCATCAGGAGGAACCTAATAGGAAATCAAAGTTTCTGCTGGAAGAATGGAGTGGGGCTTAGCGTTACCGTCCCATGGGTCCTCCCCGCTGAAAGAGGAGTGCAGAAAAGACTCTATACTGGCACCATGGAGGGGAAGGTTAATGCAGCAGATAGTCTTTCCCCCTCGCTCGTCTCTTTATCCATTCTTTTACCTCTCAGACACACACACACACACACACTCACTCACTGTCTAGCTCTCTCTCTCTTTTTTTTTTTTAGCTCTTTACCCTTCTTGCTGCTTTTCATTCTCACTCCTTCCCCACGCACAAACACACACACACACGCACTCCATGCATATTCATTGTTTTTTTGTTGTTGTTTTTTTCCCGCTCAAAGAGAGGATGGCGTAGCAGGTGAACTCGGCTACCCCTGGCAGACCGCTGTTCGGTGAGGTTGGACCTGCAGCCTGCAGGTGCTCCATCCGTCCTTTGGGATGTGGTGTGTATGGTTGTGCAATGGATCACGTGTAGGTGTGTGTGTGTGTGTGTGTGTGTGTGTGCGTGTGTGCAGGCCGTCCCCAGCCCGGCGTGGCACGCACCCCTGGCCTTCAAAGCACTGCCTATGTGTAGCAATTGACTCCATGGCCCCTGTGCGCTCAGGTACTGCTGCCCCGTCAAGCATGTCAAGAAGCATTTACAAAGAGCCTGTGTCCCTGCTTATCGCTTCATATGGAATCACCTTGCGATTTAATCAAAATATTCCCATATCCCAGAGGTTCTAATGCCACCCCAGGACCGTACCATCCTCACTTCAGAACGGGTCCCCTCGTGAAAGAAACGATGAATGTTTTTTTTGTCTTCTTCTATTTGGTTAGGGTAATAAGATAACAGCTTTTTGGAGAAGGGCTGGGTTTCGAATGCGGAGGCATGCACCTGTGGGATATGTGCTCCTGTGTGTCAGCCATGCGCACGCGTATGCATGTAGGGCATCGCGCACATCAACAGGCGGGCAGGAAGTGGCATGTAAAAAGTGAGGGCTAAGCCTAGAATTAGTCCTGTAGTAGCTGTCAAGTATCAGCCCACTCCAGGCTGAGCAGTGCAGATCCTGCTGTGTTAAGCTGCTTAAACACTCGGAGGTGGAAAAGATTAACCAGTGTGAATGCCCGGAGGCACGAAGGAGTGAAGGGAGTGCTGGAGGAGAGGGCAGGGGTTGAGAGCAGTGTGTGACAGGGTGGGGCCCAGTAGGGGAGGGGGGGGGGGGGCTGTTGCAAAAGATAAACGCACATCCTTTACTATGGATTCAGGGCAGAAAGCCATGGGGGGGGGGGGGGGGGGGGGGGGGGGGGCACATGCAGTGGAAACGAGCGGCGATGCTGCGGCTCCATCCACATTCCCATGGCAAAAAAATCAAATTCCAACTCCCAAAGTTTCCTCCTCCCGGGTCTCTTCGTTCCTCTCCCCTCATGCCTGCACACCACCCACCTGCCCTCTGTTCTTCCCAGCACACAAGAGTTGGGATTCTTGGAAGGTGTTGGGTGTCTAAAGTGTCACAACTAAACAAAACCATTTGAAAACAAAGTGGGCCGGTGAATGTGCCGGCGCAACCCGACCTCTCTCCCTTTGTGGTCGCGGAGAAAAATGGCCTCTCCGAATCAAGGGGATAGAGGGCGGGCGGGTGGGCGGTCGGGCGGGCGGACTGGGGGAGGCACACCATTTCTCTCTTCCGGGTTTCCCCCCCCCCCCCCCCCCCCCGGGCCCGCTTTTCCCCCCCCCCCCCCCCCCCCCCCCCCCCCCCCCACGTACACCCACACTACTTAGTGCGACCTTCAAAGTGAAATGTGCTATCTAAAACAGGGCCGCCTGTGTTACAGTACTATTTTTGTTTTTTTTCTTTTCTTTATAATTTTTGTTTTTTTTCTTTTCAAGCTACTTTTATTTGTTCTTTTTTTTTGTAGTAGTAGTTTTCAAAAAAAATATCTGAATGGACATTAAATACAGAAGAGAAAACATACAGTCACAGGGGATTGTAGATGTGGATAGTTTAATAGTAGTAGTAGACATTTAATATGTGTCAGGTGTTGGATGGTGAGTAATGAGTTAGTGGACACTGGGATGACGAGGTTGTGAGTCACTCTACAACTCTGTATGTAATATAATAACTTTGGGGATTAACACTCAAAGGCCAAAGTAAAATGGTTACCCAATGTCACATGACCAAACAATTGGCGGCATCGTTTAATGATATTATTAGCATTTGAAAAAAAACAACACAGCTTTGTGCATGAGATTTACAGGGCTATAGGTGCTGGCAGAGAAATTAAACTGGTTTTGGCTGTTACCACGCAAAGCCCATGCAAAACAAAAATCCTATGTGTTTTGTTAAACAGGTATTTTGCTATCTTGGACATGCTTAGTTGAGTAATCTGTTTTTTAACTGGGAGAAACACAAAGAGCCTCCTAGATTATCTGTCTTGTCCACGCTGTGTATTATGGGAAAGTAATGCCCCCGATGTGTGCCTGTGTGTGTGTCAGCGTGATGAACTGTCTGTCAATCAGAGTCAGAGTTAATTATTTCGTGGCCCTGCTGGGTGTGAGTGTGTCAGGAACTCTGACCTGGGGTCTAGTGGTTGGGTCACAACTACACACACACGCACGTGCGCGCACACACACACACACACACACACACACACACACACACACACACGCACGCTGCAGGAGAAAGCATTCGACTACACTTCAGTGGGTCATCAAACCACACACGTTTTATTCACTAACTTGAATAGGATGTTTGGTAAAGAACTTCCTTTCAACCTTTATTTTTCAAGGCCGACAGAGATGTTTATTAATTTGATTTTTAAAATGATTTATTTCTACATTATTGAGACATCATCACCAACCGTAAACCAACTTGTTCAGTACCGTTTGTCCTCAGCCGGTCCTGACTGTTTCTTTTTTCACTTAAAATGGCCAGATGTTGTTACTGTCCGGGTGACATGGAATGTTTGAAGATGTTTCAAGATAGTTTTCAAATGCCACACCTTTTTATTTCATACTTTGATTTTATGTAGTTTCCTTCAAGACTGTTTAAATATGCCATTGGAAAAAGAGCCAGTTATCTTTTCCCCCCCCCCACCCCGCCAGTAGGTCTTTGCCTTGTGAAAAGCATTTATTGTGCCCTGAGCCCGGTGAGCAAAATCAATTATCACAGCCAAATAATCAGCATCAACCTGCGAGGCCTGAACCAATTTAACCAGTATGATCCAATATTCGCTGCCTCTGTGAATAAACAATAAGAGAAAGCTCCTGTGTTTTTTTTTTTTTTGTTTTTTTTATCAGATCTGAAACAAAAAACCCCTCTCTATTTTCCCGCGGGAGAGAAACAAACGCTTGTACAATAACCGGCACCTACACGTGTCTCGCTCCATAAGCTCAACCACGCGCGGTGACCTAAAGTGATGGAGAGAAGCCCAGGAAGGAAAATTAAGAGGCTGTCACCTTGTTTTTGGAGATGAAGGATGCCGAGTCAAAGAAAAGCGAGAGGGAGCCGATTGGATTAACGGCCGACACAATCGCATCTGTGCAGATTTGCCTCTGTGCTGCGAATGTAATTGTGGGCAATAACATGTCGATTAAGGGGCCGCGGTCGGACCGTTGGAGGCTTTGTGTGAGCCTGCAGAGGAGGTGATTGGATTAGCGCAGGCCGGAGTGGGAAGCCCGAGAGGGAGGCATTGAATACTGATGCGGAAGGTCCAGCGGTAACCAAAATAACCTCTCTTTGCCGACGTTCAAAATTTGCTTTGTTTCATTTAAAAAAAATAAATCAGAGAGTCCTTTTTTTTCAGTAAAATAGCCTGGTCACTCTAAAGTTTGACAGAAGTACGGAGAAATATTATATGCTCCTTACTAAAAAAAAAAAAGAAAAAAAAGGCCGATATCTCATCGTTGGTGTCATCAAAGTGCAGAAAGATCCAGTTTCTCATTATTTCTTCCACTTTCTTTCCGCAGTGTTCGGCCAGCTCCCACGGCACAAGTGACGGCCATGAATCCTCCATCCCGACCAACAGCTCACAAAGTGACGTGGATGTCAACGTTAAGTCCTGGAATGATTCTGGCTCCATAGCCAAGTAAGCGAAGGGGAGAATGCGCCCTTCGATCTATTTCTACTTTACACCTTTGTTGCGTCTCGTAAAAGTGAGAAAAAAAAGAAGCCATTCATGCGGATCAAGATGAGATTGGACAGCTGCTGTTTGAGATGAGCAAACAATCAGAGCGGGACACGTACGCCGACACAGGAGTAATCGGCGCGCCTGCAAAAGATCTCGCAAAGACGCCATCCAACCTCACGTGCTCAGGAACTTTCCTTTCCTTCACGCTGTAGTCTCCTTCTTTTGACTTCACGCAGTTCTCGGCCCCCCCCCCCCCCCCCCCCCCCCCCCCCCCCCCCCCCCCCCCCCCCTGTCTCCTCCACTGGATCTCCATCCTCCGTCTGTCTCCCCCGGACCGCCCAAAAAAAGAAAAAGAAAAAAAGGCCTCTCTGATTTCCACCGGACAAATTGTGTTATCGGTCAGCGAGACGATCGGGGCGAATGAAAACATGACCTCTGCAGACGGGGTCCCTAGCGGAGAACCCCAGGTACACTGATCAGCACTGATAAAAGCCGAGGGAAGAGGATACCGCACACTCACGCCGAGTCTTATCTCCGGGTCCACTGATCAGTCAGGATAAAGCCACAGAGGGGATAAGGGAGAGCAGTGGAGTGGCAAACGAGCGCCATTACGGTTATTCTATTCATACCTAGAGAGAGCGAGGGGGGCGGGGGGAGGGGGGGGAGTAGTTTGGTCGCTAACAAGATCCATTAGTCGGCCTCAGACTTTGAGTGTGACGGTTGGCAGATACACCGGCTGACTGAGCGACCGGTCTGCTGATTGACAGGAGTGGGGGATGCTTTGATTTGGAGCGAGATAAAAACGAGTCCCCGGACAACCTTGGGATTATTTGTGACTTTGAAGTTATTGCTAGTGAGAGAGAGAGAGAGAGAGAGAAGGCTAAACTTCGGGAAGGAGAGAACCGCCTTTGTTTGAAAACCGCACGTGTAGAATTTGAAATGCTACGGGTGAGAAGATGAGATATGTTGCAGTCCGCAGTTTGCGTCCATGGGTTTGGAGGCCAATCAATGACACGAGTTATTTAATTCAACCGAGAAGCGCTTTACTTGCATGAGATTGGCCCAGGTGACGCACAGCCAGGGGATGTGACACTGTGCGGGCCCTGAAGGCGATTGGTTTTGATTCACTGACATATATTTATGAACAAAATGTCACACAGCATGAGGCGCTCCAGCAGTCTTACCTGGTCTCTGTGCCTCCCGCAGATTATCCGGACACGGGGTCCAAAAGGAGAGGGTCAGGATATCAAACATTTACAAGAACTAAAGGGTGGAGATGAGAGCCAGGTGTAGGTGACAGAGGGAAGAAAGAGAGGGAGCAGTGGAGGGTGGAGAGTGCATGGGGACACGGCGCAAAGGGCTGGCTAACCTTTCAGCTCGGGCCCCATTGTCCCGCGCTAAAAGCATCCCTATCCCCTGTGAGTGCAGTGCGAGTACGTGTAGGTTTGTGCACGTGTGAGCGTGCACGTGGTGGTGTGTGTGTGTTGGAAGGACTGAATTAAGTAAGGCAGAAAAGTCATGCCCTTTTTCAGTCAAACGGAATAAAATCAGGAGACCTAAAAAAAAACTATGATGGCAAAGGAGAGGAAACCAGAAAAAAGGTTTGAAGGTAAAGACTCCTCCTCTTTTCCTCACGCTTGACTGCTCCAGGACGGGAAGAGGACAGAGAGAGAGACAGACAGCGAGAGAGAGAGAGAGAGAGGTTGCTGGGGGGTGGGGTGGGTTTGGGGGCTGCAGGAGAGAAGGGACGAGAGAAGAATAGAGGGTCACACTAGACAGTGGGGGCTTTGTGGGCACTTATCATGGCAAAGCAGTGGACCCAGAGACGAGGGACAGCGAATAGAAAGGGATGGGGACGTGCGTGCGTGTGTGCGTGCGCGTGCGTGCGTGCGTGCGTGTCGCACAGGGGGATGACAGAACAGAAGAACATGGACAAATACGGACGAGACAAAAAAACTGGGAAGTGTTAAACGAGGCAAAGGAAATATTTGAAGAATGGCAACAATAACCTGTAGCTTAGCACCCAACAGATCACTTTACCAAACCTGAGAGCAGCCTCAGGTGAGAGGGCGCGAGGGAGAAGCGAGCGAAGGAAGGAGGGAGCGCCCGACAAAGAGGCGAGAAGGTCAAGGAGGGGGTATATGATATGGAGGGAGAGAAAATGGAAGGTGGAGCAAAGGGCCGAGCGGAGAAGATTGGGTTACGCCACAGAAGACCAGTGTCACATCCATCACGGCGGAGTTTCGCACAAAGTGGTGGGAATGTACCGGGACACTGACTGGAACGGCCCTTTTTTTTAAAGAAATTGCTGCTGTTGTTGTTCCGTCGCTTTATAACTCCGCGTCTCTCCTTCACTTGCTTTTCCCCACGAACATCCACGGACACACAAAACGCACTCAGTCAGCGGCAGCTCCCAGCTCCCTGCGGTGCCCCCGCTGAGCGGGGTCATGTCAGACATCAGCCCCCGTCGCGTCAGCTCTTTTTCTCCCACAATTCAACACAGCTGAGCCTGTCATCAACCTAACCTGCCACCACCCCCCCCCCCCCCCCCCCCCCCCCCAAAAAAAAGGCCCAGACACTGGCCCCTAACGTTCAGACACATATTAAGGATGTATACACATAAATCAAAAATATACACACGCACAAATTTGTAAGTGTCTCATCCAGCACACGCATTGCGATGCAGTGGCGCCCCAGAGGAGAGCGACCCCCTACTGGTGTCCACCAGCAGGGGTGGTGATCCCGTGCTGACATTCCCGTCTCAGTCGTATCAACTTCCCCGCCAGTTTGCAGAATAGAGAGGGCAGGACACACACACGGAAACACGCACACTCACAGTTGTCTGAGCGAGTCTGCCAGCCAAGGAAGAAAAAAGAAAGAAAGCAAGGGCAGCTTAACGAGTTTTTCATTCTCTTCCTGTCCTCCCTCTCCTCCCCTCGGATAACTTTATAAATGAGTGGGAACGTTTTTCTTTCTCCTTGTACATGCGCGGTCATTGTTTGGCATTTGGCCCATCTGCATAATGTTGCCCGGCTGCGACTGTCTGCATCATTAGGCTTTCAGTGAACACCTTATATATATATATATATATATATATTTTTTTTTTTTTTTCTTTGTGAATATCTCATAATCCTGTCAAGTAAACCCACTGCAGCCACCAAAAAAAAACAGCTACGTTGTGTGTTATGCTGAGCAATCCGGATACGGCGCTCACTTCTCGGCGCTGTCCATTGCATCGTAAACAACCTACTGAAATTCCCTGACAAAGATAAACAATCAATCGTACGGCTCATCGCGGCATGTTGCTGAAATGACTGAGATATAACTGGCATGGATTTAATTAAAGGACTGTAGACAGGAGGACAATTCCAAGGCATGCAGCGCCGACAAAGCTCTGTCAGGTTGCCTGGGGATCAGTCATTGTCCCCTTGTCTTCCTGCACGTCTCCCTCCGTTTAATTAAAACACTGTGATAACGTGACAGACCCACACAAAGTTAACTCCCCCCCCCCCCCCCCCCCCCCCCCCTAATAATAATAATAATAATAATAATAATAATAATAATAATAATAATAATAATAATAATAATAATAATTCATTTGACGATTAGAACTATAATAATAATAATAATAATAATAATAATAATAATAATAATAATAATAATAATAATAATAATAATAATAATAATAATAATAATACGTGATTATCACACTGACTATGGAGGTTTACTTGATGGTGTAAGGGCTAACGACACGAACAACTCCGGCGTCCCCATTTGTGATATTAATGAAATTGGCATTGTGTCGTTATGGAGTGTAAACAGGACAGACAATGCGGAGGAATGCAGCGCTAACAATGCTCAGTTTGACTGATGTTCTGTAAGGCAGCCAGGAAGATCCGTCATTGTCTCTCTGTGATTGGTGGGTTGTCTCGGCTGCTCTGCAGCATCACCTCCAGCAGCAGGGGAATGCTCCCCTGCTGCTGTTTGTCTTCGCCCGCAGAGAGAGAGAGAGAGAGAGACAGAGAGAGGGAGAGAGAGAGGGCGGTTGGATGAGTGATGACTAAACAAAAGTTGTCCAAAAGACGTCCAATGAGTGTTTGATCAGTTATCTGACGGCAGATATCCCAGAGGACTTGAGAGCGTTTGAGTGCAATCCAATTGGCTTTTCAACTGAAATTGCTCCTTTGAACTATGTCAATGCGCATTGGTATATTGACGCAAGCCCCAAACTATGCAAGTTTTGTTCCCCTTCTTCGGATGCAATGTCGATTCTATTGCGGAGAGACAGAGGCTGCAGATCTTGGGAAAAAAAACATGACAATCATTGTGTTCATTTCGCATGAATCGTGGGTTTGCTGTGCATCAATTAGGCTCAACGCAATGTGCAATCTCCCCGGTATCGTCATTCACCTGTGCACGCGTAAGTGGTGGACAATCACAGTTGCAATAATGTACTTCTTTGCCAACCTCAGGTACATTTATTGTGTTCCCAGGCTCAATGACAGGCCAGCGCCAGATGAGACGTTTCGGTTTTTTCGCCAACTCCAGCAGCACAGCCCTGGGACAACACAGGCACGCTGGCTTTCCATTTCGTGCCTCCTCTGTGTTGTCCAGCCGTGCAATTCTGGTATGTTTGGACCTTTTATCTAAACTTGACTGTGTCATGATATCCATGTGATGTGAACAAATCGAGAGCACAAAAAGAACTTCTTGATTGATTTCTTCTTCTTTTTTGCACGCAAATAATAATTTTCTGGGACTGAAAAGGCATTAGGCATTAGAGGGCCATGGAGGAGGGTTTTAGATATCCAGTCTATGTGATATTTGTTTTATATGACTGAAGTGGAACATATTGTGTTTGTTGCAATAAGGGAAGATTATTGGTGTAATCTGTGCAATTGTATACTGTGCAAAAAACAACTGCAAGGCTGTTGTTAGGGATAGTTTACACACAAAGGAAAGCCATTGGAGCTACTGGCCAATTTCAAAAGGGGCCATAAGTTGTTGAAAGACAATTGCAATAGCACAAAAATGGAGCGTCCGCCATGGTTTGGCTTTTTATCTCTTTATTAAATCACACTGGGACTGTCTATGTCTCTCTCAACTCAAACCCGTTCCAGTCGGAGTCGATGACAATTGTTCGGAACATGAAATTTTCATGAGGTTTCATATGTGGTAGTGAGTCTACGTGTCTCTGTGTATTTCTAAGGGGGGGCCGTTGCATCCCAGACTTGTTACCACGGTGACAAGGTGCTCCCTGCCGCCGTCGGGTCTCGGCCAAGTTGGGCGCCATGGTGACTGGGTGGTGACAGACTTTGTGACGAGCGCACTGGGACACCGTGGTTGGGTCAACCTTAAAATCACATCTCATAGACAGTCATGATTCCAACACACACGATTACACGTGCACTTGACACAGACTAACTACAAGAAAAAAAAACGTAAGCAACCACAATTTACAGCGCAGATACGTAGACACAGACTTTTTCAATATTACATTTTCACATGCAGTATATTCAGTCCGAGAAGTACAAATATCTACAATTTGCACAGGCTATTGCAGTCCACTAGAACTGTGTTTATATATACTTGTGTTTTGGGATTATAATTTTAATTTAATATGTATGGGGAACAATCACAGGGTTTTATCACAATTATCACCTTCAGCCAAAACCTCCATGAAAGAACGCACTTTACCCGCCCCTTTTACATGTTTTTTTTCCACTTGTGTGTGTTTATGCCTGCATGCATGTGCGTGTGGGCTTGTCTTTATTGGGTTGTGAGGATTTTTTTTGATTGAAGTGAATCATTGTGAGAACATTTTGATGACGCTACTTCGAAAGGCTTTTTGAGGGCCAAGATTTGTTTTTGGGGTTAAATATAGAATTGTCCTAAGGTTAGAATTAGGATAAGGGGGTAGGGAATGCGTTATTCCAACAAGTGTCCTCACAGCTATAGACGTGTGTGTGTGTGTGTGTGTGTTTTTGTATGCGTGTGTGACAATGTTTGCCTGGTGATTTATGCTTCAGTGTTAATGCATACGCGCCCGCTTGTCTGTGTGGTATTGACACACACGAACAGGGACAACAACATAAAATACACATAAATTTGACCAAACTATTTTTTGTGTGCGTGGGTCTCGCACACACATACATATATGCTCACAAAAACCTTGACCAGGACGACAGGAGAAGGCAAGGAGCCACCGTTTGAGCTTCCTGCTGTGAGGTGTCATGACCCCTATCAGACTCTGTGTCAGTCTGTCTATTGTGCCCTGAGTAGAGCACAGACACACACACACGCACACACGCACACACACACACACAAACACACATATGCACATGCAATGCTATAACTTACATGGTTTCCATGACAATGGCGGGGGGCGACAGTAAGGCGGCAGGATGGCGCTGTATTGACTGGTGGGGTGACGACAGGACCCAAATTTATAATACAGTAATATATTCAATGTATCCGATCAGGTACAGGCACTTCATATGATAAAGCAGTTTCACATCTATGAAAAGTGGATTGGAGCAGCATTAGGGTCATGTGCAATAAACAGGAATTTTGTGGTGTGTGTGTGTGTGTGTGTATGTATGTGTGTGTGTGGGTGCGTGCGTGTGCGTGTATGCGCGCGCGAGTGTGTGTGTGCGTGTTTGCCATTGACTTTGACCATCAAGACAAAATGAAGACAAGTGCTACAAAGGCTAACACATGATAATATTCTCATTTAATAAGACCCAATACTGCAAAACATAGGTTTTACTGTCAACCTATACCACCCAGAGTAACAAATTATATGTTGAACTTTTCTTTATTCTTATTACACATATGTTAGGGAAATCTTGGTGAGTTGGTCAGTTTTTTTCTGTATGACATTGCTCTTTTTTAAATAACCCTCTGCTGCTCTACAAAGGAAAAGAAATATCACAAAATTGGGAGCCAGTGATTCCCCTCTTACAAAACATTTTGAAATACTCTTTCGTCTTTTTTTTTTCTCCAAAATTATTTCCAAATCAGATTCGCCACAGTCCTTCTTCTCATCCTAAACATTGTCACTCACATCACATCAATTCATAGTCAATTGTTTTCTGCCCTGCTGGCACTCTTCACGTGTCAACCCGATGACTCTTCATCTGTGGCTGCACACAAGATGTAGGAGAAAAGAAGTTAGAAAGAGGCAATGCTACCATCCCCACGTAAACTCACCCAAAATCCCAGTCTCTCTGAATGTGTGTCTGCTGCCTCCCTTTGATCAGTAAATGTAAGGCAGTCTGTGTCTCATCAGAGGAGATGTTTCATTGTGTTTCCTATGAGATGAGTGTCATCTAGTGGACAGCATCCCGAAGCACTGCATTTGACCAGCTAAGATTGAAATTTGAATAAAAAGGTTTTATTTTCCTTTCTAATGGGGGTATGTATTACATATTTACACAACATTATAGTTGGCAATGTTTAACATCATAGAATACATTTATATAAGTATCTTATTTGCATGTTTTTTGCAGTTTTATATTCTTGACTTCTTTCAATTCCTAACTATCTGATATCGTATCTTAAATGCATATAATCAGTAAACCGATTAACATCTTCAGAATATAACGACAGATGATAATCTCAGTGGAAAGGCATTTCAGAGGGCCTCACTCAAACATTACAGTCCATATTATTTTCAGGTACACGTTGAAGGATCTGTGGACACTAATGACAGCATGGCGTCAGAGTTCACCACATGATGAACAGTGTGGCGTATAGATTGAGTAGAATGCCTTGCACCACCTCATCACAGAGCTCATAAGCGCTATTGAACCGGGTGTCAAGAAAGTTCATCTCTTAATCTTATGGTTCGCGAGCGTGATCAATAACGAGTCAACGTTCAGGACGGAACGTAAGCAGAAACGGATGTACGCCGCAGTGTACTGTCTTGACTTGTGCGTAAGGTCCCGCCCACAGCCTTATTGACCCAATGAACGGAACCGGCACGGCTTCCTCCTGGGCCGCTCGACTTCGCGGGAAACCGGCTGCTGTCGGGACACAACGAGCGCAGACAGACGCGGGATGTAGCTGTCTTGTGAGATACTAAACCACTTTTTCAACTGATCGATGCGTTCTAAATTGTCGAAGTACCGAAGGGCGCCGTCTCACGGCTGAAAACCCCCTCCTTTTCAGGACTCTTGTTCTCGCTGCTATGCTAACATCCGACGCTTGTTAGCTAGGCTGTCACATTAGCTACCCGGGACGCTGCCTCATGCGAGTAGCCTGAGAAAATACTACTGACTCGAAGGAGACAAAGGGCTGCTGCCGCCGACAGCCAGTAAAGGGACCCTGTTATAATGAGTTCGTTTAATTTAGAACGTTTTCGTTTTCAGAAGAAGGCAGCGTCACCGACGAACAAAGAGCTGGACCGCGGCTCTAACAGTCCAGAATCGGAGAAGGAGAATAAGCCAGGTAATAAATCAGATGTCAAAGCTAGCTTATATAGCTAGTAGCCTTGTTTCAGGTATGCTACTCTTGGCAGTACTTGAATAATGCGATATGTGTACATACAGTCCACGAACTTGTCATGCTATTAAGTTGTCATGAGGTTATGTGCTCGTGTGGAAGCTGGATGTTGACAGCGTTATGTTTGTGGTATTAATGTCAGTTTTAAAAATGGCCATTGGAGCTTGGGGACGATGTAACTCTAATGTTAATGTGATATCTGTATAAGATCTCAATTGCCTTGAATGACAAAGTCTTAATCAGGTTTCACGTGACAATGTATACCCAGATCTCTTACACATACACCATCTTAAAATTCGTGTTTGCAGGTGTTTTTTATGATAACGGTTAGATCCATAATCAATGTATTTCCAAAGAAAGTGGTGTGCTGACTTGTGTAAATGCAGTGTATTGTTGTCAGGTGTCAATCTCCTTGTCATCACACCAGTTGTAGAATAAAAATATTGTTGCAAGTGCATCGGCTAACTTGTTTGGACATTTTGTATTTCAGCCAAGATGAAATCTGCCAAAGCGACCAAGAAGTCCAATGTACGCGGAGTGGTTTTTGAGGAAGTCTTGTCTATCGACTTAGAGGCAGATGAGGTCTTCTCAGACCCAAATAACAAATTAAAATCCTCTAAGAGACACAAGTAAGTGTAATCTAAAGTGATAACACGTTTATTTGTCTAACAGACTGATTAATATGTGTTTTACAAACTTGTTTTTTTCTCTACAGGAATCCAATTGGTAAATCATCGAAAAGTAAAGAATCTGATTGTACAGATGACGAGGATGATGAAAGGGAGGAAAAAGTAACCAGACTTCTTGAGATGTTTCCTCAGTTGAAGAGAAAGGAGCTAATAGAGGTAAGACAAGATAAAGCAGAGATTTTTCTACCTGTCAGCGCCTTGGAAATGAGCAGGATCTGCTCTCCATTGCAGTTCCGCCTTACAATGACTTACGATAAAGTATTGTATCATCTGCTCAATCTCCTGATGTCATAAGCAGCTGGCTCTGTCTCATTTTCAGGTCATCGAGAGCACAACCACGTTAGATGGGGCTGTAGCTGCCTGCCTTTTAAGGTTTGGTGACAAAGAAGGTAAATAATCACTTATGCATAATGACAGCCCATCCTCATCTGCACATTGATGAAACTTAGGCACTTTCTTGTGAGGCAAGAAGGAAGGAGGGTTGGATTATTTTTGTTATTATATATATATATATATATTTAATTTATATTATATTACTAGCTTCTTCAGAAACATCATATAGATCTATTTAAGAGGGAAAAGTACATTGGTTTGTGTTCATTCATGTTGTTGTGTTATTCTCAGTGCCATAAAGCAGGTTTAAATTGGGATTTAAGACAGTATATCTGAGCCTGGTCCAAACTTAAAAAACAAATGTTTCCTGATGCTTGAAATGTGGCAGTGAGACCATAGTGCTATGCATTAATTGGACATTGTATTTTTGTATTAGATCAAAACAAGAAGAGAAAGCTGGATGGATCCAGCAGTTCCCAGGACAGTGGTGAGGTTCAACCCAGCAAGAAGAGGAAAAACTCAGAGGTGAGATTACTCATTTTTCTATCTTTAAAGATTATGTTGGAGTAGCATGTGCGCATTTTGTCATTATAATGTTCATATTAGTTTCATATGTGCTCCTCAAAATGGATTTTACACACTGATTGCTTTGTTGGAGATTTTTATTTTTAGTTTATGTTCTTACACCACTCTCACAACACAGCACCAGGATTACACTGATTGTTTGTTGAGTGTTGTGATGCAAACCAGTAAAATCAATGTGCAAATGTTGGGTTTCCCTCCACTACGTATTTCACAGCTCAGTAGCTTACCTGACATTTTTACCTCACATTTTCAAAAGGTCTCCGATGAAGAAGATGATGAAGATAAAGAGCCAAGCTGGGAGAAGCAGGAGGCCATGGTGAGGAAACTGCAGAAAAAGTTTCCAGACCAGGACAAGGAGGTGAGGCACTTTCTCACTCTGTGTAACAAATTCAACTAGTTGCCTGTATGCTTGACCCAGGCTCCAGCCTTCGTCTTAAAGTTCCAGAGATTTTAGCGCCGCGGCACAGCAAAACACTTTTAGTGTGTGTCTGACACTTTGAGTTCCTTATATGATGTATTAAAAGGAGTAAAGACCTATTATTTGCAAGGCTGGAAACAGTGGACGTTGCGTTTTGGTTCCGACTCTTGCTGATGTCTCTCTTATTGTAGGAGCTGCGGATGGTGCTGCAGGAACACGAGTGGAACGCCGAGGAGGCTCTACAGGTTCTACAGATGTTCTCAGACCCAGGTGTGAACAGCCGTCATGTCACTCTAAACCATTTCTATTATTTCCTCAAATATGTGTATTTTTAACTTTTGAACTGTCAACCGATTTTGACTCTGACTTTCTTTGTTCGTTTCCCTGTCAGATAATACCAGCATCAGCTCAAACAAGTCAGAAGAGTCTGAAGAAAAGGAAGCCAGCAAATCAAAGAGCAAAGGCCAGTCAAAAAGCGAGCGCAACGTGTTGAAGAGCCACAACGATCACAAAGCCAGTAGAAATAAGAACGATCCTAAGGAATCTAAAGCCCGACGAAACTTCAGCGAGTCAGATGGTGGCAGTTCAGACGACACAGAGGCGACCAATGACAGTGAGGAGGAATCGGAACCAGAAGAAGGCAAAGGTTCCAAACACACAAGTAGCACTCCACCTCCGTCTTCGCGGCAGGGAAAGCCTTCAAACGCAGCGTCTTCGTCCTTCTCTGTCAAGGAAACGGCTACCTCTTCCTCCTCTTCCTCTGTCGCCCAGATGCTGTCCAGATTTACCAATGGAACCAGTATAGCTAAGAAACAGGCAGCAGAGGGAAAGAGAAGGGCCCACGCCGCAGATGAACTGATCGTCTCCGACGACGAGGGTGCGGAAGACGCAGTCAGCAGCGAGTTCGAAGACTCGGACGAGGAGCTGACCTCTGAGAGTATTGTGTCGGACGTTAAGAAGAAGATAATCGCCTTTTTACAGGACGCGTCGATAGACGAGCTGTCGCTGATCTCCGGGTGTTCTGTCAAAAAGGCCCAGAAAATCGTGGAACTGAGGCCCTTTGATAGCTGGCAGAAATTGGTGAGAGAGAGAGAGAGAGGACTCTCAACAAGTGTCGAAATACCATTGAAATGTCAAATAGATGAAGTGATTGTTTTGCCAGCATCAATCCAGTTTTGAAAAAGAAATCTAAAGCCAGTCATAGGATTCAAGTTGTCCGACGCAAAACTTGAACAATGGCTCTGTGACCTGCTAACTTTAATGAGCTAATCTGCTTCCTGAGGGCACACCACAAAGGTCCTCTGTGTGAGACAGTTACACAGCCTGCCATTTGTTACTTGCTGGTGAATAGCAGAGTGTTTCATCGCGCCGCGTCTGGTCATCATCAAGTAAATATCAATGGCACCTATCCATCGGGTGTATGAAGATCTCTTTGCTACCATGTCCAAAATAATAAATTATGTCCGTCCGCCCCCCCCCCCCCCCTAATTTTCACAAAAAGGCCCCTGTGTGATGGTTTCTCACTCCCTGCTTGGAGGCACAGTTCCTTCAGTGACATACGAAGGCCAATGCAGGGCTGTCTGCTTCATCGGACTGTGCTTCTCAATCACTTAGTCCCTGTCCACTGGCATCTAATTTTTGTTTTGTTTTTTAGAGCTTTCACTTAGAGTGGGCATTGTGTAGGCGCTTGACATACTGTATGGATTGTGATTGTGTGCTCTTTCCGCCTCAGGTTGAAGCCTTTCAAAGGGAAAGCGGACTATCGGAGGACCTCCTCCTGGGCTGCAAACTTGTCCTCAAAGAGCGCGCGGTCGTATTGGGACTCATGTCCAAGTGTGAGACCATTTCCTCGAAAATGCTGAAACAGGTCACCGATGTGACGGAGAAGGGCACGAGGGCCATGAAGCAGCCCAACATACTCAACAGCCAGTGAGTAAAATGCGCATTCAGTTTGTTTGTTTTTTAACCCTGGCATTGTATACGTTTGCCAGTCGCTCTGTTCAGTTTCCAAAGCCGGTCACATGCATCGTTGGTTGTCTTTCAGGCTCCAGCTGAAAACTTATCAGCTCATTGGTCTAAAGTGGCTGTTGCTTCTGCATGAGCACAAGCTGAGCGGCATCCTTGCTGATGAAATGGTAAGTCGATTCTAATTTAAATACGAATGAAAGGCCCTACATATAATATGGTATTTATTTGTGTATATTGTTTTATTTTCATTTACATGTTTAGTATGCGATCTGAAATGCAGAGATCTGATGTTCTTCTTTATCTGTCCACCTGGATCCCTATTCATTTCTTTATCTTTGTGTAATCTCACCCTCTCCTACTTCACCCCTTTCCAGGGTTTGGGGAAAACCATCCAGGCTATAGCGTTTTTGGCCCAGCTGTATGAGAATGGAATAGAGGGTCCACATCTCATCACTGTGCCAGCCTCTACACTGGGTAATTGTCTACACACATAACACATTGTGCTACTTTATTATGTTGTTTAGCAAAAACGACAAAGGACTGAAACTGAAATAACTTGTCAAATATCTGACTTGATATGACGGATATTCCAAATCTCATTACTGACGATAAATAACGATTTATTTGTGATGTATGCTGATTACATTTACTGTCTTGCAGATAACTGGGTCAGAGAATTTAAGTTATGGTGTCCAAGCCTCAATATTCTAGTCTACTATGGTAAGTGAATCCTGAAATTAAGCAGGGTAAATTTCTTTCCTGAAAAGTGTTGCAACAGGGTTAACTGTTGGTACAGGGTCACATAATCGAAATATTTATAAAAACCCAGAGCCAACACATTAGGATTCGACCTTCTTTGAGATAGTGTGTTCAACGCTTTCAGCCTGTGTTGTAGATTAATTAAATGAGTAGGTACTTTTTAAAACTTCCTGATGTGTGTACAGGAGATGGAGTCCACTTAAGTCTTGCGTCTGCCTTTTCAATGGAAAAAAAGGAAAAAGTGTATATTGCTATATTTTGTGTTCATGGCATTTTGTCTCGGTCTGAGACAAAAGCTGAATATTTGCTCTTATTTTCTGTGTAGGATCTGTGGAGGAACGTCGCTACCTCAAACACGACATCCTCAGTGGCGATAGTGACTTCAACGTCATAGTGACCACGTGAGCACTTGCTTCATATTTAACAGCCCCTTCCATTGTAGAATTTATGATTTGTGCACGGATCACAAATTGAATTAGTCCCTTAGCTTTAGTTTTGCTTGACTCGTGTTCACTTTGTTTTACAGGTACAATTTTGTCATAGGAAACGATAGCGATCGCAGCCTTTTCCGCAAACTGCGTCTGAAGTATGCTGTGTTTGATGAAGGCCACATGTTGAAAAACATGAACACTCTGCGCTACCGCCACCTCATGTCCATAAATGTTAGTTCTCTCATGTATTTTCCGCCAGCTCAAAAAATCTCTGCTGTCCCCACAGCTGTCATTTATGCTTTGCCTCAATTGCAATGAATATAGCACATAACCGTTTTGGATGCCTGCCTCTCTCCCCCTCCCTCAGGCAGAGCATCGTTTGCTGCTGACGGGAACTCCTCTACAGAATAACCTCTTAGAGCTGATGTCTCTCCTGAACTTCATCATGCCTTCTATGTTCTCTAGCACCACTACACAGCTCTCCAAAATGTTTTCAATGGTAAGTGTCGATGTAGGTGACACAACATGCAATCCTGTTCTCTTCCTTTGTATGCGAGACTGTTTCAGTTATAATTAATATCAAATTCTGGTTTTCTGATCTGATCTATAAAAAGAAAAAAGAAAAATCTGAGCATGCCTTCAATTTAAAATGTTGCCTTGATTGTATGTCCTGGTCCTCCAAGGTCCTTGTTGTTTCATGAGTTTAAACAACAGTGAAAATGTCTTGTCTACTCAATCAGCCCAGTTAGAATCTTCTTTTTTTTTACCATTCACAAAATCTCACTATTCACAACATGTTTGTGGTGTGTCAGAAATCCCATGAGGATCAGAGCCGATTTGAGAAAGATCGAATATCTCAAGCCAAACTCATCATGAAACCGTTTATCCTCAGAAGAATCAAGTCTGAAGTGAGTTCTAGCAAAACATTGGAATGTGTAAATATTTATTTTGTTTCAATTTTGTTATAAATAGAATTCTGTGACTGAAATCTGCCATTATAAATAATGGAGCTCCCTTTTTTCCCCCCCAAGGTCCTAAAGCAGCTGCCAGCAAAGGTGGAAAAGATAGAACACTGCCCAATGAGTGAGAAACAGCAGGGATTGTACAAGAACCTCTTTAAAAAACTCAAGGCATCCACCAACGGCGAGAGTAAGCCTCATTTAAGCGACTGCCTTAACTGCTTCCTGTTCTACAGGAACAACATGGCGTTATTTTGCACAAGTAACAGAAATGCATGCATGGTTAATGATTTCTCTCTGCCTTTCTCCACAGAGCGCGAGTTGTGCAATGTGATGATGCAGTTGAGGAAGATGGCCAACCACCCACTGCTTCATAGACAGTACTACACCACAGAAAAGCTCAAAGCCATGAGCAAACTCATGCTCAAGGTCTGTCCTACTCCCTGATCATCCCTCGTTTGCCTTTTCTTTTTTTCCCCTCTTATTTTTTTGTTTAAAATCTTCTTTTCAAGAATCTTCTCCAACTTGTGTTGCGCAGCACAGCCAAAGCTTAGCTAACGCCAAGCTTTGCATGGCCATTTCGAGTATTTTTTTGAAACATTATGTTCATGAGATTGTAATGTATACTATGTAATAGGACACACTAAATAAGCACTAAACTTTATCTTCCATTTAGTTTTTTACGCTTTCAGTTCAGACTAAAGTTTATTTGGGGATAATATCCTGCTCCTTTATTGGAAATGTTTTATTCATTCTTGTCTTTTCCCCATCAGGAGCGAACTCACTTTGATGCAGATCCCGCTTTGATCCAAGAGGACATGGAAGTAATGTCAGACTTTGAGCTGCATCGTCTATGCCAGCAGTACTCCTCCATCGGCTCCTACCAGCTTGAAAACAATCTCCTACTTGACTCTGGGAAATTCCATCACCTCAAAGAGCTGCTGGCCTCTTTAAAAACAAAGGTATATACAAATGAGCAGAGTCATCTCAGTGATTTTTGCAAGAGAGCCAAATGTCATGTGGCATAACTTTCATGTCACCCTACAGGGAGACAGAGTGGTGTTATTCAGTCAATTCACTATGATGCTGGACATTGTGGAAGTGCTCCTGAAACATGTCAAGTATCGTTACGTCCGACTAGATGGATCCACACCCATCGCCGACAGGTCAGATAATGATTATGTTTAATAAATAAATAATATTTTTTCACATTCAGTAAGCGTTAGGTGGTATCCAGTTTTGTATACAGATTAACTTTCCCCAAGTTCACTAGGTTTTTTTTTTCTCGGCTTATGAGAAGTACTTTGTGCTTTAACGGGTGCCACCATTTCCTATTATACCAGTTTCCACCACAAGGTGGCTACCGAGCACCTCAGCTGGGAATTTCCATCTCCCGTCACATCAGTGTCCATAATTCAACAGTTCTTATATATCTTATTTCAAAATTAGGAACACATGAAAAAATATTTAAAACAGATAATAACTAGCCAAACTGTATCAAAGAGAACGGGGGAAAAGTTAAGTAATGATATACCTTTAGACGCGCTACTGTCTTTTCTTATTTCCATTTCATCCTAGATTCAGTACATTGAAGGCAGATCCACTCTGTCCAAAATAATAAATGTGTTGCACATAATGGCTAAATGGATTTATTTTTTTAATGTATTTATTGTATTGCAGGATTGTGTTGATTGATGAGTTCAACACGGACACTGAGATATTTGTGTTCCTGTTGTCAACACGTGCTGGTGGCCTGGGCATCAACCTCACCTCAGCTAACATTGTCATTCTACACGACATTGACTATAATCCCTACAATGACAAACAGGCGGAGGACAGGTGTCACCGTGTAGGCCAGACCAGGTAAAATACAATCCAATCCAATGTACAGTATAGCCAATACTCATGTCAATACTATTCCTTACCTGTGAGCTGCTGGACAGAATCATTCACACATATTTTAATGTAATTAAGATATCTTCTGTCTTATCTTACAATAGCACCAATTATTGTATAAGGTAAAGATCTTGGAACATTAGCAGCATGTATTGTATCAGGTAACAATGTAGCCCTGCTAATGTTATGTATTATCATCTTATTGTGTCCAATTACTAAAGCGACTAACGCAATCTTTTATGTGTCAGGAAAGTAAAGGTGATCAAGTTGATCAGTAAGGACAGCATTGAGGACTGCATACTGCAGCTGAGCCAGAAGAAGCTGAAGCTTGAGCAGGACATGACAGCCGCTGACCAGGGTGAGGACATATTTACACACACACACACACGAGGGATATCGTGAACTTGTTTTTTCCCCCTGATCAAAGTAATTCAATATTTAAAATCTAAAGATAGAGTCCCAATCCTATATTCTAAATGCATTAAGAAAAAAAAAAAAATGTTCCTAATTTTGTTCCTTTTATTTCAATATTTCAATAACAAAGTAAAAGAACAACTAGGCTCTTAACACAATTCAGAATAACCAAGTAAATGAGTAACTACCCAAAGGATGTTTTCGTTAATAGCCAATTCCACTTGGTGGAGCACAAAATAAATGTCCAAGTAAAACAAACTAAATATGTCTGAGCACTTTTAATTCATTGTGTTTTATGTTAATAAAATTACAAAATAACCAGGTTAGTAAACAAACCTATAGCCAAAGCGGCATTTTCGAGTCATCTTTTTTTGCCTTTTCACTCAGTCTCTCCTTTAAAAACTGTCCTTTGTTGTGTGCTGTTCGCTTGCCTTGCTTGATTTAACGCGCTGTATTCCGTTGTGTGTCTGTGCGTTTCCTGTGGTATTGAATGCAGCTTTGTCACTTCTGCCTCGTGAAATGCTCGCTTTGCACACATTGCTAGTGGCTGTTGGACCACCTTTGTTTTCCTATTTAAATCGCTTCCACACTGCAGACAGCCTCCTGACATTCCTCCTACTAACAGTAGCACTAACCTGCCAACAGAGCACAAAAGATGGATTTTAGCAGTCTGCACAGCTGCTGCATGCATTGCTTGTTTAGGTTGGCTGTGAAAGTTCTCATGCAAGCGTCCAGAACCGTTGGGACTTGCTTGTGTTGTAGCACAATGTTGTTTAGTTGTACATGTAGTTATTTCTGCTGCATGCCTTAAGCGCCGTGCATGGATCTCATGTAGGCCATAGGTCTGAAGCTTCAGGCTTTGTTGTGACTTGTGTTGACCCCTAACCGCAACCTCTAACTTTTTGCAAATCTAAAAATGAAAGCCTTCTTTGTCCTTCAGGTGGTGAGGGAACCATAACTGAAGATATGGCGTCTTTGCTCAAAGCTTCACTGGGACTGTGATGCACAAACGGTTCAGCTCAAACTTGAGACTGTAGAAAGACATTTAAACGGCATTCCTGTGATTTTGGCCAAACGTAAAGTGATTGAAATCACCACTGTGGTGTCTATACGGGAAAACTACTGAGGGCCGTGCTGCCATTAAGAAAACAATGGGATATTGAGATTTACTGTGTAGCATGCGAGCTGTGCCTAAAACACACTATTTACATGCACACAGGTTTTGTTCACTCAACCGATGTTGTTTGCGCCGCCTTGCTCAAACTTAAGCCACTGAACAGTGGGACCCCGGTGACTGATGCAATATTCAAAAATGTAAGGGAGTTGTTGTTGCATACTGGAATATAGTAGTTGGTACACAGATTATGGCATATTTTTTACCATTCACACAGTTTTGGTACCGTGATCCACAGCAACATTTGGGGAGGAAAAACTGCTGCAGGCAGAGAAACTGTACTGCTGCTTTTCTGTTGACTTCCTCCGCAACCAGTTCCGTTACGTATCGGTTGTATTTTCTGGACGCATCAAAACTGTGGCCAAGTATCTAGAAAAATATATTCTCCGTCAGTATTGTGTTGAGGTGCATCCGGATGTTATAGTCAACTCTATTTCCGTTTCAATTAGTGACATTTTTCCGCAATGATATATTCAAATCGCATCATTCTTGGATTAGTTTCTTTGTTTTTCATCCATTCAATATGTTGAGCCAACTGAAAAAGAGGATGAGTCGAGGAAGGAGGGTGCTGCATTCATGTACTGTACAAGTGGCTGATGTGTTTGTAAGTGTAAAGGTGTTAGTGTAAAATTCTTTATTAAGTCATTTGTATTTTTTTTTTAGATTCCTGTATGAACTATATAATAAATATTGGAATAAATATCTGTGTGCTCATGCCTACATGGATTCAGCAGAAGGAGCTCAGGCGAATTGTGGCAACTGACGTCGCCCTGAATCGAAATGTATATATTTGAAGGTACACAATGGATGCTCAAGGACAAAGCTAACTTCTGTATCACTAACTTTATTAATGTATAGACATTAGAAGACATTTACATTGAAGAGAACTGTTGATTATCATTTCTTGTGGGAGGATGGATTTCTTCACA
Organism: Colistium nudipinnis; assembly: GCA_016785305.1. Lineage (NCBI taxonomy): Eukaryota > Metazoa > Chordata > Actinopteri > Pleuronectiformes > Rhombosoleidae > Colistium > Colistium nudipinnis. The sequence continues at coordinate 53,552 of JAFBJU010000713.1, read as the reverse complement.
ATTGTAACAGGTTTAAGTTGTGAATTGGTTTGTGACAAAAAAAATTCCCAGGTATAATGTGAGAAATCACACTCTAGTGCTTCCTAAATTGACACTGAAAAGTTCACTTTTTATCAAGGTAATAATCAAATCTATGTATATGTGGCAATGTAATCTACTCAGCATTTGGGGAGTACCGTCCACACCTGAAGCCCGTCAAGTGAGCATCGCATTTTATGGCGTAGGTGAAATAGAGAACTCCTCTGCTGAGTTGACAGCTCAGAGAGTGAGTCCCTCGCTCGGGGAACACAACGCATATCCCGGCCAAGTCATTATAGAGCACGTCCCTGTCCCAGACCTCGAATCTCATCTCCTGACCCAACTCAACGGAACCCAAGTCATAGGTGGAGTTCCACACTGGGTTATTGTTGTCCATTACCGTCTCCGTCTCCTCGTAGTTTCCGTTGTAGAATATTTTCACGTACGCGTCGGTTTTTGTGAAGGTGTCTGCCTTCAGACCTGCAGCTCTGTGGATCTCCAGTCTCAGATTACCTCTGCCCGCCCTTAGAGGACAGCAGTTATGATCCAGGTTGGGAGTTGGGGAGCAGTTCTTGAAAGCATTTTTTTCCTCCTGCGGCTGGTTGTCCTTGATATACTCGGTGACTGTGCTTCTCAGGTTAGCACTGATCTGTGCGTCCTCCACCAAATGATGCAGAGGGAAGATGGCGTAGGAAACCACGTCGGGGTTGTCGTGCAGGCTGTTCATCCAGCTGTGGTATGCGTCGGATGGGTCTTGTTGGTAGAGGATGTCAGGGAAGTACCTCTCCCCGCCGGTGACCTCGATCTTGTGGGTCATGAAGCCTTGGTAGAAGCCCATGCTCATGTTGCCCTTCAGTATGTTGCCACATTTGTTGGAGAAAGACGCATTTGCAGGGAGGAAGCCCAGGGCCATCCGGAGCTCAGCGTTCAGGCAGTTGTTGATCTCGGACTCGGAGAAACCCTTCAGTGTGGCCAGACAGGTCCTGAAGGCAGTGATCCGCCTCACTTTACCACCGAGTTGAACCTAGAGAACGCCAATAAATCATAGAAAGCCAAAAACAAATGTTTCATCTATCTATGTGTCATTATCTTTCACGTTATTTTATGTCCGTATCCAAAAGAGATGCTGTCGCACATCCTTAATGCGACCGTACTTCTCTGACCTGGTATATGTAGTGCGTTCCATAGGTGTCTAGCAGCCGCCTGTACAGTGCTTTGTTCTGGCTTGTGTTCAGACTCTGCGGGAGTCTCTTCAGATGCTTTGTGAATTCTGCACTGAGCTGGGGGTGATCGGCCAGCCTGTAGCTGAAAAAACAAAAGGCATGTGGTGACACAATGAGAGAGACAATCTTGAGTCTTTCTTCCCCCCCCCCCCGCAAGTAACAAAACAACAAATGGCCAAGTTCACAACAAGTTCTCATTGTATCTATGCCAGAATTGGTGTTTTCTGTACTGTTAGACGCCTTTTACCTGTAGTAGGTGCAACTGATTTCATGGAGGGCAAAAGTCGCCTTGTCCACGCTGTGCTGCGAACGAGCAAACTTCGCCAAGTCCGAGCGACTTCCTCCCATCACGGCATTGCCAATCTTATCCAGGCTCAAACCCAGATCCCAGTTATTGTTGACCAGGGAGTTGGAGCTGCGCAGCAGTGAGTCCACCGAGTGGTGCAGGGCACTGGAGAGCTGCTTACTGCAGCGGCTGAAGGGGCGCCAGTCGAGCACCGCGGCTGGCAGCCGTTGAATCTGAGAGGATAAAAGTGACAGGATGTGTTTTTGGATGCAGGTGGAGGAAGAGAATATAGTCGCAGGAAGTAGAGAAAACAAAACAAGCCAGTCGGGGGCTCTGTTAATGAGAGGACATTGTGTTGCAGTGGGTTCACATTGTTTACCTGTCCTTTTTGGAAACGGTTTGGACACAATGTGCAGGTGTGATTGTCGGCCAGATGGGCTTTGACATTGATGACGTATGCCCCCGTCCGACGCATCCGCACCACATCGAAACCCTCTCCTGCCAGGTTGTGGCCCGGGACAAAGGGAGCTTTCTCACACTCGGCCCCAGAGCCAGTCCGACAGCCCTGCACCGCGCAGGCTACCCACACGACTGGTAATGCCAACGCAAACAGAGTGAAGTTGCTTGGTGTCTGGCCTCCCGCGCGCATGGTTCCCTAAATGTAACAGAGCACGCACGGGTTGAGAAATTAGTCAAGTAATGGGTATATGTTTTAATAATTACTTTGGGAAAGGAAATGTTTCTGCTTAATATTCCTTCTAACATTCAAGTAGGCCAGTGAATGTCATTCTAAAAAAAAAAACGCTGTGCCTTACACTGTAATTTGCACATGTGCTTCTAATCCTCTGGGCTTTTTAAATGTCCGTAATCCTGCCACAGATGTTGTGGCAACAGAAGGAGCACTAAAAACTGCACAGAGTCGGTGTGACATGTTGGTCTTACCTTGGACTGAATTGGTTTTATTGTCCTTCCGGTTCTGTCTTTGTCTTCCTTTAGCTGTTGAAAGGTGGTTTCACTAAGCCCATTGATGACACGGTTCACTTGAAAACATAAGCTGCAAACGGACTAGTCTGTCTTTATCCTGCTGGTCGTGAATTCGCGGCTGACGAAGCTTTGGCCGCGCTGAGAGCCTGCTGCTGGTCGCTCTCTTTTGTCCGTCCTCATAAAAAAAGAACCAAGGAGGGAGTTGCCCTACCTCAGAGCTATGAATATGTCTCTCTATCCCTCTTCCTCCCTCTCTCTATTTCTCTCCCCCCTAAGGCCTGTCCAATTTCCTCAGCATGAATGGGTTTGTTTTCATGTTCAAGACCCCGCTTTATGAATCCCTCGCAGCTGTGTGCGTGTGTGCACGCGAAGATTGTGTGGGGGATGGACATTTTTGTACAGTCACGAGATTGGGAGATGCACATTGGTTTGACCACTCTTTACGGGAAGTGTACGAGCACTGGAGTATACAGCACATGTGCATATGCCCGTGGGGGAGATTGTGTGTTTTGTTTCTATAATGTCTGGACTAGCCTGTCTGTGTGCTGATAACCTTACCAAAACTATGAGGTCAGCGTTTGCCATTGTCTATTTTGGATGTGGGAGGAAGGTTGTTGGTTCTCAGTGCGGTCGGGGAGGATAAATGTGACTCTGTGCAAGAGGTTTGAAATACAGAAAAAGATTTGTTTTTCCATCTAGATTTGCGGATGTATTTAAAGAACCAATTAGTCCTTTTTTTGCTATCTATGTATACAGACTTAAGCATGTTTACCTTGTGGGAATTCCCTTTAACTGTGTTAGCCTCCTTTAAACTATATTTATGATATTTTAGAAAGTGAAAGACATTTCTAGTTTTACGCAACATGAGTCCCATCAGGCATTAATGCAATATAAACATGGAGAGGTCCATGAAATAGTTTTTAATTATCTTAATAGTTAATTAGTAATTGATTGCATTGCAGAAGAGTTTGACATATGTATGTCTTAAACGTATCGGTCCTTTCAATATTATTGGCATGACACACAAATAACAGTACAAAATTCAAAACCATTAATCTACTCATTATTTTATTTGTGTAAAAATTACAAAAAGTTAAAAAAGAGCAATGATCTGAAAGGAACTGCATGGTGCAAGTCATACAAAGCATTCAAGTTCTCTTATGTGGGCTACAAATATTTACATAGCAAATTGCATCATGCATTTTGGCCTTTTGGGGGCAGCATTGGTTGACAATTGCTTTTGGAAATCACTTGCTCTCTGCTTTCAGTTTAAATGTTGTTATTTAAAAAGCAGTTTGTAGTAGTGGCATGAATCTAATTCATTGACTATGTTAAAAGTTCAGTGATGATTAAAGATAACAAAATGTATTGTTTTACATTACATATCGGCTTTATGGGCATTTAGAGAGGATAATAATCAATGCAAAAACAAGCCCATTCAAAAGAGGAAATGAAACCAATTCCTCTCCCATAAGGCACATGAAAGTTATTTCTGAGGTGACAGTAAACTAGATTAACTTGTCTCTGAGAACTAGCCGTCCAAGCGGTGTTTTTTTTCTCTCAAGCCTCACTTTGCAGTGCCTCCCTCTCTCCTTCATCAGACCCAACCTCGCCGCCTATTTCCTCATAGCCTATGGCCCCCTCAAAGCGAGGCAGCCTTCCCCTTCTCTTCACCAGTACTGCCCCAATGACCACCAGGGCCATTATGCCCATCACCCCAAAGGCTACACCTGCCTTTTCCCCACTAGACAGCTGATTCAGTTCTGGGTCAAGCTTTCGTGCAAGTTCCCTGATTTCTTCTGGTTGGGCCAGTTTCCACATCTTGGTTTTTCCCACTCTGACCCAACTCTTATCTCCTTCGCTCATCACTACTACGGTGTTGGTGGCTTGCATGCTGAGGATTGGAGGCTTGGTGAAAGGCGGCAGGTGGATTGGCAGCAGTTTCCCCCCTGTGAACAGTCCCGACTGCACACAGTAAAGGATTTCACAGCCGTCGCTCACTGTAGCAAGGTGCTGGCTGAACTTGGGAGGGCAGCTGCGTTGGCCTCTGGCCAGTGGGTTGCCTGACTGACAGCTGAAGAGGCCTCCGAAAGGCACTGCGTACCTGGTTCCAGATTCGTAGTCGTCACTCAGGCAGATCATTTGGCCATCCGAGAGAAACTTTTGTGGCGGGAAGTTTGGTGGGCAACTTTTGGCTTTGGTCAAGGGGTTCAAGAGCGAAGGGCTGTAAATGCCTCCAAACAGATACCCTGAGTTGTCCGGGGCTTTTCCGTTCACTGAGCACCAGTAGGTGTTGATGCGGGCCGAGCGAACGTAGTAGTTGTCCCGACACACTAATCTAGAACAAGTTGACCACCCCAAAAAACCGCAGGAATATTTCTGCTTATAGCACTGGTGTAGATTGTAACCCTGCTGTCTCACTTCTGACCTCAGTAAGGTTGGTGAGTAAGGTGAACGACAGGAGAAGTCCCCTGTTCCAGGATTTTTCTGGCCCAGGGCATCACAAAGCGGACCTGCATCCTGGCTGAGTTGAACACATTCTTGGTACATACCTCCAAAACTGAGGTTTGTAGCAGGGCCATCGCATGAATTATCATCAATGTTGGCCTGGAAATTAAAGTTTTTGGAGTTGACGTCGACACAGCCGGGGCGGGTGTTGACCTTGTAGTAACGCTCTATGGCTTGACTCACTCCGAGAGCCACTTTTCTTACCGTGGGTTGTGGCAGATCAGGGATGGTGTTGGTGTTTATGAAGGAATGTAGGGGAAACCCGGAGCGATCAATGGCCACCAGGTTGTTCCGGGTACTTTCCTGCCACTTCTGCAGAGTGATGCCAGGATAGAAAGGCGTGCCGCCTCCGTGGCTTTGAATGAGAGAGTACTGAATGTTGGACTGGTATGTTTGAAGGGCGGAGCTCTGTTGGGTGTTTTGACTGCTAATGTCAAACTTTAATTTGTCAAAAAAGTTGAAGCCAGCCTGAGCTTTGACAGAGGAACTTTGCGACACACTGTCCGAAACGTACGTAGAACTGAGGTAGTCTTCCTGCACCAAAGCAGCCCCTGCATCGACACTAGTGATCACATGAGTCCCATAGTCCAAAACCATTTTCTCTGAGAGATAGTCTGCGTTCCGTGTTTGGTTGTTTTCGATCGCATCAGCAATCTCTTTAGCTTGCTGAGCAAAGCGTGTGTCCAGAGTGAAATCTGGGTAAGCCTTAACCGTGTAGATGAAGTTGCGTACCTTTTGGGGGGGAAGCATAATATCAGAAAATTGTATGTCGATGTCAAACTTTAACTTACTTATTTTTTGGAAGTTCTTTATTTGCTGTTATCTATCCAGTTTATACAGATACAAAATATATATATATATATATATGAAATGTTTTTTTTTTAGAGTCCACTTACTTGCACTCTGGCTGTAGTTGATGACTCTCTGACCTGATGGGTTTTCATCCTCTGGTTCTCAATAGAAAATTTGCCATTGATCATAGAGAGGAAGGATATGTCTCCGTTTATGGTGTTGGATGTGGTGCTTTTCTGATCCAGCCAGGTGGTGATTATCTCCGAGCTGGTCTCCACGCCAGTCTCTTTGTGGGGAATGACAAACACCTCGTCCGGGATCAGGTAGACCCCGTCCTCACTGGTCTGGCACTGGTAGTAGCTGAGGTTCATCACCCGACCCATATCCAGGTTGCGCAGGTTGTCCCAGCCTCCGCCTGGCAGCACCTCCAGTGCTGTGATGGTGAGGTTGGTGGCGTCGCGACATTGTCTGAGCCAGTTGGTTGGACGACTGATAGGGACAGGGGAGCAGACATGGAGGAGAGAGAGAGCCAGGAGAGCCACTGCTGTCTTCATGTTGCCTTTGTCAGATGGAAGCGCGACAATGGCTTAAAGTCTATATAATCAAAGCCAAGTTCCTCCTTCTCTTGTGTTTGTCACGTGACTAACAAATGGAAAAAAAGGAGAACACTTTCAGTTTGATTTCTCTTGAAGTGATGTCCATGAATAGAAAGGTGGGTGAAATGGAAAAGAAAAAAATCTTTAAAAAAAAAAACATTTTATTTTAACCCAGTAGTCCAGCTCTTTAAGAACTCTGGTGCATAACATAGTTTGGTAGATGTTTTTTTTTCACAGTATTTGCCTTGTGAGGTTAAAATAGTTTACACTTCCGCCTGAACAAGGAACAGAAAGCAGTTGTGAAAACCTTATCTGTGGTTCCACTGGTATGTCACATGCGTGTCTGGGGAACTGTCCAGAACATTTTCTGAATGAGTCACCACACAGCCATCAAGCCTTAAACTCCCATGTTTGGCATATACCAAAGTTTACAAAAAAAAATAGACGCAACATAGATTTTGTTAAAATAAGAGTAATAGGAAATGTTGTCTTATGGTGAGTGCTCCTTTTTTGGTCACTGTGTTTATTCTGGGTTAATATGTACCAGCATATTAATCATTGCATTTCAAAGTTTCATATGTCTATAATTATGATACAGACTATCTACTTCCCTTCACCACTTCTCTGAAAAACAGGCTCACAGGTAAAATGACATATAGACAGTATAAGCTTTTCAGAATTACAGTTTATCTTTAAAAGCAAGAAAAACATTTGTGGAATAAAATAAAATGATAAAGTGATTATTTTTACAATTACTTTTATTGAATTACCATTAAGCAATTATGACCCCCCCCCCAAAAAAAAAAAAAAATCAAATGAAAAGTTTTTAAAAATCTAGATGAAACCCCGTCATGTGTTGTTAGCCGCAGATAAGAGGGACCTCGCCGTGCACGGTTTGTCACGCCCACTGAGCCTTCTCGCTGTTGTCAGTGGTGATTGGCCTTGTGTAGCTGTTTCGTGGTCATTGTTCTCCCGCCTACTAGTCTTCACTTCACATAAGTGCGAAGTAAACACTTTTATAACATCACGAAAACAGTTCGTGCCGTTCGTGGCTCTTTCGGTGTTGATGACTGGATGAAAAGTTGTCGGATTCTGTAAGACATGTGAGATGCGGTAGACCGCTCTCAACGATGTAGACTCGTTTTCGAAGCGAACGCATGAGTGCCTCTGTGCCGGTGCCCCTATTTACGACAAATACACGTTGTAAATGAAGATTGGTTGTTGTGCAACTGCTTGGCACAGACCGCCCCGGTGTCCGTGCGTAACAGTGCGTAAAGGCGCCAGTGCCTGGCTGTCGATCAAGAGAATCGTTTTTTTTTTCGAGCATGCACTCAAACGGAGTTTTCCTCCGAGAGCCAGAAAACAACAGCTCTCGGCATGTTTAATCCGAAGGGAATGTATTTTTCTGTGTGCACGGTGGTGCTGAATGACAATACTGAAAACACTTGTATGTCTCGGTTTGCTAATGGAGTTGTTATTCATTTTCCCCAACCATATCATCTGCTTCATATTCAGTTTGTCAACTTTGTTGTTGTTGTTGTTGTTGTTTTTCAAATTAAAATCACACCGAAATGCTCCGTAAATTAAAATGGTTTTATTACGTCCAACAACTCAGTTCATTGCAGAACATAGCAGGTAGTGGCAACAAAAGGTTGGCATAACGGCAGGTTGGGTATTTTTTCTACTGTTAAAAAGCTGCAAAATAGCTAGCAAACTACCATTCTTGGAATGAATGCAGAGGTGAAGTCCACACAGAGTTGAACTGGGCAGCATGTAGTGTTCCTTGGTAGAGAGTTCACTTCCTGGCAGCAGACCTGGTCCTGGTAGACCTGGCCACCCCTTGCTTGGCCCCCTTGGGACCCTTGGGCTTCTTGGTTGCAGCGGACCTTTTGGCTTTCTTCGGACTCTTGGCCTTACTCTTTTTCTTGGGTGACTTCCTGGCAGCTGGAGTCTCGCTGCCAGTTGCTCCCTTGGTGCCGGTCCTTACTTTTTTGGCCCTCGGCTTCTTCTTCTTCACCGCCTTCTTCTTTCGTGGTGTGGGGGCCTTCTTGTTGAGCTTGAAGGAGCCCGAAGCCCCGGTGCCCTTGGTCTGGAGCAGGGACTCGTTGGCCACCAAGCGTCTGATGGCAGTGAGGACTCTGGCGTTGTTCTTCGCCACATCGTATCCTCCAGCCTTCAGAGCCTTCTTCAGGGCGGGCAGGGACACACCGCCGCGTTCTGTGGTCACAGACACGGCCTTCAGCATCAAGTCTGACGCTGTGGGACCGGTCTTCTTCTTCTGAGACTTGGCTCTCTTCTTTGGAGATTGGGCAGAAGCCGCTGAAGGCTCGGCAATCGGGGCAGAAGACATTGTAAAAAGCGCTAAGGCCACGAATGGATGAGTGAGGTTCAGAGAGAAACGAGGACAGCGTGTTATCTCCGTTTGTCCTCTTGACAGGTTCAGGGTTGATAAAGCCCCGATGAGAACCGTGGAGAGTGAGCCCTGCCAACCCTCTTCTCTCCCTGTCAGACTGAGATAGTGTTTGTGTTTTCTCCCATCGCATTATTTTGTAAAAATCCAGTTTCAAATATAAGTTATCCATGTGACCAGAATCAGTATCATTTTAACTGCCCGTGGCTGTGGTCTGATTTGGGGATTGAATAAGACCTGTTTAAGTTTATTGTGCAATTGCATGCTGGCGTTGTTCAACTTTCATTTCAGCTGTGTATTTTGAACATTTTAACAAGGTTACTCCCTCAAAATAATGAAGTACAGGTTTCTGTTTAACGAGATAATATTTAACTGAGTGTATTTGATATACTAGATACAAAACACAATTTTATTCACTCCGTTTTTTCGAATTAGATTCATTTAAACATGACCAAGGAAACACAGTTCCATAGCAGACCCGTCAGAATATGAAACGTGGATACCAATTCCTAAAATACTAGCTAGGACAGTTTATTATGCATAAATTTATGTGAAGTATTATCAGTAATTATACAAAAGTGAGAAATCGTTCAATACCAGAAAAAGGTGAGGAAGTTCAGCCCAAGTGACAAATTCAAGATTCCTTTCGCGCTACTTTTTGAACTTTACACTTTGAATGACCAGACCGCACCAGTGGCGTAGGCACTTCTATACATAGAACATCAGATTATTTTAATTTAGCACCAACATAGTTTGGCGACCAGTATAATCATTGAACCTCGGACATTGTTGCCTTAAAAGACGAAATTCCATTACGATAATCATCTGTTTGTCTCGCACACACGCAATTTTGTACATTACAGTCTAATGCACACAATAATTTAAGGATGTATAGGATAGAAGACTATTTGAATAAATAACTCCGATTTTAAGCATAATGTGCAAAAGGTTTAATGCAACTACTGGAACACCAGTATGTTCTAATAATACATGTATACATTGCCAAAACCATCTACTGTGTTTTTTTTTTTACTACGAGATAAAGTGTGTGTGTCTGAGGGGGAAGATTGTCAAATGTACAGCAGTCCCACCTTCTGCGGTGCACTGATAGCGCCTCCTGTTGCACGCAAATACACAAACATGCAGACACATAGGACGTATTACGACCATAGACTGCATATGAGAAGATAACCATTTTACCCGCTTGTGGGGAGTAAATCAGTCATTCATTTTACTTGCAACAAATTGAGTACCAATAAATCAAAATCCAAAAAAGCTGTTCTATTCGTTATGATCCGTCTCTGTCAAGGCAAGCTCAAACGGCGCTAAACAAATAGCTGTTGATAATGGGTGCAAATGTAATCAAACAGCGGGATGAAGTCCCCGCCTACCCACTGCAGTCTACACTGTGTACAGCTTGGATGTTAGTTGATGTTGTCACTTACAAAAAAGAAAAACAAACTTTTTACTTCACTGAGCCAAGGGTTACTGAAACGGAAATGTTTTAAGCCCCTCGTGGTTTTTCCCCCGTTTCCTGTGCATCTACGTCTCCGGTACAGGGACAAAAAGGGTGTCGTTCGTTTCTCGGAAGTGACTCCTTAGAGGGTATGCGTGTCATACACACAGACAAACTGTTACTCTGCTCAACAGTGGGACTGTGCTACAACTGAGACGGTCACTTCAGCATTTCGGAGGTATCCAGCCTCTCTATGAAGCAGTGGACATCCAATCATTGCCTCTTGGCATTCAGTGCATTGTGTGATTTATTTGCCTGGGCTTGTTGCTTTTAATGTCAGAACCATTTGTGTTATTATCTGTTGAGGACAGTCTATGAATTTTCTCCAATGGCCCTCTTTGAACCTTTTTTTTTTTTTTTTAATGAGTTCACAGATTAATGTCCACCACACTTCCAGCCATTATCTAATCACACTTATCAGGGCAAAGATTCAGTGGTGTCCGGTACAATTGTTTCAAAATGGGATCTTTTTATGGGGTACTGGTGAATTAAAAAGGAAAAATTGGAGTCAAACTAAGTCTTATCATCCTCTGGTATAATAAATCAAGAACAAGGTGAGTTTTTTTTTTTTTTTTTCTTGGTGGGCACAATACTCTTTTGTGTCGGGTGTAGTGTGTCTCTGTGCTCTTTTCTCGTCCTCTCTGTGGGAGTGGGGTTTGATTTAGATGGAGATGAGGAGCTGATCCAACCTGCTCTGCCTGTGGCTGCTCCCCTCCCCTGAGAAGCATGTGACCATGTGATCTCGGGGTGTAGTCACACACACACACACACAGACACAAACACAAACACAGAGGAAACTTGTGACCTCAGTGGCGGCTCCAGCTCTCGGAGATAAAAAGTGAACCGCTGCCTTTCCACGCACCATCTCCTCACCGACAACATGGACTGCGGGATCTTCACTTCCAAGACCGTGCTCCTCTTCCTCAGCTTGGTCTTTTGGGTGAGTCGTCCTGTTAGATCTTTAGCTGTGAACATTTTCAATGTGTAGCCGAATTAATCCTGAAAATCTCAAGTTTGCGCTTTGCTCTACGTCCCCCATCGCGTCATACCCGTTATTATCTAGCATCCATTAACATTAGCGTGTTATTTAAAGTTTTTATGGTACAATTCATGGTGCGACCCGACATCCTGTTAACCAGCTGTAGTTTCCCCACTCGGCGGCAGGCTGCACGCTTCCTCATTTGAACCGAGTTCACGCCTGCACTGTTTTATTATTTAAAGTGATCACAGAAGGTGACACCTCTCAAAAATAGGAAAGTCTTACTTGACTTGCGTTGAACGGCGATGTGTCCGATTGAACCCAGATTTGTGTTCATTACTGACTTTATGTCAAGTGGATTTCATTTTTTTTCTAGTGCCGTATTCTCCCGGTTTCTCCCCATCTGGCTTCACAGACAAACAGTTGTCATTTTTCTTCTCTCCTTTTGGAGGAAATGAATAATGGCATCAAGTACATTTCTCTGCGTGTCTGTGGCCCATGTGTGGTCTCCAAGGGAAACCAGACACATGCTTTAACTGTTGAACACCCATGTTTTGCCTTCTCTTTCCTTTATATCTCCGAAGTAAGGCACCAGAAACAGCATATCCCTGCTACATGGAATAATCTCTGAGTGTTTTGCACATTGAATTAATAAATCATGTGGAGCAAGCTTATTTTCTGTCCGGTAATAATAAAAAAAAAAGAAAAAAAAGTGCATGTATTGGAATGACTCCGTGAGCATCAGATTTTCCACTTATTCACCAGGCCAAGTCTTCAACAGCTATGTGAGTCATATGATGAACATTTCCACATTTTGAGCAAGATTATCTAATTTTATAGTCTAAAATGATCTTTTTCCACCCTGTCTGACCCACGGCCGGGTCTTAAGAATGTCATTTCATACGGTTAAACTGTACAAATGTCCGCTAAATGGCCACACAAGTTTATTCAAATCCTTTGAAAACCCCTGCGCTAAATCTTAAGAAATGTTAGAATGTTTCGATTTTGTGGAAATGGACTTAAATCGACCCACTGCACATCAAGTTTCTTGGTGATGTGATAAAATGTGGTTTCTTTGTGTTTTTACAGCCTAATCATCAAATTGCGTAGGGAAATGTTGTTCCCTGACCGAATCGAGTGATTTAAGGGGAACATTTCCATTTTGAAAAAGCGTGTGCAGTCTATGTCGAGAAGCACATGAGCACCTACGTCATGTCACCGCTGCTCTCTTTCCCAGTTCGCTAAACTCACGTTGCATGGTTTGCCCCAGAAAGTTATTTTTTGTAACGTCTCGCACTGAAATCGTGCCTCGAGGAACATCGCCCCAGAGGTTTCTCACATTCCAGAGAGGTAGCGCTGTGCATGGGCACTAAATGTTCTGTAAGCCTCTTTGTGCTGCTTCTTAGGCACCAGATCAGAGTTTCTGGGAAGATTAGGGGTGAGCGACTTGGGGGGTGGGGGTAGACTGAGTGCTCCAAAAGGATCCCGTGACTATGGAGTGATTAAGTGTTGTGAGTCATGAGGCTGAACTGAGGGATGAATGATTGTAGCACAAAACATACTTTCAAACATGAACAATATGCAACTCCTGTCCTTAAAGGGGAAGTAATGGTAAAAAAAAAATGCCATTTATCCACCGTCACACAACAAGCAACATATCTGGTTGTGATTTATTTTTTTCCCCCCGGTAAGAAAGCATCCTCTATTTGCCACAAACCTTTTCCGTAAAAAAAAACAAAAAAACTAGCTGATCTCATATTTTCTTCGTCGTACATCATCCCAATCTTTACTATTATGTAGCTTACACTATTTTGCTGATGTTTCAGTTTTTTTTTTCTGCTCTTTTTCCTCCCCACACAGTGGGGCCTCCCTCACAGCTGAATCAAGCATTATACCATGGGCAAAGGGCAAAAGGAAATCATGAGAACTGGTGATTAGATAAATATATAACAGTTGTCTCTGTGACTTGGTCAGATGTTTACAAAGATAAAGACAGCAGAGTAAACAAAGGTGTTGTTTGACAAACGCATTAGCTATAATATATATCTTTTTTTTTTTTTTACCATAGTCACTGTCTTTCAGTCTGTACCATCCTATACACCGAAGCCTCCCATATACATTCAGTCTTATGATCACTTACCTCACTACTGAACTGTGATTTTTTTTAATTTTTTTTTAAAAGAAAGGTCACAATGACGATTTGACTCGATGCCTAATTTGAATTTGAATCGGCTGCGAACAGACTAGTCACCAGCGATCTAACACCCTCTCTTCATCATGAGGTCACGTCTCTTGATTCAATCTGAACAAACCCCTTTGTCCTCTAGAGGTGTTTGAACACGCAGCTTTGTTCCCACTTTGCATTCGAAGATAGACATGATGGGGGGCCAAAATGAGAAGTGTAGGTTTTCAACTTTTGCGGTTTCAATAAAGTTAACATACATACGAGTGTATGACTTTTTCCCGATTTTATAAGGGCAGTTGAACAGCAGTTGCTGATTATATCACTAACGACAGCGTTCAGATCTTAATAACCATAACCATGTGTGTGCCCCCCCCCACACAGGCTGCAGGAGTGGCGCTGGCCTATGTCGGCGCCTATGTGATCCGGAGCTATAACAACTTTGACAACTTCATTCAAGACAAGTATGCCCTGGTTCCAGCAGCTATCATCATCGGCGTCAGCGTGGTTATGTTCCTCTTTGGTCTGCTGGGATGCTGCTCCACAATCCGGGAATCCAAATTCGGCCTTAGCTTTGTAAGTGTGTGCGTTTACTTTGTGTGTGTGTGTGACACATAGAGAGAGGAGCAGGAGACCCGAGGGGCAGGATTTAATTTGCGTGTCTGTTATCCCCTCAGTTCTCTGAAATGTGTTTGTCTGACTCTGCGGCTGCATGCTCGGCTGTAGTCTGAGGACGAACGTGCATCTGCAAATGTGTTTATTTTGTCACGATTCATGATGTCATTTTAGGTGTTTTGTTTTTTTTTTTTTTCCACTCTGTTTTCTTTTATTTTACACCCGTCCTCCTTTTGTTTCTCTCCAGTTCTTTCTGATCATCATGTTGATATTTGCGACAGAAGTAGCTGCTTTGGTGTTAAGCTTCATCTACCAGGGCAAGGTGAGTCGGATATGTATACACCGTCACACAATGTTTGCTGTTTCGCTTACACTACATTCGGTAGGATGTATCCGTTGCGTTTCTATTCTTTCAAATTGAATGCGGCACATTTATGTACTCTCTGACCTTATCATCTCATACATTGTTTTTTGTTTTTTTCTGTTCAGATAAGCGGAGACCTGGAGCGCTCTATGAATGAATCCTTTGAAAAATATGATGGCCAGGGCACTGAGACCAAAGGTGTGGACTACTTGCAAACTCAGGTAGGCATCGCGTTGTAACGTATATAAATGGTTCCTACTGTCACTCTATTGGACCTCTTTCACCGTACTTGCTTTCTATGCCGCTCGCTTTGCGTCATATCCCACTCTTTCATTCTTCTGTTTCACTACTTTACTTTTCTCCTTACAACATAAACACCTTAAATATTGTGTTAATATATCTAGATTTGTTTTGCTGTATTTGTTATTCATTTTGATGACTGCCCAGGTGTATACAACACATTTATATATGTAAAATGTATACATACAGTGTCAATGTTGGTCAAGAGTATCATGCTGTCCTGCCCTAATGTTGAGATGTCACAGCTCAAATTCACTTCTCTTGAGACAAAACATCCGCGAATAACATTTGTGCCATAAATGTAGATACATATGTACAGGGTAGAGGTGTAGGATGGCTTGCTTCACCCGTTTTTCTCATTTACCTCTCTCACGGACGAACCACCTTTTCCTTTTGACTCTTTACAGCTGCAGTGCTGTGGAGTTAAAAATTACACGAGCTGGTCCAGCACAACATGGTTTACCAGCCAAAACAACACAGTTCCTCTCTCCTGCTGTAAAAACAGCTCCACACAATGCACAGGCAGGCTGGATCAACCAGCTCTGCTTAACACCGAGGTAAATCGCACTTCCCCTTTAGACAGAAATACTGTGACGCTGTTGCGTGCACTTACATTTGCCGACGATTGTGTGTGCTTGGGATTGTAAGCTGTATATTGGGTATTGCAGACCCCAAATTGTCCTTACAGGCTTTTCCAGGCAGGTATTTTCATGTGCAATGAGCATGTTATATATATATATATATATATATAGACACCTTTGCATGTATTTCAGGGTTGTGAGGTCAAGCTGAAGAGCTTCATAGAGGATGTGATGAGTTACGCCATGCTGGTCATTCTCGGCTTCGCCATCAGTAAGGTAAAGAAGGGGCAGTCAGCAGGACCAAATACACACTTTTTTAATCTTGCATATTTTTTTTCGCATTACTCTCACAATACATGACACAATATTTCAATAATGCTATGTTTTGTGCTACTTGTGTGTTGAGAAGCTGCTGAGTCACAACATAAGTCTGTCAGTACAATAGATGGTCTTTAATTTCGGAAAATCGAGGGGCTTCACACTCCTCGGTGATGGCCTTACAAGGGCAACTTGTCAAAATGGGATCTCCTCACTATTTTCCTATATATATATACAGTATATATATATATAGACTGCTTTTTAATTCAGTTCGGCAGTTAATGTTCAGAAAAGATATTTTCAGAGCTTGTGTCTGATTTTATTTTTATGTTTTGTAGTTCTTTGGGATGCTGAGCGTATGTGTGATCACCTGTAGAACTGGCAACCGGAGGAGTGGATACCAGCCTCTCTATGCCTGAAACACCTTTTGCTGAGGCCAGCCACCACCTTCTCTTCTTGCTCCACTAGGTTTGCTTACCACTTAATAGCGTGAGGCATCCTTTTGCTGCAGTATCTAGAAGCATACAAGCTTAAACGTATAAAAATATCTAAAAGGTAATAAAAAATAAAAATAAAAAAGCCTTATTCAATACACAAGTGGAAAACAAATACATACAATACCTCCTCATACAAGAACAACTTTAATAGGACATATTGCTTTGAATTTTGAGTTATTGTCTTAATTTCCCTCTGGAGCATTTTATGATGGGGTTTCAGATGTTTGCATTTCGGTTGAGCTGCCAAAGGTTGCTGCTCTGTCACAGCCAAACTACGGCCTGCTGGCATAATCAAATCGCAAACCTTTCAAAGTCATTAAAATGACATTATTAACGGAATCCTGTTAGATGTTGTCTGCTGGAATGCTCTCTTCCCAAGCAGCGGTGAACCATTTTTGGACATTGACACTTCTACCTGTAAATCTTGCCGAACCCTCCCACTCTGCTGCATTATGTTAATATTATTTTAAAGAGCATTGTGAATGTACAATAATTGGGAAAAAAAAATATTTAGGCTTCTGGTGATTATAGACACAAGTACAGCAATTTATTTAGGATTCAAATATTTCTAGGCTACTAATTAATGGATACACCATATATGAATCCACTGTTATGATCAGTTAACTGTATGTAATTTAGTGAGAGTTCTTCGTACTTAGACTTTGGC
The DNA here is from genome assembly GCA_016785305.1 of Colistium nudipinnis. NCBI lineage: Eukaryota > Metazoa > Chordata > Actinopteri > Pleuronectiformes > Rhombosoleidae > Colistium > Colistium nudipinnis. Next base: position 36,716 of record JAFBJU010000713.1, on the reverse strand, counting down.
TGTGTTTATAATATTTCTAAATTAAAAAGGAAACTATTTCACAATAATTTTGATTTGTTTCTGCACCTTTAATCTTACCATTTGTTTATATATATATTAGCCTTTATTTTTGTGTGTGTGTGCGCGTCTAAATTTTGCCCATTTAACCTGATGCTCTGATTGCACATTCAGAGCATCGCGTTGAATGTGATCCACAGTGGTTATCTGTCTGACTCACCTCCTGACTCTGTTGATAAAGAGGCCCTTAGTTTACTGAAGCTATGAATGTGCATTTTACATAAGCCTATAAAAGATAAGAAAGGAAAATTGGAAACACACACACAGACGTGTCATATACATCAATTACCAGACAGCACAGATAAATGGGTCATCTGCAGTTGAGGCTGTAGACATAACGGATTTCAAACATTAGTTGACTTGAGTTCAGATATGCTTTAAACTTTTCCCTTATGGTAGTCCTGGTGATGTCATAAACAAATCAAAACAGCAAAAATCCATTAGTTATACGACCCCTTGTCTTACACTAGCCGTTTTTTTGTGTTTACTCGCAATATCAAAGCAAGTCCTGCAGGCGGCGTTAGAAAACCTTCTCTGACTTGAGTCCGAGTCTGACATTCAGCAGTTGCGGTGGTAGAAGACATGGATGCATGTTTTGTCATTCACCTATGAGAGTTATTATTGAGTGAGCCACATGTGTGAATGTAGCACTCCTCTTGCCAGTTTCACAAAACAAGTCTTTACCTGTTCCCGAGCGTAAAGGACCGTAGATGAATCCATTTTACCGCTCGTATCCACGAAACACTCGCATTCCGTATGTTTCTGGATCGACTGCTCTATGATTGAGTGACATCCGTGTGTGTGCTGCCGTGTCAGTGACGCCTGCTGCCCTCTCTCAGCCTGTGTTCCTCTCATGTCTGTCGAGTGCATATCTTATTCAGCGCATATCCTCACTGATCCCGGCTGGGTTGGCATTTAGACAGGCCAGCCCTATTCACAGAGATCTCTTGGCACACACGTGGCAGGATAACCTCGTCAGCTCTGAGACCATTTTTTTTTTCTCCCTTTCTTTCCCTGTCTCCCTTACTCCTGTGAGTATTTATCAGAGATATGGTTGAATCACAAAAAAACATGAACATTGTTAAAAAAAAAAAAAGATGAACAAAAAGAAAGTCTTAAATTATTGAAAACAAACAAAACTAAACGTATTAAAGACAGTAAAAAGAAATAAACAATTCAAAAATGTGGAATACTAAATTGACCAATACTTAAATAACAAATCAATCTATTGAGTAAACAAAAAGGGCATCGTGTTCTTTTAGGAAAACGGTAGACTTGGAAACCATGAGGAGAATTGGAACTTGTTGGTGGTAAGAGTTGTTCATGCACATGATTTGTTGATGTAGCCTTAGTTTTCCCTTTACGAATGCAACCCCTTCCTCTTTTCTCCCCACATATTTATTTATCTCATTACGTACTTGGTGGAATCTATGAAATATGTGTGTGTGTGTGGGGGGGGGGACTTGTTCTCCCTTTAGTTCAAAAGAAACGGATTGTGGTTTCATTCGGATTCCTCCCCTTCACCTTTCTTTTTAGGACAGACCCAGAAATAACGACCACACATTGTCGAGACCAGGAGCAGGTGCTACTGACAAACGCATACACACACACACACACACACACACACACACACTCGTGTGCTTCTGTAAATAGCCACCCGCTACCAACACTGTGATGTCTCAATTTGTCAGATGCTATTAGTATTAATCAGAGAGGACAGCCAGAATAGAGGAGAAGCAATCTAGCCCCTACATGAAAACAAAGACTCACATGGAGGAAATGAGCAGCGGTGTACCGCTATTAATATTATCTATAATTTGACATGGTTAATATTTGCACCGTAAGCTGTTGGACTCGTCTCGTCTTTTTCTGCCAATTTGTATTTCCTTGCAGCTGTAGTTTCTTTTGCATTTTTCAATGTCTCTACGTTGGTTTCCCTCCCTATTCTTGTTTTCCATATTTAACTTGATCTTTTCAGTTTTATCTCTGCCGCCGACTCCTTTTGATTATTTATTGTTTTGATATGCTCAAACAAAATGTATTTCTGTGCTACATACCCGGAATCTCTCTCTCTCTCGCGCGCGCCGTATGTGATGATGAGTTGTGTGTGATGTAGAGCTGTTGTTAGATTGATGGGACGCTGTGGCTCACCCATTTCCTTGGCTATCTCCCCCCTCGGTGTTTATTTTCTGTTATGCACAGTATGTACTCTCTGACCGGGCAGGGTTGGAATTTAAAAATCGCCACGCTGCCTGTATCTGTCCTCTGCTCTTCTCACTGATGGAGTCGTAACGTCAGGGTGTCGCGCCGCACAGAGTTCATTACACCGAGTTGCTCCTGGGTCTCTGTTCTCTCCGCAGCCTCGCTCTTTTTCCTAATCCCTGTAGCTGCAGAAACGTTGCTCTCTCTCTCTCTCTCACACACACACACACACAGACTGTTCTGATGCTCATGACCACAGGCTGTGGGATTTTTTTTTTTACATCAACAGACTCTTATTAAATTCAGCTGTAAGGCATCGCAAACACTGGAGGAGCTTCTTTGTTGGTAACTCCCCTAATTGTAATACAGGAGGAACCAGTTTTATATATCGGGGTATTTCCTTTAATTATCTCAAATGTCTCCCTGTTGGTTGTGTTAAACTCCTGTTTGTAATGATCACTGACATGGCAATGTTTTACTGCTTTGCCAATGGAGTGTTGGGAAACAACCTTGCTTGACGGCAACTCACACAACTTTCAAACTTGGGCTGGGGCCCGCAAAGTGATTAATGCCTTGATTTAATCCTGACCTAACGGCCCATATTTTTGATTTAATTGTTATGTTTATGCTTACTCGGAAAACAAGTATTATTATTATTTTTGCATATCTCCTGTGCTTGAACAAACTATTTTTTCTCCCAGAAGTCCCGCCCTGGACATGGCAACAACAGCTCCTCTCTCTCTGGCGGAATCTCAAACCCACTAATTGTGTCAGGATGATAGTTGACAGTCATTGTGCTGTACAATAAGAACAGACAATCGGTTTCTTAACATAGAGTTTGACGTCAGTCTGACAAGCCAACTCGGGTTTAACCGAGGTCAGGGTGGTGCTGGGAGTCCTTGAGAGAGAGAGAGGCAGGGAGAGAGAGAGAGTGAAAGAGAGAGAGGGAGCTGGGGATCATCAGTGGTGCAGTGTATGTGAGTGTGCGAGGCTGTGGAGACACTCAGGTGTGGATGTGATGTGTGGGGGGGCAATTCTCTCTTGCCCCCCCTCCCTCCCTCCTTCTCTCTCTCTCTTCCCCTTTATCTCTCTGATTCTCTCCCTCACCCCCCCCCCTCTCTCTAGGATCCTATGAAGCGCTGAGAGAGCTCTAACGCAGCCTCCCTCCCTCCTCCTCCTCCTCCTCCTCCTCCCTCTCCCTCCCTCCTCCGGTGCCGACCCGTGGCTGCTGTTATCTCCGCTTTCATCTTTATCACAAAGAGAGAGAGAGAGAGAGAGAGAGATGCGGTGGTGTCTCACTTTCTTTTCCTCCACGGAGCCTTATATCTCCCCCTCGGATCCGTGTCCTGTGTGTGGACTGCAGGCGGCGGTGAGTGCCGCCGATGTTATCTTCTTCTCGCGCATCTTCTTTCTTTCTTTGTTTCTTGCTCGTGCCGTGGCACACGGAGCAGACACCGAAGTGTAGCGACAGGAGCCCACAGGACGGCGCCGGCCGGCACGGGCAAGAGTTCCCTCCCATTGGTTTGTGTCTACCCGTTTGGTGGAAACGAGCGCTGCGTGCTGCTATCCGATGCATGTGCGGTCTAACCTGTTTGCGTTGTCCGTCGGAGGGGCGTCACTGGAGTGCGTGTGCAGACACACAAAGGCGGCAGCTGCGCGAAGCCAAGTGTGTTGACGGGACGCGGTGTTTCCCCTCTCCAAGTCCAGCTGCCTCCATTCATGTGCGCTGGAAACAGTGTGTAAATGCAAATGTCAACCACACAAAGGGGGCAGCTGCACAACGCCAGAGTGCAAGTGTGTGTCTGCGTGCGCTCTCTCCTTTCTTCCACATCACCGACAACATGTGTGTTGACACGCGACCAAGTGGGACATGGCCTTATATTTCCCCCGGCCCAGGCCAAATGAAAGGCTGTTCGAGAGACAAGTGTGACACGGATGGACATGTTGGCGTTGGGCGCCAGCACAGCACGCGACGACGCGTCGTTGCACTGCATCAACAAACTGTGAAATAATGTTATTTGGAAGACGTACCCCGGTTGCATAACCGGCAGGAATACGGGGAGAGCCTGATGCTGAGAGAGAACACCAAGTGCCATCTTCAGCGGCTATGCATTATTTATAAAGTTAGCCCAGTGCTGCGCCTCCCACCCAGTCCCACTGTCAGCGCCTCTCTCTCTCTCTCTCTCTCTCTCTCTCTCTCTCTCTCTCTCTCTCTCTCTCTCTCTCTCTCTCTCTCTCTCTCTCTCTCTCTCTCTCTCTCTGTCTCTCTGTCTCTCTGTCTCTCTGTCTCTGTCTCTGTCTCTCTATCTCTATCTCTATCTCTTTCTCTCTGTCTCCCTCTCTCTCCCTCCCTCCCCCCCTCCCTCTCTCTCTCTCTTTCTCTCTTTCTCTCCCCCCCCCCCCTCCCTCCCCTCCTTTTTCTCCTCCCCTCTCCCCTCT
>JAFBJU010000713.1:5010-31929 GCA_016785305.1 Colistium nudipinnis | reverse complement strand
TCTCTCTCTCTCTCTCTCTCTCTCTCTCTCTCTCTCTCCCTCCCTCCCTCTCTCTGTGTCTCTCTCTGTCTCTCTCTCTCTCTCTGTCTCTCTCTGTCTCTTTCTCTCTCTCTCTCTCTCTCTCTCTCTCTCTCTCTCTCCCTCCCTCCCTCTCTCTGTGTCTCTCTCTGTCTCTCTCTCTCTCTCTGTCTCTCTCTGTCTCTTTCTCTCTGTCTCTCTGACTCTCTCTCTCTCTCTCTCTCCCTCCCTCTCTTTCTCTCTTTCTCTGTCTCTCTCTCTGTGTTAGTTTATCTGTTCTCACCTTACACTCGTACAGCGGTGCTGTTTACCCCTCATTTCACCAGAGAGAGAGAGAACACTCGGCCGTGCCCTCGGGCCTCTGACAGCAGAGGGATTTGTTTTGTGGATTGATGGATTGCTTGGAGTTCACACAGCTCAGGGATCCAGGGTCACTGCTATTGTTTCATCTCTCTGTGTGCGTCCCAGGGGTGGATCACACAGCAAAGAAGAAATGAAACAATGCAAAGTTGAATTCCATGGGGGGGCAGCTTCGTGTAGCAGAAAGGAAAGCACCATCCAATGGACGCAATTACCTCCTGTAAGCACATTAGGTTGCTGGTGTGGATTAGGTTTCCGTGCCATTCGGTGTCGGGTAACGGAAACTCTCCTGCGACACGGACACCGCGTAACTTTTAAATTCATGTGCCTCGTCTGTCCTCCGTTAACCTCGTGTTCCCTTCTCCTCCCCAGGAACAGCAGCAGCAGATGTTGCATCGGGCAGGGCTTTCCACAGTGGCCGCGCACAGCCTGATGCTCAAATCCCTACATTCATGAAAGGGCAACAGGAGGCAGATTACTGAGGGATGATAGCACATCTTCAGGATCCGCCCGCTGTCCCCAACTGTGGATCTCGCTTCGGAATGAACTTGCGCGACTGGCCGACCGACTGGGACACTCATCATCACTCTGTCATGGAGGAGGAGAAGGATGAAAACCCATCCAAAGCTTCCACTGCCCAATGAGGATTACTGACTAGTTAAAAAAAACAAAAAAAAACAGCAGCGTGTGCAGAAAGACAGAGGAGTGCAGAGCCCACCGTACGCCGGTTGGTGTCCCATGATGCATCTCCACATGAAAGAGCAGCATCAGCCACACAGCGGGCTGTTTCTATGGATACCCCTGCCCTGGGCAGTATTAATAAGATCAAATGATATTCTGGCTATCTGTCCACGAAGAACATACTAAGAGATTGGAAGTGTATCCCCGCAGCAGACTACAGTATCGGATAACATTTGTGGAGCAGTAAAATGATTTCATTTTTTGGTAAAACATGTACTGTAAACGCTTTACAACGCCATGTTTAATCCGGGAGCCACACAATCACTGACTGAGACAAATGTTCGCATTCTCTCCAATCGGTTGCATATGTTTTGATCCTTTCTGACATTTTTTTTACTCTTTCACTACTTGACCCAGACTCCTCCGAAATTAGTTCAAGTGTGAACTTCGAAACCAAATGGCTTTGTAAAAGGGGGATTCCACACAAATCTGTCCATGCGTGATGCACAAGGAACACCTTCTTCGGCCTGACGAATGTGTTGATCGACTGGTGCTTGTGACCCAAAGAAAAGTCGCGGCGCTATGATTCTGGACTCACCAGCAAGATGTGGCACGGAACGCCTCAGATGGAAACAGATCAGTTTGATTTCAGAATCTGTCGGGATCCATGAGGAACCACCAAAGACCTTGAATCTATTTGTCGTCTGTCTCCAATAAATCAAGCAGGAGTTATCATGGCCAGACAGGACACTCCCCTCTTCCTCCACGGCTTTGACCTCAGCGGTCACTTCGTTGACCCCCGACCTCTCGGCACAGGCGTCACCGGCCTGGTGCTCTCCGCCGTGGACCAGCGCAGCGGACGCCGCGTGGCAATTAAAAAGCTGGTGATGCGCGACGCTGTGACGGTGAAACACGCCCTGCGGGAGGTGAAGATCACCCACCGGCTGCATCACGAGAACGTGGTTCAGGTTCATGAGGTCTTGGCACCGCATGGGCGCCCGCTGCCCCGGGACCCCGCCCAGCTCAGTGCCCTGTACATTGTGCAGGAGTGCATGGAGACGGATCTGGCTCGTCTGCTGGAACAAGGACCGCTACCCACAGGTATGGGAGGGGAGAAGGGAGCTAGAAAATTCTGCCCTCAAACGAACAAAAAAGTAAATCAAGCAAATTGTTTCAAATGTTGACAATTTAACATCTATTTGACAAGACCATCTTAACTCTAGATTCAGTTTAAATGTTATCCAACTGAATGTTTATTTTGGGGCCCTTAATGTAAAGGCTTACAGTGTATTTATTAATTCTTTCAGCTAGTCATGTGCTTTTTTTTTTACTGTATACTATTAAGTTTCGGAGTGATGCAAACTTAAGCTACAGCCACAGATCACATTAGATTAAGATTAAGAAAAAGTAAAATGTAGAAAGGAAAAGAAAAGCTCATTTTAAATGGGTAACTTTCCAAGCTGATTTTTGCCCTTGTGCAGGTCATGCTACTCTGCTGTTCTACCAGCTGCTGAGGGGTCTGAAGTTCATCCACTCGGCTAACGTCCTGCACAGAGACCTGAAGCCTGCCAACATATTCGTCGACACGGACCAACTGCTGCTCAAGGTTGGAGACTTCGGGCTGGCCAGAATAGTGGACCCTCACTATTCTCATAAGGTACCGGTGAGGTGCACACAAAGAAAACTCAACGTGCACAGTCTCAAAAATACATATACTTTAAGGACCCTGATTGGACCCTTTCTCAACTTGCAACACTATTCTGTTTTCAAAAATATCCATAAAAAAAAATATATATATATATATATATATATATTTTTTTTTTAAGAGTTGAGATTGGGACCCTGATTGGACCCTTTCTCAACTTGCAACACTATTCTGTTTTCAAAAATATCCATAAAAAAAAAAATATATATATATATATATATTTTTTTTTTTTAAGAGTTGAGATTGGCTTTATACTGCTAATTGGACCACCGGTACTCAGCCACCAGTAAAACAATTTGACAGAGTTGGAGCTTCAGAGTAATCAACAACACATGTACAAACATATTAATCCCTCACCAAATTACTCTTGCTATTTTTTTTATGGGGCCTGCAAATGTTGCCAGGTTTAATTTTTGACAGGAGACCAGTGATTTGGTCTATGGTCTCTTAACATACTTGATCTTGATTGTAACTTTCAGAGTTCAGGCCAGATCCCTGTGCACATTGTATTATTTGTTGTATTGATCCCATCGTGTTTAAATGGTACTTTTGCATTAAATGAATATTATATTGTGATATTATGTGTGCTGCTGTGGTCACCAGACAGCAGCGCACAAGCCCAAGATAGGATGCTGATGCAAAGGAGTCCTCTTGTAAGAAAACAGCAGGCATGCGCACGTGTGGTTCACTTCGATGTGGTTTCTCAGGTGACATCTTTGACATCCCTTGCCTGTATCTGGAAAAAAAGGTTGTCTATTTTGAAAAAGTAAATTGACAGCCTGATACTGCCAGAATGTTAACAATCTAAAACTCATTAAAGGACTCTACATGTAGAGACTGCAGTATAGCCAAGCTTTACTCTAGTCGTCGTCTTCAGCCTAGGCCGACAGTTTTGCACTTGTCAAACCCTGTGATTAGACGGCCTATTGTAGTTGAACGGCTTCTGAGTGATGAATGGGAAAATATTACTGCGCCATCGTTCTGCTTTATTCTTCATGAAGATCCCACCGCAATGCTGTTACACAATCAGGCTGGGATGTGCGTGTGGATTGTCCTTGTTCGTGTGCTTTTTTTGGGTCTGCGCATGTGGAGAGCGGCCCTGGTGAAAGGCGATCTTTGTCAGCTCAGGAAACACAAGACTGGGGCCCAGCTGGGCGCAGGCACAGGGGGTGCATTCGGAGGTGAGGGGAAGGATGCGAGGGGTGGATTGCGAGAGGGGGGGGAGTCCAACAAGGTCGAAAAGTACATAGTGAGAAAGAAGAGAGGTGCACGGACACTGTGCAGAACGGGTGGGTGGATGGATGGATAGATGGATGGGTAGATGTAATGTGACGTAGCGGAGCATCACTTTGACATTGTTCATTATGAGGATGGTGGGCTGTTTGTGATGCAGTGTTGACACCGAAGCAGATGCCTGCGGTGGATGTGATAGCCTCCTTTCTTTTAGTTAATAATGCCGAACCAATGTGTTGCTGTGTCAAACATTCTCTAGTAATGGAAGTGCACTTCAGCAGTGAAGGAAATGTATTAATTGTATTAACTTTGACTATAATCGGGCTATGAAACAAGAATGGTCAGATTTATATTAATCTGATGTTGGTCTTATTTTTTGCCTTTTTACCCGATTAATTTTCTTTCTTGGTGCATCATCATGTATGGTCTGTGTGTTGTCGCAGCAGTTTTGCTGGCACGCCGGGACTCTGTAGTGAATTGAAATGAGGATGTTGGACCTTGAGATGAGCCGTCTGTGCACTTCCGTCTCTGACAAATATTTACTCGAGTGAAGGGAGATGACGGAGAGGAGGAAACCATGGCAGATTTCTTTTTTTTTTTTTTATTACTCGTGGTGTTTTCAGTGTACACCTGTGATGCGTGCGTGCGTGTGTGTGTGTATGTGTGAATGTCACCCGCTGAGGCACTACTGGATCTGTCCAGAGATCCTTCGTAGACCTGAAGGAAGGGCAAAGAGAGAGAAGGGGGAGGAAATAGGGATAAGGAGAGATATAATGGCCAGAGGTCTGACTCTGCAAGACTGAGGAGATGATGACGGGGTCGAGAAGGCTGAGAGGAAGAAAAAGAGGGAAAGGTATAAAGGCACTTAATAACGGTTTTATGTTAGAAAAAAAGCTGTAGAAGCCAACAGGCTTTTCAGTTTATTTTTATTTTTTTTACAATGCTGTTGTTGTGATCAATCTATCGAGTGCTTTTAAGAGGGGAGACTGATGGAAGGTGAGGAGAGTGTATCATTTTCAGACTCCCAGCATCCCTTTCTGCTCTGTCATCTGTTGGCACACAGAGGAAAAGACGCAGTGATGAGGGAGAGCTTGGAGGGGAAGGTGCTGTGAGCTAAAAGGTTACGGGCTTTGAGAGACGGGGAATATAATGCATGATGGGAATAGGTGCGAGACACACAATGAAGAGGTGAGGAAAAGAAGCGTGGCAGGAGAGAAGAGGTGGCACAATAGGAGCCACATTTTATTCGAGGAGGGACGCGACACCAGAGCAAGCTGGCGCAAAACAAACTCAAAAACGATTTCAGTATAATGGCACAACAGAACATGGTGGAAATATTTGACAGATATCTTGCTTTAGCTCACAATTGTCAGATCAAACTCGCAGTATTTTTCCCACTCCTATCAAAGTGACGGCCAGCACATGCAACATGCAAGTGCATGCAGACTCTAGTACACTGAGTACACAACTAAATGCTAACAACCTCAAACAAATAAACCTGTCGCATGTTCACTATCACCATCATTTTTGTCTCTTTTATTCACATTTTATTTTTAACTTAACCTGGGTTTTCTCTCTTCCCCCCCATTTTTCCCGCGCTCACCACCTCCCCTCCTTCTCCAGGGCTACCTGTCCGAGGGTCTGGTAACTAAGTGGTATTGTTCCCCCCGTCTGCTCCTGTCCCCCAACAACTACACCAAGGCCATAGACATGTGGGCCGCAGGATGCATACTGGCTGAGATGCTCACAGGACGCATGCTGTTTGCAGGTGTTTTTTTTTTTTTTTTACTCTTTTTGTCATTTTGTCTCCACCACGACCTCAAGAATCGTCATGACGTCCCACTCAAACTATAATTAAATGGACGACATAATTAAATATGAACTCATCATTAGTCCTCAGTCGAAACATCTTATTAATTATTACGTATTATAAGCGTGGGTCTCTCTGCACCCTCATTCAAAGACAATACTTGGTTATTTCTCCTAGTCAGTGTGCTCATATAGCACCATCTGCTGGTGTGTTCCTGCTAGGTGGAGACATTTATAGAGACGATTAAGTAAGTACAATACTGGAGTGGAAAATAATATCTTGCAGCAAACGTTGCCTATCTCTTGCAATCTCTCTTCTCAATAGTTTTTCTTCTTCGTTTGCCCCAGGTAGAGCACTTGGAGGACTTATCAACAAAGTCCGGTTTAACATTAGGAATCTTAGTAAAATCTTGCTCGTATAAGAAAGATATAGGTATTTAGATAGATATTTTTTACACCATTTTCAAAAAAAAGTCTTGTGTATTTAGGGCAAAAAAAAACTGCCTCAAGTACAATATTCTATTAGCTCCTGTGAAATCTAAGTGACAGAAAAACAGATAAATAACATAATTTCATCCTCTCCTAACTCACTGGGATGTAATTTGCATGCCGGTGCACGCAATGTAATTTAAATTAAAGTGGCAAATATCGTGATTATGTTCTGGCTTAAAAATATTTTTATGGTAGGCCGCTGACCTTTCTTCCTGTTAGACTATAATTGGTCCTCTTCTTTCTGCTTATGTGACTGATGATCTGTCTCGTCTCTGCTTGTCTCCCATTGGCCGGTTCCCACTACAGGAGCTCACGAGCTGGAGCAGATGCAGCTGATTCTCGACACGGTGCCGGTGCTCAGAGAGGAGGACAGACGGGACCTGCTGCAGGTGACGCTTCGCCGGCCGCTGCAGGCGGAAGCTTTAAACATGCAATGTGAATATGTTGTAAATCTGACGTTATGTTTGTCGAGACCAAAGGTTTGTGGCCAGGTGCAATGTTCAGTGTGTACAAAGCTCGGCTCCATCGTAACCCCGCTGTTGTCCTTTCCCAGGTGATGCCTTCGTATGTCAGTCGCGGATGGAGAGTGAAGAAACCATTTTCTGTGTTACTTCCGGAAGTGGACGCTCAGGGTGAGCATAGGGAGCGTAGTAGTGAGGATGGGTGAAGCAGCTTGAAATAGAAAGACGTATAAATAGGAGTAATGCAAGAAAGGTACAGAAAACATAATTTTCTGTGAGCTGTAAAGGAAGAACTAATGTATAAGTAGGCAGTCTAGGGGTATTCAAATGTATTTATTCCTGTGAGAGAGAATATAATTTTAAAACATTGCAATTGACTTTTCATCTCTCAGCTGTGGACTTCCTTGAGCGAATCTTGACCTTTAACCCCATGGATCGTCTGACTGCTGAGGCAGCGCTGTCCCACCCCTTCCTCCAGCAGTACTCCTGTCCAGAGGATGAGCCCACCTCGTCGCATCCCTTCCGCATCGAGGACGAACTGGTGGACAACCTCGTCACCGAGCAGAGTTTCAGCAGCAGTCAGGCCTCCAGCATCCACTGGGATAGGTGTGTAGCTTTGCGTTTGGACGTTTGGACGCTGTGGAGGCTTTTTCAATTCAGTCTTGGAGCACATTTGAAACTTCCTGTGGCGTTGATTGCGCTACTTCAGTTTATCTAAATAGTCTGTATTATTTTGTTGATTTCCCATCCGATAAGCCAGAGATGTTTATCTAAAAGCAAACCTACTAACTCTGCATTTACCAGAAGTAAAACGTTGATACAATAATGATATAATATTGACAGATAAGGTAAACAAATTAGGTAAATACAGTAAAAATAGAATGTGTATTTAAAATATACAATTAAGAATTGGAATACTTTTGGCACATAGTATGAATAGATAAATATGTGTTAATGGACACTTGCATACTTTTTGTCACTCTCGTTTGTCACTTTTTGATTGTCATATATATATTTACATACATTAACCTAATTTCTGCCTAACCCTAACCCTGCAGGTATGAAAACTGTTTATCCAGGGATGTGTGCTGGCAGCAGTCAGGTGGGAGGTGTCGCTGCATGCCCCCTGGCCACGTTACCTCTGACCTGGGAGACACAGCAGAGGAGGAGGAGGTGCAGCGGGACCCCCGGGCCAGTTCCGCCTCGCTGTTAGAGGAGGCTCAGGTTATTTTCCTTTTTCGTTAGATTTTCAAATGAAATGCATAGAGAGTCTTAATGAAGTTGACACAGATGATTAGATTGATAATGCTATTTTGGCAAATTAGCACATGGCATACATATAATTTATAGCCTCACTTCCACAACAATAGTGGTGTAAGATTAGTAGTGTAACTTATTTGTTATTATACTTTATCCCTATTGCTTTCAGCGGTACCTTTACTTTTCATATTTTGTTTGTTTGGCGGCCTACTTTTCGAAAATAATAATAATAATAATAATACTATTTTAATTATTATTAACCTAAATGTTTCTTGCAACATTAAGTCTGCTGTGCTGGTAAACACTTGAAATCCACAGTGCCACAGATCACCTTTGCTTAAACTTCATATGGTCAAATCACATTTAAAATCATATATTGTTTTTTTTAGTGAGAAATATTAATTTTCAGTCAAAAATGAAAACGATTCAAAAGGCAGTTCAACACATACCACAACAGGTATAAACTCTTAATTCTTGTCCCCATTTGCCATTCTTGTCCCCCCCCCCCGGCTACACCCATCTATCATATATGTAGGTCGACCCACGCAAATATTCCCACAGTAGCTCGGCCGAACGGTTCCTGGAAAACTCTCACTCGTCTCTGGAACGGGCCTGTGGTTTGGGGTATGGGGATCTGGACTGCGGCCGCTCATGTGACTACAAGGTGGGCTCTCCGTCATACCTGGATAAAATTGCCTGGAGGGAGGGGAAACCTCAACACTACTCGGAGCCCAAGCTGATCCTGGATCTGTCCCATTGGAAGCGTAACACCAAAAATCTTTCCCCCGGGCCCATCGGTGGCAGTGTGGAAGAGCCGGGAGAGATGAAGGATGAGGAGGCGGGACAGGAGGAAGAGGAGGAAACCGGGGATTTATTTCAGGAGATCTCTCGCTGGGTGCAGAGCACCCAGTCCCGTTTGCACTCACCCAGCACCAGTCCTTCTTTAGAGCCACTCTCCCCCTCCTGCTACGCCACCTCCCCCCTCCTCCCCCTTTCCCCCACTGACCTCCAAACCCCAGTCTTCCATTACACAGAAGTTGTGCGGCAGCCATCAGCTGAATGCGATGGAGACGGACTGAGCCCACATCCCCCCGTTAGGTCTTCCTCCAGTTCCCTTCCCTCACCCCTCCCCTCTCCACTTCTCCCTCACTCGCCTCCTCCCATCTCGCCGCCGTTTCCCGCCCCGGAGACTCCGCCCCTCGCCTCTACTCCTTCCCCTTCTCGGCCACCGAATGGTGACTCCTTGGAGGCGCTGCCTGTCAAGCAAAAAGAGAGGCTTTTCGACCTGGATGTGTTCATATCCCGGGCGTTGAAACTGTGCCGGCAGAACAAGGAGAAGGCCGAGGCGAAGAAAGGGAAAGAGAAAGAGGGAGGGTGGCGAGACGAGAGCAAACAGCCAAACCTTAACCGAAAGGTGGCCCGGCTTCCAGAGTACAGGGCTCCTCCACCACACGCCCCTAACTCTTGATGTTAGAGTTCAGGCCCACCGCAGTACAGGTCGTATATCGTACTAGGTAGCATTTTCCAAATGCTCGTGGCACTAAACATAGTGAGGGGCGCACTTGGTTGAACATGCTCAGTCAACATCACTTATTACTCTTTTCAGCTGTTGTCTTTTTGGCACCGCTGCAATGTCACGCCACACGCAGTGACCCAAAAGCTTTGCCACGGCTTCGTCAAGAGGTTCTCGCAGGTATGAAGAAGTCGCGCGTTGTAAATAGCAAGGATTTGTTTCACATGAGCATATTTCGGAAATAATCTCCTAATTGTAACTGTGGAGCTTGTGGTTTGCTCTCGTTTTTTTCAAGTTCAAGAGCTTTGAATATTTTGACATGACACCAAATTATTCTGTGGGATATCAATAGATATCCAGGCTATTGCTAATGGTAACCCCAAGGAGAGGGTTCGCTTTTTTAAACTTTGCATCCACTCAGTCACTCGGTAAGTTCTCAACATGTCAGGCTGTCTTCCAAAGGTGGTGTTCACCAAATAATGAATCTGAAACAGGAAATGCTTCTTCCGTGTTTCTCTGAATGTATCGACTGAACAATATTCAGTTAAATAACGCTACGTGGTATACCCATAACAATTCTATTTGTGGCTCTTTACACACTTATCGCAGTGACTTGCTGAGCTCTGTCACTGATACATGCCTTGTAAACTTGTATAAAACAATTATCTCATTTAATTCTAAGTTATACGTCTTAAAACTATTGCCTTGATATCCTTGAGTTTTAAATATTTGTTTTTCTCAGTTGAATGCTGAGCACACTTTCATTTTAACTTGGAGTGGCTTGAATTAAGTTTAAATATGGAATGCTTCATGGTAATAACTTCTGATTATTTAGCAAACTTGACTCTAGTTTGATCATAAATAGTTTGTCTGTTCCGGTGAACCAAACAAGGATCAATCAATCAAATTTTGTTTGCTTGGCCCAAATGACAATTTGCCTCAATCTGTACAGGGTGCATCATCCTCGGTCCTTACCCTACACAAGAGCCTGCTTTACACTTACTTTTCCATACTCCCTATTATACAAAGCCAGATATGTATTTTTCTTCTTTCTCACTTAATTGTTGGCCATATAAAACGCAAACACTATTAGCCTATATTTTGGAGAATGTAGCCTTTATGGGAAAGGATTTGTACCCCAAATGATGCCATGCTGTCCAGTAACCATAACAATATATGGAGGAGAAAATAAAAGACCGGCATATATTTTTAAATACTTTTCTAACCAGCATGTGAGAGAGTTGACTCCCAATCCAACCCACTCCTCTACCAAGCGAACCAAATCAGGTAAAAGATAAAATCAGAAGTTAATACCAGAATAAGGCTATTATCTTACACAATCACAATCAAATGCATCTCCTGACAAAGACAATGGGCAAATGTAGATCGCATTAAGGTTATTCTGCTAATTTAATGCCATTAAGAAATGTAGTTGAATCCTTAAACATAGACAACTGTTTATGGCTGTACAGGATACAGCTACTGGAAATGTCAAGAGGCACTGACATGTACCAAAAGAAAAAAGAAAAACACTGCCAGGACTAACGTCCCAAAATTAGACGTATTTATTCTGTTGAGTGATCTTTCAATCTGACGTCTGATACCCATCCCGACTTGGAGAGTTTCTATTCAATTAGTAACCGACTTTCCATGCTCTCTTAAATGTGTATCGCCATTTAATGGAATCCATGCAATCTACATACAGAGCATCACACCCGTGTGTGCAGTATCCATAAGGATACAACAAAAAATTAATGTGTTATGTTTATCAAATGGTTTTGCAGCAGTTAACAGTTGCTGCACATATAAGTGTGTGCTTAGAAGGTGAACTTTATAATATCTGCACCTTTTATACACACTGTGGCCAGCATGCACAGGCTATGAGCAGATCACAACTTGCACAACATAGGCTGACTGCCTAAGGATCGAGCCATAGGTGCGAATCGATACCAGTACAACACATGATACAGCAATGGCAGGTATGCTCATTATTCACAATAGACATTAAGCACACATGTACTCACTGGCAGTCATTTAGCTCCTCAGTGATAACATGAACTCTACCACATAAATTATTTGTATTAGTTTAAGGTATACCTGGGCCAAGCATTAAAGGCCTTAACATGTCTAATCAAGAACAAGTGCAAAACTATCCATTTTCTGGTTCAGAGCATTTTGCCTATATTTGTAGAAATTGATAAAGCTGTGCTGTAGTTAAGTTAATTCAGCTTTGTCTGGTATTCAACCCATACAGGTCTAATGATCACATTTCACGTCATGCTGTGTCCTCTGCAGCTAATCTAAGCCAGCAATAACATAATTGATGCAAAACACAAATATACCGCAAAACAGGTATTTAGTCTAAGTTCGAAAATGTGTGAAGCAATGTAGAAGATGTGCGTCTGTACACCTTAATGCTTCCAGCTTGCTGAATGTAACATGTCCTCTTCCTTCTGCATGGCTTTCACAGTTATTCGAAAAGCTTAAACTTTGTTGTTTTTATTTAAAAAAAATTGTGGAACAGACATATTTCTGTGGGCTCTTAACTCTTTTTTACTCGCACCTCACCGAGGCTCCAGCTTCTCATTTGGGAAAGGCTGTGAGGTTTATATTACTCAACAGTGATCGATAGTGTCTCTTGCGGTTTATGCTTTTGCTGGACAATAAATAAACCTTAATAATACTCCAACTATAATTTGATGTTGTGTTCTCGTTGGCCTTGGCATAATACAAATTAAAGATGAAATAAAATCAGTTGAATTTGTCCTTCAATTGAATCATTTTTTATTCAATTTGTTTTTGGTCCTAAAACAAAGATTGTGCAGTTAAATGTGCCACATATTCACAGTTCAGCAGGAAAATATGTAGAAGTATTAACAGCAGCAAATAAAAAAAACTATTGAAAGTGTTTATACCTGAGTCTAAAACAGTTCTATCAATCTGTTTGTTTAAAAGTATTTTGTAAATGCATGGCTAGATTAACACAAACTTTCATGTGATGAAACATCATGTTTTCATAATTAATGGCATATGCACCATATACATGATGATACAGAGCTATATTCCTATTTATATTTACATCATAGGTTTTAACCAATCCAGTCATGTGAAAAAATAAAAATCCAAAAAACACATACAGTGAAATTGAGATGAACTCCTGTTACAACAGTTACGACGGCTCGGTCCTCGCTCCAAAGATCTTGCGCGTGTCACAATCTCTACGGTAACGATGAGGGGAAATCCCGACCTTTGATTGGCTGAGCGGCCGAGTTCTTCTTTAACTGGCTCAGAACGAGCGTCCATCCCGCAGCCCTTCACAGTCCACAGCAAACATGCAGCACAACAAACACTAACGACCTCTTCGACACAACGACCCGCAGTGTTAGAGTACATCGGAGGAGGTGAGACCAGTTTTGACCCGTTCTCTGTGAAAGGGGAAGTGTGTGAGTTCGGAGGAAGTGTGTGTGCGTGTGTGCGGCGAATGAATGGCAGCATGCGAGTCATCAGGCTTTTGGGTCTTTCTTTATCCTCGCGTTTCCGTGTAAGACATGGTTACACACACTGTAACTGTCTGTCGCTTGCGCGGTCCAACGACGACACTGCTCGGTGTGTTTTACCGGCAGGTTCTTGCTAGCCAAGAGTTAGCTAGTAGCAGCTGCGTGTTGTCTGCGGATGCGTGTGGCGCGCTAAGTCATTAGCTTGTCACTGAGGGTATTTTTAGTTGCAGTTTGAAGTGTCATGCTTATCATATTTTTCGGTGGAGACACAATTGTTACGTGTTGGCTCGTAGCAGGGAAATATTTCATTTAACAGGCATACTTTATTGATCTCCAATCCACCACTGTTACAGCAGCACCATCAACATGTATATACAATTGAATAAACAAAAGATGCTTTAGCAATTTAGACTATGACGATAAAATACGACGACAGACAATATAGGTGAAACCAGAGGTTTTACCGTCATTAATATCTGAGTAATATCTCATTCTAAGTGCTGTTTGTACTGTCGGCTTCTTTGGCTCAGGTTTTATTGCTGCTTTCTAGGCAATGATTTCTGGATGCAGTGTAATGTGCCGTTGTAAAGCCAAGACTGAGCCACCTGGCTGAGATTGAACATCTTTCATCAGATAATTTAGTCGGAGAGACGCCAATGATCACTCAAATGCTTCCCCTGAATCTAGTTCAGGCTAATGGAAGGTCAAACTCTATGCATTTGTTTTGCTAAGTGGTACTCTGTAAACAATATTTTCTAAAATGCAGTGTCATTGATTGGCATAAAATAACAATTGCCCTTTTGTTATTTTTTCCATATTACAATGTCATTGTTTACCTTGTCTCCATGCTCCCTGCTGTTTAATGTGAGTGATCATGGCTATAACAACAGGGATGAGCATTAATAGAGTAGGGATGAATGAAGGAGGGCAGGAACATGTTGGAAGTACAGGTGAGCGCTGTTGGTCACATTAACTGGTTGAAAGGTTGTTGTAACTAGAGCTCCGCCTGAGCTCAGCTGCACGTTGTTCCCGGCCATAGAGTAATTCATAGGACTTAGATCACTTCCTATTTTTGTTACAGAGACTGCAATTGACAGTTGTTTTCTAATGCGTCTTACATTTGAGAAGCAGTTCTTATTATTTAGGACATTGCTGCTGCCCATATGACTTGCTTCAATTTCCTATGACGTGGGTCATGTAGAAAATCGGTTAGATCAGTTAAAGTTGTGTTATATGTAGGACGGTTATTTGGCAACATCTTTGGTCTGCTTTGCTTCTTCTGTTAATGAAAAAAAATTAGCACACGATACCATTATAGCCATAACACGAGTGGTAATTTAAAGTTTGTCCTTTAGACCACTGATGTGGTGAGGCAGAACAAAACAAGGCTTTATAGTACATTTACAAGGGTGTATTTGAGAAGCTGTAAATGGCCTCTTTCTGCACCCACCACACCGCACCATAATGTATAACAGCACAGCACATCACAAAAGCCGCGAATCACAGGTCACACGCAATGACATAGCTCTTTCAGTGTCGATAATATTCCGGACCTCATCAGCAGCTCAAAGTAGGACAACGGCCCATTTGGAGAGTAGGTACTTATGTTTGCGTGATGAGTTTCCATAATTTGAGACTTGATATTTCTGTAATTGATATCATGTTGCTTCTAACATGTGATGCATGACAGTCTCCTGTCTTCCGAATTTTCCCAATCTGTGGCTCCACTGGCTGTCAACATGTTTTTACTTGGTCTTTCATCATGTGGAGCTCTTTGCAGAAAGGATTACGACAATCTTTTAGAGCTTTCATTCTTAGATCGTGCACTGAATGACTTCTATCCACATAGAGATTGATTACTAGCCACTGCTGTCAGCCTTTATAATCCGTGACTGTGGGAGGACTGTCCACGTGCACCAAGCATTTGTAGGGTTCTGTGAGTGTGTGTCAGCAGACTGACACTCTTCATCGCTGATGGCTTCATGTTGTGCCAAGTTGGGATACTGGTGTGATGATGTCATGTGTAAAGGTCACTTTAGCAGGTCTTAAATGGACTCTTCTTATCTTTGAGTTTTATGCCACCTCGTTTTACAGTTAAGAGCTTTGCAATTATAATCAAATGTGTCCTAAACATTATGTATTACCATTTAAGTATAAAGATGGTCTAAAAGGTCACATTTAGAATCCTATACCAGCTGCTTATACTACAGCTGTCTTTTCAGTGTTCCCTAATAATTCCACAACATAATAATAATTAACTGATAATATGAAAATACAAATTGATTTGTGCAGTTCTGTTTTTTTAACTTGGTTTCGCTTTCATTCCTCATCAGCTTTCAACCAGTGCCACCTCCAGACCAGTGACTGTCTGCCATGTTGTCCAGGCTGAGGACAACCTGGTCGCTGAGGCCCTGTGTCTCTGCTTGCAGATGGGCGCACACCAAAGACAAGGGCAAGCCCCTCATGCTCAACCCTCGCACCAACAAAGTAAGTGGATTACTGGAAATGGACGTGTCAACAGACACGATTGTGTTCACAGATGGCAGCTTAATTAAAATGTCTTGCAGAGGTTTAGCCCAGTTGTGTAGATGCATGCCAACATATAAAATAACAATACAAAGAAACTGATACACTGTATAATTTAGAATTCTCCTTTTGGCCCAGGTTTCTCTTGCCGACTGTCTTTGTAACAGACGGATTTCCAATATCTTAATGAACACAAATATATGTTAATCTCCTCAAGTTGTTATAAATATCACTGTAAGACATATAATATATCAGCATGATACACATTTACAGTAACTTATAATGTAAGGCCATAGTGCATGAACATTGAGTTACACGGAGCAGTGTGAACAGTTAGAGTCCAGTCAAACAAAACATTATAAAGGGAAGTGAGAAAGTAGTTCACCCCTGGCCACTGATAAATGCAACTGGAGGAGGTAGAAAAACTTGCAGACAAAGCCAGAATGTCTCTTGCAGCTGGCTGGCTGCAGTAACAACTGTTTGCAGTTGCTTACTCTAAATGTGTCCCTGTCTCTGCAAAGGTGCTTCGTTTTTATAATCAACATCTTCATTGACCTCTTTGTATTCCTTATCCCTGCTTTTAAATGCTGTGCAATGTGAACTCTAAAGAACAGCAATGTGTTTAAAGGGCAGTAGTAATAACTGTTTCCTGCCCTGCTACTGTAACCACACCCGGCAGTCTGCAACATGATGGGGACATCACCTGACCAAAGAACTCAGGATTTTATTTTTTTTCGCTGGTGTTTATTTGCATTTCAGAAAAAAATTAAAATTAATTACAGATGACTTTTACATTGTTTGTTACATGGCATTTCACATTGTTTTTTCATGGTGTTTATTATGGCTGGAAAGAGTTTTGTCTGGGGTCTTTCTCATGTCTAAATGTTGCAAATTGCATTTGTAACAGGAGCCTGTGTCCGTGAGATGTGACAGGGTCTCACACTGTGCAGGTTTGGCCAAACTTGGAGGCATTCTGTGCTAAATATAGACATGCCATCCTACATGTGAACTAGTCGCAGTCCAGTTAGGTCTTGTCTCTAGGATTTTTGTGACTTTGTTTACATTGCAGTGCCATCTTGATTATGCTCATTATTTACTTATCTCATTATTATACTAGTTTAGGAACTTTGTTCAAAATCAACTCGTTTGAAACATCTTCTAGAGGAAAATATGGATGGAAATACATACACGGACAAGAACACACATAAGTTACACATTCTTTAACCATACACATCAGCAATCTAAAAAAGCAATCTAAGCAAACTTCAGCGTTCAGTTTCATGGAAAAGGGGAAGTACAAAATCACGATATCAGAGGTTTGCAGCCTGTGGCACGATATTGAGAGGAATTGAGCACTATAGCTGCGTGAAATGCTGCATCAGCATGACACAGCATTTTGCCAAGGGAGCCCCCCGCTTTCATAGCTGTCAGTAAATACTCAGACCCTTCCCCAGCCCCAGAAATGATGGCTTCCATGTGCTACAGCACGATGGGTGCTTCTGCCTGGAGAGGTTTCCATTGGCTTCTTTCTGGTCACCCCCCTCTTTTATCTCCCTTATTATTTTCTTCTGGTCATCTTCTCTTAAACGTCATCTTCTCCTGTTAATAGTGGTCATTGTCTACGCTCTAATGCAGCCTCTCTCAACAATACTACGTCACAGCATGTGAACGATTTGTGCCACATAGTTACTCAAAATTAGGTCAGCAATTGCACTTTTGTTTTGATGATGGATATTTGACGAGTTGTATGAAATTAAGAAGCAACTAATTGTCACAGAGGTTGCGTTTCACTGAAAAGTTTTGATCTGTCATTTCCCACAGGCAGTAATGTTGGCAGTTATGATCAACACCTACATTAAATAAGAAAAAATTTGCATAAATGTGTTTTCATTATCAGCAACTGGGTAGCACAATTGTGAAGAGTCAAGTAATCCAGTGCACAGCTGCTCTGTACATACTGCATTTGCAGAGCTACTGTTCACTATAAGTTAACTTGAGTAGCAAAGGAAAGAATGATAACCAAGTTCTTTGGTCTCCCAACTCACTCCTCTCCTGTTTGTGTTTTTTTTTTCTTTTCTCCCTAGGGCATGGCCTTCACTCTGCAGGAGCGACAGATTTTGGGGATACACGGCCTCTTGCCTCCCAAAGTGGAGACTCAGGACATTCAGGCAATGCGTTTTCAGAAAAACCTCAAGAAAATGACTGATCCCCTTCAGAAGTAAGGCCATCTAATACTAGAGACTCTCCTTTTGTGTTGCTTTTATGCATATCCCAATTCTCCCCTTTTTTGGTCGAACTTTTCCTCACGTTTAATTATTTTCTATACAGGTACATCTACTTGATGGGCATCCAGGAGAGAAATGAGAAGCTTTTCTACAGGGTGTTGATGGAAGACATAGAGGAATTGATGCCCATAGTCTACACTCCAACTGTAGGCCTAGCCTGTACACAATATGGACACATCTTTAGAAGACCCAAGTAAGCATACAGGAAACCTTTCAAGAGTATTCAGCATTATTATTTTCGGATAATTTTGAATCATTGTGTCAATAAACTTGACAACAAAAATAATGTATAAGGTGTTGTTGTAGTGGCAATATTGGTTTTACCTTTCTCATTCTTTTTTATTTAGAGGCTTGTTCATTTCCATTTTGGACAGAGGGCACGTGCGCTCCATCCTGAACAACTGGCCTGAGACTAATGTTTCAGTGAGTGCCTGCACACCGCACCACGCAACAGTTTTGAGCTCCTAGAGACTGGACATGAGAAATGAACTGTGAATTTGGAGTCCCACACTTGAAATAGAAAGTAGATAACCTACACAGGAAGTCCTGTTAGTAGATGTCTCTAATATCTCTGTCTTCACTCTTTAGGCCGTCGTCGTAACTGATGGAGAGCGTATTCTAGGATTAGGGGACCTGGGCGTTTATGGAATGGGCATCCCTGTCGGAAAACTATGCCTGTACACTGCCTGCGCCGGCATCAGACCTGAGAAATGTCTGCCTGTGGTGATAGACGTGGGTACAGACAATGAGGTAGGAGGGCCGTGTTTACTAAATACTCTGAGTGCGTTCGTGTTCCAGTACCGTATAGTCTGTTATCCATATTTGTGTTGTCTTGTCCTCCAATCAGACTCTCCTCAAAGACCCAATGTACATGGGCCTGTACCAGAAGCGGGATCGCTCTCAAGCTTATGACGATCTGATTGATGAGTTCATGGAGGCTGTGGTGGAGAAATATGGACAAGACACGCTGATCCAGTTTGAGGACTTCGGGAACCACAACGCCTTCCGCTTCCTCAGGAAGTACCGGGAGAAGTACTGCACCTTCAATGACGACATCCAAGGTGCAAATATAACCCCTCACACACTTTTTGAAGGTTTATCCATGTGTTGGACATGAACTTTTTTCTGGCAAATGTCTCAGCGATTACCTGCATTTAAGCAGTACATGTTTTAGGACAACAAATGAGCATTTTTACCTTTTATTTGTAATATTTGTTTTGAGTAATTTCCTTACATTTGTTTCTGAAGTAAGCCAAAATACCTAAACCAAAAGACAGTAAAACCGGCATCTTATCATCGTTCTCTTTAAAGTAGATACTGTCATTTTTGTTCTTCCCATTTCCAGGTACTGCGGCTGTAGCCCTGGCTGGTCTATTAGCGGCGCAGAGAGCTGTTGGAAAACCCATCACTGAACACCGGGTGCTTTTCTTGGGAGCTGGTGAGGTAAGCTAACATCTATTCATTTATCCACATTTATCAAAATAATAATGTTTTTTATTTGTTTCTTTTCCTTGCCTATTTTCCATTTATTTAATTTAAATTTGGCATGAGATATAGGTTAAAATAATAATAAAAGGACCATTTATAAGAGTGATACTGCCACCTACTGACCAGTGCTGATGATACAAATTAGAATTGCTCAGTATTCACCAGAACCTTTCTTTGAAAAAAGAGGATTTGCATAGACATCGGTTGATAAACTGTCTTAACACAAATTACGCTTCACTTCATTATGCTATTTTCTCTGTAGGCCGCTCTTGGTATTGCCAATCTGATTGTCATGGCTATGATGGAGTCGGGGATGTCCCATGCCGAGGCCAGAGAAAAGATCTGGATGTATGATAAATATGGATTGCTCGTAAAGGTTGGTGTTTGCATCACAAACATTGAAGAGCATGGCAAACCTTGCATGTCCTGTGTGGGTCATTGTGTGTGTGTGCGCAATGTTAAATTGCGAACAGTGGCATTGATTTATTGTCGCCACCTATGTGCTGTGACTCTAGGGCAGACCGCAGGAAACGGACACCAATCAGGAGGCATTTGTGCATGACAGTCCAGGAAATGTGCAGAGCTTCCTCGATGCCGTCAACACCATTAAACCCACAGCTATCATTGGTGAGGTACTTCTCATAGTCTGCCTTCGTGTCACTTTAAAGCTCGTCAGTACAGTTTGCAATATGCATTTGTGAAATTAAAGCCGTTTTGTGTTTGTTTTTTTTTTTTGTTTTTTTTTTACGATGTGGTAAATTCAATTAGATTGACTAAGTCGATGTTTATAATTATCAATCTAACATTTGCAGAATCAACTTGCACATGTTGCACCTTTTGGGCTCATAATGCCATGTTGATGCCTACTAGTGTATTTTATTGATTGTGGTGCTTTGCTGGATTCCTGCGGCTATTCTTCCTCCCAATGCCTTTCAGGTGTGTCAGGAGCTGGGCGTCTCTTCACCCACGATGTCATTAAGTCCATGGCAGCCCTGAACGAGCGACCGATCATCTTTGCCCTGAGTAACCCGACCACCAAAGCAGAGTGCACAGCGGAAGACGCCTACACACTCACTGATGTACGCAATTATTTCTCTCTGTTGAAAGCGTATTTCCTACGCTGTGCATCATTTATCTCCTTTTTGTTATTATTGTCTTTGTTTCCTGTCATCACCCTTTCCCTGTGTTCTGTGTCCCCCAGGGTAGATGTCTTTTTGCCAGCGGTAGTCCATTTGGTCCAGTGACTCTGCGTGACGGCCGCGTCATTACTCCTGGACAAGGGAACAATGCTTACATCTTCCCAGGTGAAAAAGACACAGTGATCGATGGCTTTTAAGTATGACTGAAGCCCACAGATATTTTCCATCACTGATGATGCTGTCAGTCATAACACATCTGTACGTTTGTATGTTACAGGCGTGGCCTTGGCTGTCATCCTGAGCGGAGTGAGACACATCAGTGACACGGTGTTCTTGGAGGCCGCCAAGGTCTGAAGTTGTGTCTCTTCATCCCATCTTTAAACTTCCTCCTCACCCCATTTCCCGCCTTTTCTGCCTCACATGCAAACTGTAAACTCATCAAAATCCTCCTTAACCCTTTGATGTCTCCTGTTCCCTCTCTTTCTAGACTACTCTGGCATAACAGCTAACAGATGAGAAGCTTTTAACAGCCTGATCGTGCTTTGCACTTCTTTCCATCTGTGTTGCTCCCTCTTTCGCTTGAAATGATGATAATCACGAGATCCTTTCTGAACAGTATTCTGTTTAATATTGATGATCACTGTCATTTGCATGCCGGTTTGGTCATTCCTGTCACTCAAGCTCACAATAATTTCACTTCACTTATTATCCTTATTTTGTGTCACGTTACATTTTCGACATCACACTGCTGTGGATGGCAAACAGCAGATACAAAAATGCTGCAAAAAAAAAAGAAAAAAAGGAACAGCAGTATTCTCTGTGTTGTTTAAACCACCGCAGAAACTTTTCTTCAGCCTAAAGGTGTATTTATGCTCCTTGCAGACCCTCGCGGAGCAGCTGACAGATAAAGAGCTGGAAGAAGGCAGACTGTATCCTCCTCTCTCCAACATCAGAGAGGTCTCTGTCCAGATGGCTGTCAAGGTAAGTCTCTTTAAAATGATTGTTTGTCTTTTCTGACAAAAGTACAGATCCAAGCTCTTTATTGATCAACTTGTCAATGTTAATCACGTTCTTTGTTAGTTCCTGACTGAATTTACACCCCTATGTAATCATCTGTTTGGATTTGGATTCCTTAACTGTAACAACTTATAGCAACTGTTTTGCCCCAATTTTTCCCCTGCCTCTCATTCTCCTTATCCCGTTGGTTCTTACATTTCTCTTTTCCGCTACAGGTGGTGGAGTATGTCTATGCTAAAGGCATGGCGTTCCGCTACCCTGAGCCTATGGACAAGGACAGATTTGTACGCGCTACCATCTGGGACATCAACTACGACTCCTTCTTGCCAGACACCTATGACTGGTCAGATATCAGCTTCAGCCCCAAAAAGTAGAACAAATCCTTTACTACTACCCTCTTTTTTTTCTTACCACAGATCTTTTGAGATGATCATATAATTATGTTAGTGCCAGTGAAAAAGGCAGTAGTATATTGCTCCGCTGTCATTGCATTGGCACTAACCCAGTCTTATTAGATCTGTGCAAAGGGAGAGTGGAAGGTGGGGACTTGAGTTTGTGTGTGTTGTTTTTTGCATCACATTTAGACCTGCAGATAACTTTACCTGGTGGTGCAAACGGGCAGTGTGGAAATCTTGTTCCATTGTTGACACCTGAAGATACATTTCAATTATCGATTCTCTGTTTTAAAAATGAAATGACAAAATATCATGGTTAATAACCATTAGAGTTTTAAAATATTTAATGTGGAGTAGACTCTTATGCTCTTTATCACGTTTGCATCATCATTTACTGTCTAATGATGATTCCCTTTTGTTAAGAAATGCCCCTTGCCCTTTTATTTATTTTAAAGACATTCTTTTCACTCCTTTTTTTTTTTATGTACCCTTCTAAAAAATGTCTGTGCGATACCGAAATACTCCATTCTTCATTTTTACTTGCACTTACTGCTATTTTGATTACATGTGGCCACTTAGGTATGGCCAAACTTTATTCACAGGTTTTAACATGGAGACACAATATGCGTCTCTGGCGTCTCAACAGAAACGGAGCAAACTGATCATAAAGAGAAAGCAATGCTACTTACCGTAGTTGATGAAGTGAGAATTAAAGACACCTTAACAGAGAATTAACTTTAATGAAGGATAAATTGGGATTTTATTTTGTTTTTGTGTTGGATAGTCATAAACATCAAGTATTTAAGGAAACAGTATCTAATTATGCGACAAAGATTGGTACGTCTGTTTTTCCCTTTATTTAGAGACGGAAATTCTAGCTGGCCAATCAGTTGACTCGCTATTTAATCAAAGGTCATAGTAATGGCACAAAAGCATAGTGACCAAATAGCCCCTCTGGGAAAGGTCACAGATATCTAGACATTTTGACCTCACTATCATATGAAGAAAACTATTTCTGCACATGTCAATACCTCAGAACGATCCTTGGATACTACTCATGTAAAGTTTTTGATTTTAAAGGTTATTGTGCCTAGAGGACACATGGTTACTGGCAATATTTTTGTGAGGAAGAAAGTTTAAAGATAGGTAGTTTTGACTTTTTTTTTTCAATTTAAGCAACAGTTACTGCTTACATTAAATCTACCTGTTAGTTTATATCCGTAGTGCACACTGTTGTGACAGGCATTGGAGGTATTTACTTCTCTACGTTTTTTGGGACCTTCATGCTGCCTGCATTTAAAGTGCCTGCAATTACAATGTTCAGTGTCTAATCCATGCTCCACACTGTAGATGTTGCACAATGCTGCAGGCAGAGTTGAAAGGCAACCCCTACAGCGCTGTGACTATATAAACTGTAGCCTTTTTGTACAAAATTGAGTAGTTTTGTAGTATTCACCGTGCAGCTTCCTCTCTAATAAAAAAAAAAGTGCAGCCTCTGGTTGTGAAGATGTCATATATTGTTAAAGGCATAGTATTTTTTTTTACTCCTACTCATAAATGATGTTATGGCTTTATTTAAAAGAAACAATATGTCAACCCAATTGAAGCCCATTGGCTCGCGTGTCGATTCTAATTGTCTCATGTGGTTTCCATCATCCCCTTGAGTCGTCCCTCTTTATTTCACAAATATGTGCATTCATGTAGTGTGGAAAACTCAGTGTTTCTGAAGTTTATTTTTCCTATGCTGCCTTAGTGTTGGTAGTAAGATAGCAGCATGTTTGTGCTGCTTCTGTGATGTAAAAGTGCAAAAATAACAACTATTTCCTGTTTCCTGGTTTTATTTATGTAGGGGAAAATGTAATAAGTTATTTGTTGTTACCCAATTCTATCGAATGTCATGAACGTGAGTGAATTTATGTCAAATGTAATTTTACTAACAAAAGATGATCAAGGCGAAATTTATTTTTGTGAACTAATTCAATCAAAGTTCTTGAGAAAGATTGCGTGAAACATGCCTAAAACCATGCGAAAACTTAACTAACAAACAGAACGTGGTTTTCAAATTCAACAATCGTGTCCTATGTGTACAAATAATAAAATCTTACTTAAATATATCCCCTTAAAACAAAAACTAAAATCACTTGATTTGGACATGGTGACACTTAAAAGGATTTGTGGTGCTTGTGTGTGGGGTTAAGGGGAGCAAGTGATGGAGTGGAATCTGTTGTATCACTTGAATATATTTATATATAATTGTGTTGATGAGTAATGGTAATATTTTTCTTATTTATTTATAAATTTTTCCTTTAGGTGCAGAATCAGCATGGTATTTTACATTTTCCTCCCTGTCCCTTTTAAGCCAGTGTTACAGTCATATCAGATCTTATGTGTGATGCAAACTTTGGAATATTTATCTGTTGCCTTCTATTGAGTAGGAGGTTAAATGTCGGTTGCTCTAACCCTTACTTTGCCCCCCTTTTTATAGGGAAGCTGCAGAGGGTGAGAGCTGGAGGTGAAGCCTTCCCCTAAAAATGTGTTTCAGCAGATAAAAATAACAGCTAATGCTCAACTGTCACCATCTTGTGGAGGAGGTGAGTTTTTTTTTTTGTTTTTTTTTTTTTATCATTTAACCATATTCCAAGTTGTTTAGGAGTGTACCTGTCGTTATCTTTGTATGTTGCGTTCAATTGAGTTGGAGGTGAAACGTCAAGTGATCAAGTAATCTCTCGATGCAGACATTTACGACCGACCGAGCCTGACACGAACGCCTCACCGTCGCTCGTCTGACGTCAGCAGAGTGCGACGGTGTTTACAGAGCGCATGGCCCGCGTCGGTGTAATGGCGCGGTGAGGTAAAGGAGGAGGGCAGTTTCCAGCCGTGTCCCCTGGAAGTTTGGACGGGATGAGCATGGACTTGACCTTCCTGGGGACGGGCTCTGCCTACCCGTCTCCACACCGCGGGGCCTCGGCCCTCGTGCTGCGGACCGACGGGGATTGTTGGCTCTTCGACTGCGGGGAGGGCACTCAGACGCAGCTGATGAGGAGCCAGCTGAGAGCCGGTGAGTCCCCGGAGCTCCACTGTAGCGTAGCTGCTCATTTAAAGTAATACGTGGCTAGGGTCACTTTAGAACTATTTTGTTATACATTTTAAGCTAAAACGCTAGAATTACCAACACAATGTGTGACGTTAAGTCTGCCACGATCAGACAACAAGTACCGGGTGTGATAACAATAAGCTGTGATTTATTTGCTGTATTTCCGTCCTGTCTGTTGTATAAATGTATACACATGCATACATATGTGAAAGTATAATGAACACACCTAGTATTAGTTTCAAAGATTGAAAGCAGACAGCGTGTAGTAGGCAGTAGGCTGGCTCTTCCGTGAATTCGTCACTAGATGACGCCCTTGCTATTGTGGCCTGTAATGAGCCATATCCGGATCAATAACAAATGACCTACGCCCTGCACAGCCTGTTTCATGCATAGTATTATTTGACAATGTGTCTCGTGTTTTTTCACTCAGGTCAAATCTCCAAAGTTTTCATCTCCCACCTCCATGGAGATCACCTGTTTGGCCTGCCAGGTCTCCTGTGCACCATCAGTCTCAACACCAACCCGGACCCTCGGCAGAACCTCAGCTGCGTGGACATCTACGGGCCCAGGGGGCTCCGGCAGTTTCTCAGGGTGACACTCGGCCTCACGGGATCCCAGCTGCTCTTCCCGTATGCAGGTAGGACGAAAGTTGTTCACCTTTTACTCCAATGCCACGCTGCAGGCATGAGGACGCACATGATCTAGGAGATGTCGGTCAAACGGTTCAGACAATGTGTTGCACATACAGGCAGATCAGATTGCAGAGTTCTCCATGTAATCCTTCAGTTTAAATACATTAAAATACAAAATAAAATGGGCGTCATAAATGTTCAGGTCACAGAGGCACACATACGTTCATGTATGTAGATGTTTTTTTTCAAAACTCAAGCTAAACATTTTTCCACAATACAATGGCAAATCCCTGTGTGCTCCAGTGTCTGGTGTCTATATTGGTAAAGAGACCACACTGTTACTGCCTCCATTTTGATTTAATTTATTCATTTCTTATTTTAAAACATAAAATGTTGAATTTGCTCTGACGACATCTATCTTATGCATGAGTGTGTGTGTGTAGTACATGAGCTGGAGCCCACACCTGAACAGAGTCCTGTAGAGGGGCAGCTCAGTATGGAGGTGAGTGACTGCTGGTGGTTTTTTACCCGTTTAGTGAAAAGTGAATCGTACCTCACCTCTCTGCACAGTGCACATTTGTTGGTGTGAGATTGAGTTTTTTTCGTACATCCCTTACGGAATTCAGACTTATGACAATGATTCTCAAATACTTTGCAAACAACTCCATCTTCGACACTTGTGCAGATTATATACCACAGCATTCACCGAGTCTGAACCGACACTGGTTTAGGCACAGAACCCTTTTAAATGTACAACCATAAAGTCATATCGCTTCCCGGCAGTGACAAACCTTATACTTTAGTTTAAATGACTTTTTTTTTTTTTTACCATTTTGCTGCCTTAACATCGTAAATATGAGCAATATGTTTTAGCTTTTGCTCGACTTCCCTTTTCAGTTTGTGTAATGGCTTTTTAGAGATGACTGTCAGCCTAATGAAGTGTTTTTTTGTTTTTTGTTGTTTTGTTATTGTGTGTGGTTTTTTTTCGACTGATGGGATTTCTTCTTGCTCCAGATGACGGCAGAGAGCGGCCCTCCTCATCCGCAGGAGCGACCGGGCAGGACCATCTCCCTGGATGTCTCCAGTGACTGTTACCTACTCTTTGAGGACAAGAAGTTTGTGGTCAAAGCCTTCAGGCTGTTCCATCGCGTCCCATCCTTCGGTTTTTGCGTTCAGGAGCATGATCGCCCCGGAAGACTGAAAACCGAACGACTTAAAGAACTAGGTAAAGAAATCGCTTTATTTCCTTTTCACATTTCCTTTTTCTGTTTTACAATTTATGATGGGGGGGGGGGGGGGAAAAAAAGGAAAAGT